>LPNX010299019.1:407337-483281 GCA_001517045.1 Pseudotsuga menziesii
CCTTGGGGATGCTGCATATATATCTCCTCAGTGAGATCACCATTCATAAAGGCACATTTTACATCCATGTGATGTACCTCCCATTGCCTTGATGCTGCAATGGCTAGAGCTAGCCTGATTGAATCCATCTTTGCCACTGGGGCAAAAGTCTCATTGTAATCGATGCCATGAACTTGTGAGTAGCCTTTAGCTACCAATATATCCTTGTACTTCAGTGGTGAACCATCAGCATCAAATTTGGTCTTATAGACCCACTTACATTGTACTAGTTTTCTCCCTGGAGGAAGATCCACTAGCTCCCATGTGTTGCTTTTCTGTAGCGAGTTGAACTCCTCATTCATGGCAGCTTGCCATCTTGGATCTCCTGCTGCTTCTTCATATGTTTGAGGATCAGAATCCACCATCAAATAGAATCTTTCAGCAAACTCAGGGTCCTTCATGCACAGACCACTCTCAAATTGAGATCTAGTCCTCCTTGGGTCATTGGGATCCCCAGCTAGCTCACCTGCTGCATGTAGTGTCTTGGCTGCCCATTTAGGCCTTGTGGGGCTGTTTGGGTATGCAATAAACTCATCTCCATCAGACAAATCAGAATCAGCATGTTCAACAAACTTTCTACTTACTTCTTGAGGTTCAGGTGGTGAAGAGGCTTCACCAATTTCCACTTCTGCAAGGGGTTCTTCTTCAAACTGAACACACCTTTCAATGAAGGATTTGTTTGTGCTCAAGTTTATCAACTTGTACCCTTTTGAATATTCAGAGTATCCCACAAAAATACACTCTTGGATTTGGGGCTGAAAAGCCTTCCTCTTCTCTGTCGGGATTCTAGCCCATGCCTTTGAGCCAAAAATCCAGAAATGGGTCACATCTGGCTTGTGCCCACTCCATGCTTCGAAAGGAGTCATGCCATCCAAATGTTTGTGAGGCACCCTATTCTGAATATAGGCTGCACAGTTGATAGCTTCATCCCAGTACTTTGGTGGCAAAGTTTTGGCCTCCATCATGCATGTTGCCATCTCCTTCAGTGATCTGTTCTTCCTCTCTGCAACACCATTCTGCTGTGGTGTGTAGGGGATAGAATGCTGCATATGAATACCTGCATCTGCACAATAGTTAATAAACTTAGTCTTGACATACTCACCACCATTGTCAGACCTGAGTACCTTGAGTTTTCTTCCACGCTGGTTTTCAACCAAAGCCTTGAAGACTTTGAATAGGCCAAAAACTTCTGACTTGTGTTTCATCAAGTGAACCCAACAATACCTGGAAAAATCATCAATAAAGGTCAATGCATATTTGGCCTGACTCATGGACATATGAGGGAATGGGCCAGCAACATCACTATGAATCATTTCGAGGGGTGCAGAGGTTCTCTCATGGCTGGCTTTCTCAAATTTGTGCTCTGGGTGTTTTCCTAGGATACAGCCTTGGCATACTCCTTTGGAAAATTTTATCTTGGGAAACCCTATGACCATATATTTCTCACTAAGATCAGACAAATACTTGTAATTTAAATGGCCAAATCTTTCATGCCATAGCTTGCTAGCTTCATTAGCATGGATAAGAAGAGCAGAGGGGTTTGAGTAAGGCAGGAAGTGTGAAAACATGTATACCTTTTGAGCATGATTCGCTACTCCTTTTGCAATGATTCTTCCACTTGAGATTTATGTGATCTCAACTTCATCTGGTGAGAATATGACTTTATTAGGAGACCCAGTGTGGGTCATCTAGTACACTGATAGAAGGTTGGAGGCGAGACCAGGGACATACAGCACATTGTTTAAGTTACCATGATCAAGTTCTATCCTTCCTTTTCCTTTGCTTTCAGTGAGAGAGTCATCTCCCAGTACAATAGATGGTCCTTTCGACATATCCAGTGAGGAGAAGGCCTCCTTAGTCAAAACCATGTGTATTGAAGCTCCAGAATCTATGATAAAACTGGGTGAGCTTGATGTGCCAGCAACTAGAGCATGAACTCTCTCTCTGTCATCGGAACTTGATCCTCCTTCTCTCTTCTTTGAGCTTTCTGGAAGGGAGATGCCATTCTTCTCTAGGAGATTGGTCAGCATATCAATCTTATTTTTCATACAAGAGCTTTCAGTGTGATTGCCCTTCAAACAATATGAGCACTTGTTCATTTCACCTTTGTTTTTCTTCTTCTGGGTATTTTTCTTGGGACCTTGTTGATCCTCTGGAGACTGCTTCTTGTCTCTTCCTTTCTCAGGTGGCTTTTTAGCTTTCTTCTTGATTTTTGAATCCACCTTCGAATCTCCACCAATCAAAGCTTGATCTTTGGATGGTTTGATGGTGCCCATCATCACCAGCTTGTCTTGTTCTTGTGTGAGAGATTCCATGAAATATGCAACGCTAGGCATCTTCCAGGTTCGAGCTGTGAGTTTTGTGGCATAGAAGGTCGAAACAAAGACTGAGTAGTCAGGTCATAGCTTCAAGAGGATGGCCAATATGATCTGATCATATTTCTTTTCAATACCACACTGTTTCAGCTGCAAAACTAGTGCTTTGAACATGGAGAAATATAGTTGCAGGGATTCAAAATTACTGGGACTCAGGGAAATCAGCTCATTTTCGATCTGGTGTCCCCTCATCTCATCTATCTTTCCAAAGGGTTCAGAAAGTTTCTCCCATACTTGATCCGGTGAAGTTAATCCATCAAGATGGAAAAGGAGGTCTCGGGAAATACTGAGACATAGGAGGCCATAGGCCTCATCTCTCCGGTTGTGCCATTTGATCTTCTCTGTAGCAGCATTGGGCTCTGCTTCTGTAGCCATAGTCACCCTGTAGAGGCCTTTCGCTCTCAACAAGATCTCCATCTCTGCTTTCCATTCAAAATAGTTGAAGGGAGTGAGGATAGTTTTCTGTGAATCCATAGCTTTAGAAAATCTGTCCCGGCTGTCAGTAGAAGGCTCCCAGTCTTGATGTCAAACCTGCAAAACAATTTTTGAAGGACAGTAACAACCTACAATGGCTCTAATACCATGTATAAATTCTGACCAGCAATAGATTAATTTCACTCACAACAAATTACAATTGATCATGCAAAATTGTCAACAATGGAGACTGAAAATGGAGCTGTAACACAAAATTATATTAACCCAGTGTACAATAGCCAAACCTGTAATATCATAGGCTGCTGAATAAATAGAATACATGAAGAAATAGAATGCATGAGAAAGCATCCAAATCTAGCATAAAGCAGGCTTACCCAAAATAGGCAAATCCCCCATAGGTGTAAAAAGCTGATCCCAAATCTGTCATGAGGCTCACGAATTGGCAAGGGTGCATGGGAAAGCTAATGAGTGGTGAAATGGCAGCTCATACATGATTTTTCATGGAGAAAAGAGTGGAGAATGAAAGGGGAATAAAACAAGTTCACCTCACCTAGTCTTGCTTTCCTTATGTGCTTTAAAAACTGAAAAAGCAGTCAACAAAGCAGAAAAAGTAGAAGGGAACCTAGGAGGCCAAGAATAAAAAATTTTTTATTTCTAAGGCTTTCCCAAGTGCTACATGAGTCAAAGATGGCAAGTTTGACCTCTATGGATAGGCAATTAGCAACTTGAACATGGTGGGACTCATGAACTAGGAAAATAAGACAAAAATAAATGAATTAATGTCTAAGTGGGTAATACTATGGGTTTGATTATTCTAACACTAATTTCATCCCTATGACCAACACTATGGTTGAAAACACACCAGCTTCCCCACCGTTGAATGTGGGCCCTGGTTTATTTACTGATCCCACCATGACAGCTCCTTTCCCGTTGGTGTCACCACCACTGACACAAAAGAAAAATGGGGACTTGTGCATGGTCTCATCAAGCACCACTGCACCCAAATAGAAATCGCAGCCACATCCCCAACCACAACCACAACATCGTCCGCAGCCGCAACACCAATAACAGCTGCAACATCACCCGCAGCAGCAGCATTACATGCAACTGCAACCACAACCTCACCCCCACATGCAACCAGCAGGGAGTTATGTGGTCTCATCTTTAGTCCACATAATTCCCTTCCTCTTCCCCCCCCTGGGCATCATGAGCAAGCTGGTCATGGCCACCTTAAGCCTACCCAACTTTACGTTGGGGATCCCAGTGTGGTATCTAGATCCACCAGCTCAACCAGCAATGCCCTTGGATGTGTTAAATCTGGTGCAACCTATTGCGTTTGAGTCCCATTTCCCACCCGGTCCGCATAGGCCAACTACTGCACCCACACCTGCACCGCCCCAACCCAAAAGGGCTAGGGGAAAGAACACCAAAGCCACTGCAGAACCATGACAAGTTCCACCTTGTGCCGTCTGTGAACAACAGGACCATCCAAATCAGGATTGCCCTGAAATCCCAGTGATCCATGCACATCTGGATGCCATGGATATGAACAAAAAAATCCTAGTGGTTGAAATCCCAACCGCACCAGTAGTCAAGAACAAGGCATTGAGGACAAACCATGCTTGTGCCCTTTATAGCTTGTATGGACATTACTCCCACCATTTCCAAGACCTGCCTGAATTTTGAATGGCTCTCACTGACCTCCGTCACCATTCCCTTGAGTCTGAGATCACCTTGATCGAAGAAGTTCACCCACCATCTCCTTCATCTGACCCCATGTCCATTTACATGATGTCCAGCTCCCTCAACTAGCTCATCCCCATCTTCAATGACAATCCATTAGACTTGTCTCTTCGTTTCTTCAACAACGATGAGGAGATACTTGAAGCTCTAACTACCCTGGAATACCCATGGGACGACATTCACCATCGCTTGTTCTTCCTCCTGGAAGAGCATGTGTTTCAATCCGACCAGTTTTTTGTGGAAACCAAAGATATCATCCATGGGAAGGTTGACTGGTTCAAGAACCCAATCCTAGCATATGATTCTTTCGAATAAGGGAACATGGTGAACATTTTTCCAACCATTAAAATCGACATCTCAACCAACTTTGAGATCGTTGAATAAATCATGCTGGGGGCATCTTGCTCCCTGAAAGAGGTCGACGCCTACACCGCTCTCTTCCAAGAATTCTGTGACATATTTTCCTGGTCGTACACTAAAATTCTCGACTTAGATCCATCCATCATGGAACACCACATAGACACATGGCCTGATGTGGCACCCTTCCACCAGAAGCAATGGCCCATCCATCCATCCAAAGTGGCTGTGGTGAAAGCTGAGATAGACAAACTGCACATAGCCGATTTCATTTATCCCATTGCATACACAACTTGGGTTTCTAATCCCGTTCTCATGAATAACAAATAGAGTACCATTCGCATTTGCACAGACTTCCACAATCTCAATGGGGCATCTCCCAAAGACAACTTCCCCACACCGTTCATCGACAAGATTATCGATGCATGCGCTAGACATGAAGTCTCTTATTTCATGGACGATTTTTCTAGGTACAACCAAATCCAAATCCGGAAATAATATCGTCACAAGATGGCATTCACAACCCCATGGGGCACATTCGCCTATCGAGTCATGCCCTTTGGCCTCAAAAATTATGGATTCGCCTTCTAGCGCACCATGACACACTGCTTCTATGATATCATTCACATCTTGTTGGATTGTTTTGACAACCTCATCGCATGGTCGTAAAACCACACACAACACATAGACGACTTGTGAGAAGTCCTCATGTGATGTCACCAGTGCAGAATCTGCTTGAACCCATCCAAGTGTGTTTTTTGTGTCCCTGGAGGCTGTCTCCAAGGATTCATCGTGTCACAAAAAGGAATGACCATTGATCCTAGGAAATTCCAAATGACTTTCCCCCTAACATCACCCCTTTGAGTGACAACATTCTAAATTGTATTATAGTCTTTTCATTTTTTTTGTTTTACACATTTTTCCCGATTGAGTCTTATGTATCGTTTCCTCTCATTGCTTTAGATGGAGCACACCTCAGATCGGTATATGGCATTCGTAGATGGTACCCGAACCTCGCCTCGGCTGCATGGGTAATCTACTCCCCATCGCATGAGTTGATCCACATCGACAAAATATGCGTGGGCATCGCAACCAACAACCAAGCAAAGTCTGATGGTGTCAATGGCCTCTTGACCACCGCTCTACAATTAGGAATTCACCATCTCAATGTCTTCTTAGACTCCTAGCTACTTGTTTTTCAACTAAATAACCACTACTGAGTTCGCGATCCCTGCCTCTTTAGAAAGTACCTACGCACTAAACACATGGTCAGAACATTTGAATCCATCACGTTCACACATGTTCCCAGGAACCTCAATAGCGTCGCAGATAAAATGGCTAACCATATTCTAAATTGGCACATCCATAACAGCATATAGGAAACATACAACCATAACATAATGCATAATCATGTCTAAAAATACACACAGAGTGCAATAATACATCACATAGGCATTTGCATTCCACAACACAATAAAAAGACTCACATATTAAAACCATAAAAGCGCATCCACGTGTGTCAAAAATATATATAGATATAAATCCATAAGTTGCATGTCCACAACATGTCCAATACAAAATGAGAAGCCACATATGCTTTCTCAATAGGATATACATAAGCTACACAAAAACCCCTAAGTTCACCAACACACTAGGAATAGCCCCACAAGGATACTAATCCGATTTAGACCCATCATTTGACTCAGACTCATCATCTTCCAAAAAGGACACATCCTTTGCAAGAAGACCACCTCTCTCCATCTGGAAAAAGTGCTCACAAGCCACTGCCATCTTCGTCATCACACCCGTTAGCTCGGGAGGAATATTGTGAATAGCAGTAATAAAGTTAGTATTCAGGTGCTTCCATCCAACATCTGACACTCCAGTAGCTACCTCCTCCATGTACGGTACCATTCCATCCATATCCCACTGCCACCTGCAAGAGCTCCTGAAAGGGGACGCCGTAAGAGGTACAGTAACAACCTGCCTCTAATGCCCAGGTGGCGGGAAAGGACCAACACCTGCACACACAAGCAAGGACACCATCAGTCCACATACATCAATATGAAAATCACTAACCAGCTCAACTATACTATGCACAAACATAAACATAAAAATATTAAGCATATGTACCAGTTGGTGCCCAAGCCTAACCAGGAGGTCGGGGAATCTTAGAATCTCCCTGGAAATCCATACCCACATACAGGTACTCCTCGATCACCATAGGTAGTTGGAGCCACTGCTCCAACAAATCGTCCGTGAAGAAGTGACCCACTCTACCGCCACCCTCGCGAATCATCATCTGGCACCACCTATACATCTTTGGCTCCTATGGACCACTGTCCTACATAGCCTAATGAGGACGAAGTGTAGGTACTTTCTCAAAGAAGAAAGCACATAGGAAGGAACCAAAGCAAAAACCAGTGCCACTAGTCTTCAACTTGTTCAACTGACACCGAACAACCTGCAAGTACATCTGGCCCCATGCATAATATGTGTCACCAATGGCACGCTCTACTAACTATAGATGACCACTAGAAATCTTGTGGCTCCCTGTGGAACCCAAGATGTGTTACAATAAAGTCCCCACCGCCCGTGTGGACAACTCCTCAATGTCACACATCAGGATGTAAGAACCACGCACATACACCGTAGCGTAACAGTGCCGATCACACAGATTCTCTAATGTCTCCCCCGAGATAGTACAGGTGCCAAGTCACCAACTACTCCCAATATTGGGAGCCTAGTAATGAAGTACGCATCTTCCATCATAATCTCAATACGCTGGCCCTGGAAGAGGAACACCTCCTCAGTAACATCCCAAAAACTGATCAATGTTTGCATCAGCAAACCCAATCTCTGCATAAGCGGAATCCTCATAAACTTCAGCAACCCACAGAGGGCCAGTGTATCTCTAACACCCCCGTCATGTAATGATGCATCTATGACTAAATTGCAGTCTCTCTCCCTCCATTTGATCTCCACCATCCTTCACAAAGCAAAAACCTTGATGTCAAACATCCCCACCATCAAAAAACTACCCAAAGGAGGCTAGGGCACACCTAATTGGGCAAAAGGAGCACCCAGGGCACTCATAATGGTCCAACAGGTGCACCCAGGGTGCAACTTTCCATTCGAAATGAGTGAATTGGAACAGAAGAAACCCCAAACAGCTCATGGGGGGCCTCCAGGTGGTCAAATTCAGTAAATAAGCCATCAAAATGAAGAGGCTCAGTGAGAGCTTTTACCTGCAAGTCGCAGCTCGCGAAACCGTCGATCAGAACAAAAGAAATCAGCAAATGAAGAATTAGGGCCCACCTCTCCAACTCCACAATGAACAGTGACAATGACACTTCACCATGTGGACCCTCCCCTTTTATAGGCCCCATTTGACCTAATTTCTTCCGATCGACATAACAGGACCATACGGACTCCGTTTGAGATGTTGTTTGCGCCATTGGTTTTAGAATTCTTCCCTATATCTTTTTATTAGACCACTATCTGATGTTTAATTAGTCAATTTCAGGCCCATTTTCCACAAGTCACCTTGATTCACAAGCCATGACATCACGATGCGAGTATCTATGAACCGGTACTCATATCACACCACCCGATCGCAACTCATGCAAGCGATCGGGCCGCCCCCCATTAAGGATTGTACTATACTTTTATTTTTGTATTTATAATTGTCTTTTTCACCACACCTTTCATAGACATCTGGACCATCGTCCACAAAACCCTTTTTTTTTCTTCCATGTATTTGACATAGAAGTGTCCTCGGGCCACTGCCCGTTAAGGAATGTAATTTTAGCTTTTATTTTGTATTTTTAACACATAGATTGTCTTTTATTTTTACCCCACCTTATGCAGACCTCTGGACCACTGTCAACAAAATGATTTCTTTTCTTGCACATATTTCACATATAAATGCCTCTGGACTTGTACTTACATTGCATGTAGTCAAGTCCGTTCACCGCAACACACACACATGCTCTCCTGACCTCTGTCCGAGAGACACCTTGGTTTGTGTGCCTCTGCCGCACCGTCTCACATGCCTCTGCCGTGATCTATCCCACACATGTATTGGTATGTTTGAGAGCCTTCTGCTCCATCCATACTACATGGATGACCTTTGGATCTCTGTCCACCATCGTGACATGGGGAACCGCATGTGCCACCATCAGTTGACCACATTGGAGTTTCATTTAAGCTCTTTTCTAACTCCTTAAAACAATGAAAAGATCGTCGAGTGCAGTTGCTTCCTTTCCTGCTTGCTAAAGTATAGGAAAGGGCATCTACATCGTCTCGTTTACCTCCTTTTGTGGACCAAGTATACCATTTCATCCATTTCATGAAAAGGAGCTCCTTGGCACACTCAAGCCAAGATTGTTCTCTTCTACATACTTTTATGCTTTCTCGGGCAGAGGGGCTGCACTTTAAAAAAAGCTCACCACCGGTTGTCGTTAAGCTCTTTTCTAGCTGTCTCAACAAGAAAAGATTGCCGAGCAATCTTGGTTTCATTCATGCTCGTAAAAGTATTTGAATGACCGTCCAGTCAGTATAGGTTTAACCTTTTCCGGCCTGATTGGACTACCAACAGTAAAGAATTCTCTCATCCCCTCCAGGATGGGAGAGCTCTCCTGTGTATAATTTTATCCTTTTTTGGACACAAGAGACTACTAACGAAAAATATCCCCCACTAGAGTCTTCTTCGTGCTTCCAGACTCTCTAAAATTGAAAGCACCATCAAGCATTTACCTTCTCCGGCTCACCAAAAATCCATGAGATCATACCACAATGGTGTCCCTAGACACCACCCCACAAAAAATACTTTGGCATAATCCCCACATTGCGTCACCTTTGTTTAGAGTACTCTGCAATGTGTCTTCCTTGGATCCCATCAGTATCAAAAGTGTCCACCTCCTCCAAGTAGTTTCCATCTGCAGTGATATTCCCAGTATTACAGCTATGATCCCATTCCCATGAGTCAGTTTCATTTGCTTCCTTGTCTGCCCTATCATCATACTCTGAACAAAGGAAGTTTGATTCTCCCACTCCCCCCTTGCCTCTATTTAGTTTTTTCCCTTCCCTCCCCTCCCCCCCAATTCAGTGAGTCAGTCCTCATATTGCTTCACACCTTTTGGTTATCCCTCGCGCTCCTAGTCAAGGAATCATTTCCTTGACTAGGGGCAGGTCTCCCTCTGTCGACGCCAACACACATATTCCAGAGGATAGACCCAAAGGGCCCTGTACCTTGGTTTCATTTACATCATTGATGAGTTGCTTGGATCACTTGAGAGGAGTCCTTAGTGCCTCTTGGGATGGTTGTATCTCATGTGCTCAACTTCAACTCCATCATCGCACCGTTGAGGCTCGTACAGGGTTTGTTCCACAAAGTACTTGGTCGAAGACCCCAGATGTCACCTGACTGTAGCACATTAGTGAGTCCACTTGAGGGACCTAAATAGGTTATGTCCCTTGTGATTTCTGGGTTGCGTTGGAGACAATGATCAGAAGCCCCAACAATGCTTCGATATACCTTTATGATTGATACAACATACTTGTACCACAGAGACTCTGATTCTCAATCAACGAGTCCACACAGCTATGTACCAGATCCAGCAGACCATTAGTCATGAAGATGTAGCATTCCATCAAAATGCCATGGGTCTAATGAACCATATCAGTATTGTATTCAGCCTTACATAGAGGCAACCAACATTGTAACATCAGTTGCATATGATCGGCTCTTGTATTTTAGAGCATAGATCAAATGATTCTTTTGACATTTTCACATGCATGGGAATGCCCGACTCATCCATATAGATGTCACACATTTATTGTATCTCACCCATTGATGGGAACCAAATTAATACAAAAACCAAAATCCACCATGCCCTAGCCTCGGAACCACCATCTCTCTACATCAAATCCTATGATGTCCATTGACCATATGTTGAGCTCCTTCCCTCACACATCGTGGGGCAATCTGTTAACCTAAAAATCCCCCACATATCTCTCAATGGCCTACACCACCTAAGGACACCATCTCACAACACTCATTTCACTCCATAAGACCTTCCATTTGACCCCCACACCTCCAAAAGAGCCCAAGGATGAAGAAAAGGGATAAAAACCCCCAAAAGGAGCCCAAAATAGCCCCCTAGGAGCTAAAGCCCTCAAAAAGGGGCTAAAACTCTAAAAGGGGCTAAAGCTAGGGTGGAAGGGGCTAAAGGCCCAAAAGAGGGGCTAAAGCCCTGACCAAGGGCTTAAAACCCTAAAACCTCTTGGAAAAACTATAAAAGGAGGGTGGAGGGTCACTCTCAAAACACTCCTCACTTGCCTATTGTTATGTTACCTGTGGATGCTTTGAGACATTTTTCTCTCAAACCATCACTCTCCCTCTCCTCCATCTCCATCTCATCAAGCCATTGCTTTCCAACGAAGAGAGAGATGCTCCCAAGAGCTAGGGCATGGTGTCCCATTTCCACCTAAGTGAGGTATAATTTATGTTCATGTTTATTTATTTGTTTTATTTTCTAACCCTCATTCCTATTTGTAGGTTTTTCATTGACATTGTTTGCAGGTTTTCCATTGTAGTACCTTAGGTTGTTTGCAAGTATCAAGGAGGCGAAACCCTAACCTGTTTTCTACAGAGGGGCTCACAAGGGCTTCATCCTTCCATTTATTTTCTGTTATTAGTTCTTAGATCTAGTTTACAGTAGCTTATATTTGCTTATTCTTGTTTAGCTTAACTTAGTTTAATTCGCATCTCTATTTATTTACATTTCCATTCTATTTTTTACTATTTTCTAAGGGTTGGAACCTACCCTTGTGCCCTATAGGCAGAAGGGAGCCATTCCTACCCCTGTAGTGAGGAGAAATTCTCACTACATTATTCACTCATTTTCTCTGGATATGAACCCTTCAGACCAGAGGAACAACTTCTGTCCATAGAAGGTGATATATTCCTAATAACACTATTCCTAGTCTAGAACTTTATATGATTTAACTCCTACTGCTCCTCATCCCAGCACATACCCTACTAAGCCACCTGCAGAGACTCCCATGGATGGTGTTGTTGGTACAATCTGAGCTTCATCCTTATCTAAGCATACTAAACCACATAGTGCTTCAACTATAAATTTGTCTAATCCTATTGTTTCCATCGAGGTGAATGAAATTCAATATTAACAATCACTTGGAAATAAGAAGAAGGAAAAAGTTAAGAATAAGAAGCCTGTAAACCAATAAGAGAGTACCAAAACATCAACCCCAGAGAATAAAAAAAAACCTAAGCGAAAGGTGAAGTATCCTTGCTTTTCGTGTGGAGATGATCACTTCATGAAGGACTGTCCATGTCATGAAGAGATTAATAATTTTTTTGGAAGTAACCCACACTAGAAGTGTTAACCGACCTCTTCTTGTCCCAACAATAGTTGATTGACCATGCATCTTTGCATGGTCCTTCATCCTCTACTAAACACATTCGTATGATGTCCACAGAAATAGTTGCATTGACTACAAGAATTCAAACATATGATAAAACAATTGAGAATAAAGATGAGGGTCCTTCTCCTGAGAAAACTCATTCTGTCAACCCTTCTCATCCACCTCCTGCCAATGGTCCTCTCACTATTGAAAAACCTAGTTTTGACACAATCTCACATCCTCCAAAGAGTACAATATGTAAAAATGTTTTCAATCCTAGTGCTTGAGCCACTCTATTTTATAATGTTGTTGAATATTTGGCTCAATCACCTTGTGCTATGTCCACATTGGAAGTACTCCAAATATGTCTTACATAACGCAAGAATATATTTTCAACCCTAGGGGATTTCCATCCTGAGAATTCCACCATGATTACTTTTAATGTGGAGAATTATAAATCGAGGCTTTCCCATCAGCTAACTTTTCAAATTTCTACTAGAGTGGTGGGTAGAAAGGTCCATCGGACCGTCTTGGATGTGGGAGATTCCACCTCGGTTTTGTATATGTCTTGTTGGAGAGATATTGGTTCTCTTGAGCTTAGTAATTCACCAACCACCCTAAAATATTTCTACGTATTAGTTTTTCAACCCCACGATCTATTAGTGACATTGTCGATCAAGATGGAAGCAAAAGCCCTTTCTATCCAGGTAGAAGTGGTCGATGGTCCTATAGATTACAATTTGTTGTTAGGAAGGAATTGGTTTTATGCTATGATGACCGTTGCATCATCAATTTTCTGCACACTCCAACTCCCACATCAAGGAAAAATTGTGACCATAAACCAACTCGATTATTTCTCACCAAATATTACTGCTTCCATGGAAAATATTGTCCTTATGTTAGGGAATTCATGCTGGGATAGGAAAGGATAGCAAGAGATAAGTTTGTGCACAAGCAAAGGTACATCGTGCACACGATAGGAAGGAAGGTCACGACAAGAAGGAAAGGGACCAGCGTAGGTGGAATAAAGATGCATGCGACGAAGGAAAGGCAAGAGTACAGGCGTACAGATGATAACGACTGAAAAGCGACAGGTAAGGATCGTGGCCATTAAAGACTGTGTAAGCCTGTGGCCATGCACATATGGAAGAATATTTGCAAGTCAGGCTGATAGTGCCTTGTGTCAATCCATGACATCCTATTCTGGCGGCTGATCACAACTTGTAACTGATAGGAAGTATGTAGTCGGCCCTGTTTGTTTTGATAGAAGATATAAATAAGAAGAACCCGTTCTGTATAAGGGTTGGTTGTTGGTTGTTGGTTGTTATCAATTTTGTCATTAGTTGGAAAGCATCAGTCGTTCATTGGTTTTCTAGATCCAAGGAAGCCATCTTCTTGTATTTTGAGATAGAGTAGAAGAAGAGAAGACTCAGAGAAGAGTCTAGTATCAGTAGAAGGCTGTTGAGCCACGGATCTTGTATCTATGTGTGCAGAATGCTAGGAGTAGAAGAAATTTGTAGCTGAGTGCACAGAAGGTGGATAGAAGAGTCGATCCAAGTTGTGTGTGGATTATTAGGAGTAGATAGAAGAATAAACCAGAGAGAATGAGAGCAATAAGTCTGAGTCATAAAGATATATCATAAGGCCAGTCTGCAAGTCACAAACTGCAAGGTGCTATACCCATTTCTCATGCCAGATGAAGAGCACCTTGGTGGTTTTTCTCAGATGGGTTTCCAGGTTATTTTGTGGGATTAAATGGTTTAGTGATGCTATGAATGTTGATGTGAATGGTTGTTATTTTCTTACTGTATGATAATGAGATATTTTTGGATGTATGGTACCATATTTTCAACTAGTAAATGAATATATGCTTTTGAATTGTTGGAATGTGCAAGTAAGCTATAGCCAATTCCTTAAGTTGAAGTATAAGTCGCAAGTGACCTATTCGTTGAAAGGATCGGCTGTGTCGCACAAGTTGTGCCAGTTGTTAAGGCTGAAGACCAGATCGTATCACGTGTGCTGACATACAATTGTTCTCAGTCACATAGGAACTCTCCAGCTCTCTAAGTTGTCCTTGTCGAGCACCATGGCCACACGCCAAGGGACTATAATCTCTATCCAACTGCAGAAACATGGTTCTGGCGGTTACCCATTAGATATATCGGTTGATACTGCACCTTCCTCATAGGTGTTTTCGATGGAGTAACTATGTCGGGCCGATGTCTTGTGGTTTATTGTTGGTATTTTGGTGATGTTGAACTATGGGTCGAGACAAAAGGGTAAAGGACCCAACAAATGGTTCTGTTGCTGTGACG
Source organism: Pseudotsuga menziesii (assembly GCA_001517045.1). Classification (NCBI taxonomy): domain Eukaryota; kingdom Viridiplantae; phylum Streptophyta; class Pinopsida; order Pinales; family Pinaceae; genus Pseudotsuga; species Pseudotsuga menziesii. The sequence goes on from LPNX010299019.1 coordinate 422,033, forward strand.
TGTAATCATTTGAGCCGAGGGAAATGTTGTGGCATCCAATAAGGAAAGATATAGAAGAATGGATGGACTCTAAAATGCTAGTGTTTGCGTAATAGGAAAGCGCAGGAACACAACTGAGCACAGAGAGCTTGGTAGACGAGTACATATATTCTGATATTCATGAGTTCTTCTTCACAGAATTCCCTGTTATACTATACGAGTGGTTGACAAGATTGGTGACTAGATAGATGAATTTCCAAAGAAGTGAAGTTGTCGAATGGAGTGATTAGTTGCTTCATGAGGTAACTAGTGTAAGTAATAATATGACTAGATCTGTTGATTTTTGGGTTGACAATATATTGGAAGGATACATTATTGAGTTCGCGATAGACACCATAACTTCATATAGTGAGGTGGAAATAAAAAATTTCCAAGGACTCCGACAAAGGTATCTTCTATCTATAAGTACATGGACTAAGATGCTCATCTATGAGAAGGGTATCTTACCATTAAGTAGTTGAGTCGCATACCTGTGAAGGAGGCTATGTTGTAGATGACTTATTAATAAAATGGGAGAGGGTGAGCTGAGATGTTATCTAGGAGTATAGAACCTGAACTAGAAGTTAGATTCCTAAGGAGTGGAAGGAGATTTAGATCATGGAAGAGAATAAAAACATTAAGAGGGCGACGAAACTTTACTCTGTTCAAGGAGAGTGAACACGAACTTCGTTCGCACGAAGACAAAGGGTCTTGCAATGAAGAGGAGGACTATAGCCCGATTTGAGAAGGACAAGAGGACTCTGAAGATTCTGTTGAGACACTAAGGTTGGGACATAATTACATCACACCATCAATATCCCCATAGGTGATATCTAGAGTCTCCTCCCCAAAAAGGACTACTAATACTGATAACACTGGTATTGCGACCAATACACTAGAAGGCATACCTCCTTTGAACCCTTTACCAAAGAACCCTGACACCAACTCAATGGCTGGGGTGGACATTTGGTTACCCACATTCAATGTAAATGGCGCAGAAGATCCAGAGAAACATTGGCTCCTCTGTTAAGCTATTTGGATGGTTCTATTAGTCCATAATGTAGACATAAAGAAGGCACAAATGATCACAACTCTGAGGGTTTGTGTGCTAGATTGGTTTATGAAGTTGTGTGCCACATCGGTTGGAACACCACAGAAGACCCTTGATGATATCAGAGCTGCAATGATCTATGAGTTCAGAAAACCTAAAACTAAATCGTTGTTTATTATTGAGATGAAGGACATAAAGCAAGCACTAGCAGAATTGGTATGGGACTTTGACCAGTGGTTTAAAAATTTGATGGCCAAGGTAAGTTTCCAAATGTCGGATGTACAGCATAAAGAATGGTTTATTGCTTCACCATTACCACACATCCAAGGGCCATTAATGCAACAAAATATTGAATCATAGACAAAAGTGTTAGAATTAGCAATGAAGCTAGAGGCCCTACCCATTGGCGATGGTGCCGCAGGAGTGGTACAGATTCATTCCCAGTTGGATAATCTAACAATACAGCTTCAGTACATCAATAAGGGTAAGGAAGCACAAGAATATGTGTGGTTCATGAAATGTAGAAAGGAAGAGAACACTAAGGATAATTTCTCGACCTTCATGAACTATATCGCGTCAGGTTCACCAAACCCATTAAATGGCCAGGGGATACCATGGTGTCGCATATGCTAGTTTAGAGGGAATCACGACAAGAAGTGTTTATATTTGCAAAATTTTGTAAGTACCATGACAAATTTGTTTTGTAAATTTTGTAAGTCAGTAGGACATGAAGAAAAAGATTGTAGAGCATACCAACTCTTGAAATAAAATACTGTTGACACCTACTTAATGAAAAATGAGGGACTTGCTCAGGCTGAACTGACACAAGAATTGTATTAGCTTGCAAATTTCCCACCCAATCAATACAAAAATTAGTATCAACCTCAGTACGCACCTCAACAACCATACATGCAACAAAATCACTACCATCCACACTACTAGCAGAACCAGTACCCATCGCAGCATCCACACCTGTAGGGAAGGGGTGGTGGAAAATTTAGATGAAGAGGAGGAGGAGGAGGATTTGGTAGGGGAAGAGGCCAATTCACGTGCTATAATTGTGGACAACTAGGTCACTACGCCAGAGATTTCTTAGAACCTGCAAAGACATGTTCATCATTGTAAGGGAAAGGACCATAATGTGGAGCAATGTCCTCAATTGATTGCGAAGTGGCAAGAAAGGACCATCGCAGGACCTAATCTTGTGCAGAATGTGAATCCAAATACTAACATGAATGTTTGGATGACTACATATGAACCACGAGATATGAATGTCGATGTCATAACACGAGGAGGAGCTACAACAGGAGCTGATCAGGATAAAGCACAAGAACAATTGCAACCAAAAGTATGACCTGCGATGCATAAGAAAGTATCATTTGATGTCCAGGACAAAAATCAAGTATTCTTGGTGGTACGACCAGAGTTTGTAGAGCTGGTGGAACCATCGACGTCTGAAGAAGTAAAGGATATGCCTGAATGATTTCAACACATATTTTAGAAGAATTTCCTACAAAATGTTAGTAATCCCAGATCCTTTCTATCAAGTTGCTTAACGCTAATACAAGATAAAGATGTTATTTCATAACCACATGAAACAATAGAAGAGATTTCCATAGAGCCATGACCTAAAAAGAAGGTTAATCAAGTGAGAAAGAAGTTAAAAACTGGCCACGGGCTAAGAATGACCATGTAGATAGGTGACTATGACATGGATTACATAATTTTAGAACTAGGGTCTGATGTCAATATTTTAACAAGACAAACTTGGGAAAGTATGGGAAATCCACACCTAGACCGGTATCCTATCCAATTGCGACTTGCAAATCAAGCGAAGTTCCTACCCATTGGATGCTTGAGTCAGGTCACTGTTGACGTTGAATGGTTGCACACATTTGCAAAATTTGAAGTCATCAATATTGTCAATGACATAAATCCATATCCTACATTGATGGGGATGGATTGGGATATAGAAAACAAAACAATTATGAATTCAAGAAAATGATCCTCTCATTCGAGGATAATGAGATGCGAGTTTTGTCGCCCATTGACCTGTTAGCAGGACAGAGATATGTTGATCCTATATATAATGAAGGACAAGATGACTACCTTGACCAAATGTACAATGTCACTGCATTACAAGAAGACTACATCAATCCGAGAGTGGGAAGGGCTTGCTAAGGAATTTGCACATACATTTGAATTTGTTGATGAGCACCCTAGAATTGATGTTGCACTTCAGGTGATAAAGGAGAAGATACTTGCTGAGATCCCTATTGACAAGGCTAACTCTCACCAGTGTAGTGTGACCATTTAGCAATGGATGGCTTGCTACAATAAAGCTAGAGACCCAGATGATGATTCGACTAACATAAACATACCAATATATGAAGGCACGCGTGAAGTAGAAGGAAGTGGTATCTCAAGTGGCCACTTCCTTAAACCACTAAAAATTAAGAAAGTAAACATTGGGTCAGCAGACAACCCAAAGTTCGTCAATATAGGATATTATTGGGATGAAGAGATAGTTGCTAGAATCATAGATTTACTGCATGAATATCAAGACCTATTCCCTACCAACTTCTCAAAAATGAAGGAAATAATGGGAGACTTAGGGGAGATGAAAATAACCCTACGACCAGATGCTAAACCCAGTAAGAAACGACCATATAGGATGAACCCCAACTACAAAGAAAGGGTAAAAGCAGAACTGGACCGTATGCTCAACTCTAGGATTATTGAACCTATTGAAGAGTCAAAATTGATTAGCCCTATAATGATCCAGGATAGAAAGACAATAGGTGAAGTGTTGGAGTAGGGCCCCGTAGCTATAGGAAAAGCTACTATATCGAAACAAGAAAGTCAAAGGAAACAGTAACTAAAGCCGCTAAGAAGAGAGCTCAACCACTGCATTTGAGGCAGCGGCGACGACAGGAGGGCTCAGCTACCCTCATGAATGGAGAAGGAGCAATGGGCCGAGGTATTAAAGACAAAGGACAGAAGGGGAGAAACCAAGGAAGTGGCACCCATACCCACGATCAGCGCCGGACATTGTGGAAGACTGCAGAAAGCTGCAGTGTGACTAGTAAGTGGCAGTTCAAAGTACAGATAGGTCGACTGTCACAGTTAGGGTTTTGGGTTACTGTTGGGATAGGCCCATAGTTTTGTATCATGGTGAGACCTTTGGGCCACCTATTTAAACATGTATTTTGTATTATGAAGGGTTAGATAATCAGCTAGTTAGCCAGTTAGTTACTTAGACAATAAGTTAGTTAGTTGGTCGTCTGTTGTGTAAGATATTGAGGAAGAGTCGAGCTCTGGTTCTGAGTTCAGTCTATAGTTATCTTACTGTAATCAGTGGCCAACTCCTTGAGCATGAATGTAACAATCCGCAGGGATTGAGAGAGAGAGAGAGAAAGGATATATTGTAAGAAGAAAGCATAATAGAAAGAGAAGAGATCTAAGATAGAAGGGCTCTCGGCTGAGTGCGTGGAGTTTCCCAGAAGATCTCAAGCTACATAAGAGGTTGCAGCGGAACTATGTTACTCTCTCAAAATATAATATAAACTCAGTTCCTGTGGACGTAGCTTCCTCCTTGGAAGTGAACCACGTAAAATTCATGTGTTGTGTGACTATTTCATGTGATTGTGCTATACATTTTTTCTATCTGCTATTTGTTACATGAACGTTGCTTAGCAGTTAATGAATGCATGTATGTTATCCTTAAGTTGCAGTAACATAGAAGGTTAAATGTGAGTTGAATGTGTTAAGTATTTTGTATATGAGTTTATCAGTGCTTGATTCACGCAGTAACAGTTACAGTGTTAAGTGACTTCTGTGTATTTAGTTTAGCAACTTGAGCATGATTAATGTTAAGCATGTTAGACTATAGAGGCTAAGTGAATTTATTTAACACCTTGATGAAGGTTAATTGAGCTATTATACCCAGAGAGGAAGCCTCTAGACCTTGAGAGTCGTTAAGTATATTGAGTCTCACTGTAGGAAGTATCGTAGTGTAGAAAGGCGATATCGCACTGTCGGAGGAGCTGCGGTGTGAGATATTGCAGGTTAAGAGTTGAACGGAAGAGAAATTTTGCACATGATCTTAGAAGCTGCGATGCAATAAGAGCTAGTACCATAGCAGAGTTAGCTAGGAAGAGAGAAACATCCCGTGCCGAGAGATCCCACTGGTTAAGTAGAGTCAGAGAACCCAGGATGCTGCAGAACCTGGTTAAGGAAACATGATTCTTCAGCCAACCCATTTAAGATCACTTCGGGTGATACTTCAGGCCATTCTGTGGTCTATCACCGAAAGGGCCAGCGAGCTAGGGGTTTTGTTGGTACAATAAAGTAAACCCGGGTCTGCACAGAAAACCAACAAATGGTTTCATTGTCAGTTTTGAACAAATTGAAGAGTTGATGTTTTGTTGGCACCCTACTAAAGAAGAACCTAACCACTAGGTTGAGTCTAAGGAAAGATAATTTGCTGCACAAGAAAACAAGAGTCCTAGGCTTAGTATAGAGGACTGGTTACAGAAACATATCTTCACAGACCTGCATGAGATATTTTTTGCGACCTATGCAAATGAGTTGTACGATTGGTTGTCAAAGTTGAATGCTAAGCACATATTCAAGAAGAAACGGAACATTGTCTAGACACCATAGCTAATTCACACCATGAAGAGCGTAGATAATCCCATTTAGTGGGAAGTAGACTTCTGGCTTGCAATTTTGCTGGAAGGTTTCACTACAGAGTTTGCAGTTGATCAAAGAAAGAGTTTCAGTGAAGCAGAGAGGTACTTCTTCAAAGGATATCGCGGTAAGTACTTGAACTCTTTAAATTTGTTCCTTTACATGTTATTGTATGAAAAAGGAGTACTAGATATATTATCAGATGAATAAGTTAAGTAAGTGTAATGTCACAAGAGTTTGAGAGTGATTCTGAAGAAATTGGATGTACACGTAGTGGTAAAAGATATAAATTAGATTTCAGATCTTCCTTCTTTGAAGACAGTTCAGACAGTACTAGAGAACAGAGTCAAAGTAATAGAGAAAGAACAGTAGGGGGTATCCCTTACCACCCTTATACCCCATAGAAACAAAACAAGACTCATAATATTCCTACAGAAACTCCATATAGTAGTTCACACATAATACATACTACATTTACACCGCCAAGTGGTAGTAATACAACAAACCAGAATCCACCATGTAGAAACAGAATGGGGGATGACATGAAATTACCTACCTTCAGGGCTATAGGGGCAGAAGACCTAGAACAACATTGGTTCCTATGTGAAGCTGTATGGACCATTAAACAGATCCAGGATGACAATACTAAGCTTGTCCAGTTGGCTACTACACTTAGAGAAAGAGCTTTAACATGGTATATGAAGTATACATTAGCGCAGACTAGAACACTCGTAGAGGTCAGGACCGCAATGATTAATGAATTTAAGAAAACAAAGTCTGAGTTGCAATGTATCATAGAAATTAAAGACATAAAACAGTTACCCACAGAGTCAGTATGGGATTTTGATCAGAAATTTAAAGCTCTTATAGACCAAGTTAGTTTTGAGTTTGCACCGGAGTAGCATAAGAAATGGTTCATCACAGCACTGCTCCCTCATATCATACTTCCACTAGTGCAATAGAAACTCCATATGCAGGATGAAGCATTGGATATGGCAATGAAACTAGAGGCTTCACATCTAGTTGAGACTAGTGCAGGTATGTCAAACTTACAGAATCAGTTAGCCAATATCACTTTACAGTTACATGAGATTAAGAAAGGAAAAGAGGTTGAACAAGAACTATGGTGTACAAAGTGTAAAGGACATGGCCATACTAAAGATAATTGTCCAGTATTTGTTGAGTAGCTAGCAAGTGGGGCTCTTAACCCCTTAGTATAGACACAAGGGCCATGGTGTGAAATCTGTAGAACAAGAGGACATAGACCACAGGAATGCCCTTTACTTCAGAAGTATGTACAAAATCCTAAGAATTTATACTGTAACTTCTGTAAGTCAGCAGGACATGATGGAAATAATTGTAGAGCTTATGATCTCATGATAGAGAGAAAACATGACTTCTACAGAGTCCAGTCAGAGACATCAGGACCGGTAGCAGGACCACAACATGAACCGGCTCATGATTGTCGTGGTGGAGGCTTTGGCCGTGGCCATGGACTGATTGTTTGTTACAACTGTGGAGCCGTAGGACATTATGCTAGAGATTGTCAGAACCCTACTACAACATGTAAGTATTGCAAATCCTATGATCATACTATAGAAGAATGTCCTATCTTGATAGCAAAGATTAAGGATCCTAAGCCAGCAGTAAACCAGAATATTGAGGTTATTGCTGCTAAGTAGAAAGAACCAAAACCAAGAGTCAATATTGTGACTTGTAGTGGTGCTTCTACTAGTAAGACATCACAGGATGCCGAAAAGAATACAGGTCCGAAGTGGGTGCGTAAAGCCACTGATAAATCTACACCACTTGACCTACAGAAGAACAAAGAAACATTCCAACAAGCTAAAACTTTCTTTACTGGCCCTACACCAGTAGGATCACAGATATTTCCTTGTAGGGGTGTATCGCAGGAAAAACCTTGTGGCGTTAGTCCTGTACAGACATCACAGGCTACCACATCGAGAAGGTGCGAAGAGGATGAGTTGACATGAAGTGTACAATCCTTCCTATGGAGCTTCTTGAAACTCGTAAGAAATGAGAAAGTCATAGGAGAGATTCAACGCATCATAGACCAATATCATCAGTCTTCTTCCGTGAGAAGTACGCAACATGTTGTTCATAATATTATGGGCCATACAAGAACAAGAAGAGAGATGAGACTCACAGCACAAATTGGAGAGTTTGAAATGGATGTGGTAATCCTATATTTAGGATCAGAGGTAAATGTTCTTACTAAACATACATGGGAATAGATGGGTAACCCTAAGTTAGCCAAATCACCTATCCATCTGTGACTAGCCAATCAGCAGAGGGTATCACCACTGGGTCGATTACCGCAAGTACCAGTTGATATTGACGGAGTTCATAGCTTTGCAGATTTTGAAGTCATAGAAATTATTGGTGATAGCAGAACATACCCAGCTTTATTAGGTATTGATTGGGCAATTGATAACATGGCTGTTATCAATTTGAAGAAAATACAAATGACCTTTGAGGATAAACAGATTCGAGTCATCGCACCGTTGGATCCTTTTCAGGGTCCTCGATACATTGAACCTATCAGAGCAAAGGAAGAGGTGTGTAATATGGAGAGCTTCTATTAGATGACTGCTAACCAGAGTGATTATATCAACCCCATCATGGAAGGAAATATTAGTTGGCGATCCGACATCTCATGCGCATCAGATTCAGATGTTGGTTTAGAAAATTGGGAGAATAGACTTTACGAAGTCTGAGCTCGCAGATGTGCATTTATGACTAAGTCACTATGATGGATTGGAATAGAGGTTAAGGATATTTCGTAGTTTGATGGATTAGCAGATGTCAATGACTTTTTACAGCAGCTTGAGTAGGAAATTCCTCATGAGCAGAGGATGACAACTATTGACCTTGCAGTAAGAGCCACACCTGCAAGATGGTGGCATGTACATGAAGAAAATATCACATCATGGGATGATTTTAAGAGATTGATGGCGATCAGATTCTCTAATGAAAAGGAGCATTTCCAATAGAAATATATAGGAGAAAGTGACCCCAGGTCACATATTAATATTTGTGAACAGAATTGGTTGGACATTCCATAGGATGAATGGGTTCACCTATTCATTCACACTTTTGACACAGTCCCAAGGAATTGGTACACCGAGACAGAGTTGCGTAGAGGAACGATTACATGGCCAGTTATGATAGACAACTTTCTACTCACTTTCACTTTTGAATCTGAGCATCCAAGCATTGATCAGGCCCTAGAGAGTATAAAGACTAAGATATTTGATGACTGTACCCTACCAGTGTATGCTCGGCCTAATTGGGCCATCCAGTTAGAATATGCGCTAGAGTGTTAAAACTTCGTAGAAGAGCCAAGTGATGAGGATGAGAATCCTCGCAGTATCAACATTCCAGAGTTAGAAGGGATTCGCAAAGTTGAGGGACAAAAGCTAGAGATTCCAGCTGTCACAGAGCCTATTAATATTAAAAAGATCAATATTGGCACATAAACATAACCAAAGTTTTCCTCTATTGGAGACTATTGGGATGATGAAATGGTAGGACACATCGTAGATTTGTTACATGACTATCAGGACTTATTTCCCACTAAGTTTATAGAAATGAAGGGAATAGTAGGAGATTTGGGAGTCATGAGGATACCTTTGAAAGAGGATGCTAGGCCAGTTAAGCAGTGTCCATACAGATTAAATTCTCATTATAAATAAAAAGTTAAAGATGAGATTGATAAGATGCTAGCAGCAGGCATCATTGAACCAGTAGAAGAGAGTGAATGGGTTAGTCCCATGGTTGTGCAGGAAAAGAAAACTAAAGGAGAAATCAGGATTTGTGTCGATTTGCACAAACTCAATGACGCATCGCTTCATGACCCGTTTTCGACACCTTTTACGGATGAAGTTTTAGACAATGTAGGAGGACAGGAGAAGCTACAGAAAGAGAAACCAGATGTTAGTGGCTCAAGGATGAGCCACAAGTAATTATTAGCGGACTGTTGGAGCAGGGCCCCGTAGCTATAGGAAAAGCTGCTATATCAGAACAAGAAATTCAAAGGAAATAGTACCTGAAGCGGTCGAGAAGAGAGCTCAACCATTGCATTTAAGGCAGTGGTGACGACAGGAGGGCTCAGCTACCCTCATGAATGGAGAAGGAGAAATGGGCCAAGGTATTAAAGACAAAGGACAGAAGGGGAGAAACCGAGGAAGCGACGCCCATACCCACGATCAGCGCTGAACATTGCAGAAAGTTGCAGTGTGACCAGTAAGTAGCAGTTCAAAGTACAGATAGGCCGAATGTCACAGTTAGGGTTTTGGGTTACTGTTGGGATAGGCCCAAAGTTTCGTATCATAGTGAGACCTTTGGGCCACCTATTTAAGCATGTATTTTGTATTATGAAGGGTTAGATAATCAGCTAGTTAGCCAGTTAGTTAGTTAGGAAATAAGCTAGTTAGTTGGTCGTCTGTTGTGTAAGATATTGAGGAAGAGTCGAGCTCTGGTTTTGAGTTCAGTCTGTAGTTATCTTACTGTAACGAGTGGCCGACTCCTTGAGCATGAATGTAACAATCCGCAGGGATTGAGAGAGAGAGAGAGAGAGAGAGAGAGAGAGAGAGAGAGAGAGAGAGAGAGAGAGAGAGAGAGGATATATTGTAATAAGAAAGCATAATAGAAAGAGAAGAGATCTAAGAGAGAAGGGCTCCCGGCTGAGCGCGTGGAGTTTTGCAGAAGATCTCAAGCTGCATAAGAGGTTGCAGTGGAACTATGTTACTCTCTCCAGATATAATATAAACAAAGTTCCTATGGATGTAGCTTCCTCCCTGGAAGTGATCCACGTAAAATCCATGTGTTGTGTGACTATTTCATGTGATTGTGCTATACTTATTTGCTATATGTTATTCGTTACATGAACGTTGCTTATCAGTTAATGAATGCATGTATGTTATCGTTCAGTTGCAGTAACATAGAAGGTTAAATGTGAGTTGAATGTGTTAATTATTCTGTATATGAGTTTATCAGTGCTTGATTCACACAGTAATAGTTACAGTGTTAAGTGACTTTTGTGTATTTAGTTCAGCAAGTTGAGCATGATTAATGTTAAGCATGTTAGACTGTAGAGGCTAAGTGAAGTTGTTTAACAACTTGATGAAGGTTAACTGAGCTATTATACCCATAGAGGAAGCCTCTGGACCTTGAAAGTTGTTAAGTATATTGAGTCTCACTGTAGGAAGTATCGCAGTGTAGAAAGGCGATATCGCACTGTCGGAGGAGCTGCGGTGTGAGATATCGTAGGTTAAGAGTTGAGCAGAAGAGAAAGTTTGTGCATCATCTTAGAAGCTGTGATGCGATAAGAGCCAGTCCCGTAGCAGAGTCAGCTAGGAAGAGAGAAACATCCCATGCTGAGAGATCCCACTGTTTAAGTAGAGTTAGAGAACCCAGGATGCTGCAGAACCTGGTTGAGGAAACGTGATTCTTCAGCCAACACATTTAAGATCACTTCGGGTGAGACTTCAGGTCGTTCTGTGGTCTGTCGCCGAAAGGGCCAGTGAGCTAGGGTTTTTTTTGGTACAATAAATTAAACCTGGGTCTACACAGAAAACCAACATGAAGTTAGGATCTATGTCGACTTAAGGAAGTTGAATGTCACATGCTTGCACAATCCATTCCCAACACCATTTATAGATGAAGTGATTGAAAGTGTGGTAGGGCAAGAGATGTACTCATTTACTGATGGCTATTCAGGCTATCATCAAGTTAGGATCATGAAGGAAGATCGCCACAAAACAACCTTCGCCATTGAATGGGGATGCTACCAATATACGGTAATGCCCTTTGGACTCAAGAATGCACCTGCTATTTTTTCTAGAATAGCAGTCTCTGCTTTTAAATATTTTATTCATAAATTTCTTGAGGTATAATTTGATGATTGGACTGTGTTTGGCCTAGTAAGATACCATGTTGATAGTTTTTGCATGATGCTAGACCATTGTCTCCAATATTAGATTGCGCTTAATTCCAAGAAATGTATTTTCTATGCGCCATTTGCCATGATGTTGGGTCACATTGTATGTCGCGATGGTATTTCGGTCGACCTAGCAAATATTGTGATTATCTTGGACTTACCACCACCTACATCAGTCGCACAACTCAGATCAATTCTGGGACATATAGGCTACTACCAAAAGTTTATAAGAGGATATGCAGCCATCACTATGCCTATGCAGAAACTATTGAAGAAAGACGTAAAGTTCCAGTGGACAACAGAGTGCCAGCAAAGATTGAATAAATTGAAGACTGCAATGGTCAGCATGCCAATACTTGTATTCCCAGACTAGAGAAAGGAGTTCCATGTGTATGTTGACTCGTTGTCTGTCACGCTCAGCATAGTCTTGATGCAACGAGGAGAGGGTGCACTTGACCATCCTATTTCTTTCGCAATTAGGAAACTATCAACAACAGAAAAGAACTACACGATGACAGAAAGAGAAGGCCTTGCTATGGTCTATGCGCTTCAGAAATTCTGACACTATTTGTTGGGTGGAAATTTTTAGATGTACACTAACCATTTAGCGCTGAAATACCTAGTCAACAATTCAGTGTTGGGGGGGGGGAAGATATGTAGATGGATTCTTCTATTTCAAGAGTTCAATTTTGAGGTCATTTTTAAACTTGGTCGACTGAATGTTGGACTAGATCACTTATCAAGGATAGAAAGTGGTGAAGAACCAACCGGTTTGGAAGATAATTTTCCTAATGCACAACTATTTGTGATCCACATGATGGATGAATAGAACCATGAGTTTAATGCCATCATTCTCTTCTTGAGTACATGAGATCCACTTGACGGAATGTCAACTAACCAGAAGAAACACTTGGTCGTCAGGGCTGTTGATTATACGTTGATCGCGGGACACCTATATAAGTTAGGTGAGGATGAGGTACTGTGTCTCTATGTCTTTGACTATGAACGACCTTGGGTTATGAGTGAAGCACATGTTGGTGTCGCAGGAGGACACTATGCAGGAAAAGCGACAGTACACAAGATATTGCAGGAAACCATACACATGGACACTAAAAGCTTCTACAAGCATTGTGATATTTGTCAAAGGACAGGAAAACCATCACACCGTGACGAGATGCCACTTGCACCATAGATAACCCTTCAAGCATTCAACAAGTGGGAATTTGATTTTGTTGGAACCAGCATCCCACCAGGAAAGAGAACTAGTGCATGCTACATCATCACTGTGACTGATTATTTAACAAGATGGGATGAAGCTACGCTTGTTTTAAAAATGTACCGCTTCGATTGCGGCAAAGTTTCTGTTTGAAAATTCCATTCCCATATTTGGTTGTCCAAAGATACTGCTAAGTGACCAAGGTACACATTTTTTTAACAAAGTGATTGCTGAGTTGATTACAGAATTTCAGATCCAGCATAAAAAGATGATGCCCTATCATCCTTAGGTGAATGGAACGGTCGGAGATTTCAACAATATTTTGTAGAATGCATTGACCAAGGTATGAAATGTGTGCCGATATGACTGGGAATAGAAACTATCAGATGTGCTATGGGAATATCACACAACTTGCAAGCGACTAGCAGGGCACACCCCATTCAGATTGGTATATGGACAACAAGCTGTTATACTAATGGAGTACATCGTACCAAGTTTGAGAATCTCTTTGTTGATGGAGATGACTAACGGAGATGTTGTCAATCAGATGTTCACATAGCTAGTGCAAATGGAAGAAGAATGCTTCATCGCAGGATTCCACCAGACAATTGAGAAGCAGTGACAAAAAGCATGGAATGATAGCCATATTTGAGTTAAACCCTTCGAATTCGATGGACTTGTGTTATTGTATGACAAAAAATTCTTCAAACACCCAGGAAAGTTGAACATGTATTTCCTAGGGCCATATGTGGTTGCGTACATCATTGACGCCGACGTAGTAAAAATTCAGAAGCTAGACGGTACCTATGCTGCAAGTATGGTGAATGAGAATCACCTGAAAGCATACTACAATAGTAATAACATCTTGGGTTAGAATCGTACTATGCAACGACAAAGAAAAATCTTTTGAAGAAGGTCTGAAAGATGTAAACATTGCTCTGTTGCACGTTGGTGATGAAATAACTATGATGCGCAAGAGAAGGGAGCCATAGTGCACAGAAAAGGGAAAAGGTGGAAAGTGGTGCAAAAAGTGGAAATGACAAGATTTCTAACATTAAAGTGCAGATATACGACGAAGATTTAGATGGCCATGACATCTAAGTGTCATTAATTCAATGAGATACAAGGAGAATGACGGTGTGCTAAAAGGTCACATCCGATGGATCCACCAGTAACTGTTCTGATAGAAACAGTGCAGCACTCAAGTTAATGACTTAATGAACGGATGCAGTAGCCATGAAACCCATGTGATGGATTAGAAATTAATTGACTGTTGCATGATGACTACATGATGTGGTGGTGGGTATAAGTACAAGGTTTCATCGACAAGCATTCCTTTTACGACCACAAAGTAAGATAGAGAGAACCAGAGCCGAGTGATTGCAAAGCCAAACCCTATCATCCCTATTGAAGAAATCTAAAACCCATGGTAATTGAGATCCCTAGCGATAGTGAGCCATCAGATGCAAGTGTTATCTCTGGTTTCTCAATTGAAGAAGAGAGTCCCTCACTTGAGATACAACAACCGTAGTAAGAACCAGAGACTGGTCCACTGGTGAGAATGCGGAAGAAACCTACCAATGTGGCAAGTCATACTACAATTCCGACACCGATATCGTGTGCTATGCCTACCCTAGCCCAGAGACCACCTGTTATGGAGCTGAGACATCCTAGCAAGCCAGCAGTTGGAGGACCATATATACTCCCATAGAGAGGGAAATGCAAGAAGACTTCCACTACAGTCGATGCTCACGACAAAAGGCCCTTATAAGAGGACCAAGAGAATGAACAAGAGGATGACTACATGGAAGAATAATTCCCACTGGCAGAGGACCGGAGGTGAAGGAAGCTGATGAGAACTTCCCACACTATGTCCGGCCAAGGAGAGTAGATGCAGAGAAGGTGACACCCCCAAAGAAGGCGGTTACAACTTTGGTAGTGCCACAAATTCCTGAAAAATGTCCCCCTACCGATTGACATCATGCCCAAGTTGGCTAAGATGAAATTCGAGGACTTTGACACTCGACTACATGAAGGAATAAGCTTCCCCTGATTGAATTCTATGAAGTACAGCAAGAAGTCACGATGGAAATGTAGCTAAGAGAGAATGATGTTTCCTATCAGGAAACAAAACAATAGAAGAAGGAAAAGGCATGCAACATCCTACTGAAGGAAAAAGAACAAGAAATTCAATGGCGTGTCGACCTCTTACTGAGAGGGAATAGGAAATACTAACATGCAAGAAGAAACACCTCACAATAGTGGACACCATCAAGAGCACCATTGCAGAATTCCCACCTGAAGCAGGCCAAGAGGATGAAGAATCTATGGCTAAGGTAATCAGTATAGCCAAGATCGCGTAAGATATTCAACAACAGGTGCAAGAACTGTAAGCCAAATAGGTGTTGAGCACACCTCCTAAGGATCTTGAAGAGCAAAGAAGAGCGACATCTAAGGCTGCTGTAAAAATCAAACAAGGAGAAACAACATACGCTAAGGAACTAGAAGATGTTTCCATGGTATGGGAAGCCCTTATGGAGAATAAGGTTGTTGAAAACATAAGGGTGAATAAGAGCGCAACCGAAGAGAAAATCATCGCTCAGAAAGCAGGTATGAAGAAGTTGGCCTTCCAAGATAAGATGGCCAACATGACTAAAATTAAGTATCTGCAGCAGGAGTTCTAGGCTCTTCAAGATAGAGAGTGAGCTAGGGAAGCAGAATT
Source organism: Pseudotsuga menziesii (assembly GCA_001517045.1). NCBI lineage: Eukaryota > Viridiplantae > Streptophyta > Pinopsida > Pinales > Pinaceae > Pseudotsuga > Pseudotsuga menziesii. The sequence goes on from LPNX010299019.1 coordinate 437,694, forward strand.
TGAAGTGCACCAGTTAGAAGCAGCATGCATCATCCATGTTATGCAACCATTAAAGGAGAAAATTGAAACTATTGCACAATCAGCAGATGTCGTCTCGTTGGAACATATCAGTACTGACCAAGTAGAGTAATTGGCCATGGAAGCAGAAGAGGTGTCAGATGAAGTTGCGGGGGTGCAGTGGATCATGAAAAAATTGTAGGACAAGGTTGGTCCTACAACGTAATTAGCGCTAGAGCCATAAAATTTTGCAGAAAGAATAGTAAGTTTGTGATAGACAATTTTGAGGACAGGTCCATTTTTGCTTGGTGGCTCGGGACAGGCCACATGTGAGTGTTGGGGGCCTGTTGGGCTAGGAAAGGAGCGCAAAAAAGAAGTTTGTGCACAAGAAAAGGTACTGTTGCCGCATTTCACACACTTAGGTCACGTGGCAGAAATCTTCAAGCCACTCGGTGTGTCCTTGGGGGCAAGTCTTGAGTCAAGGTTGTCACCTTGTTCTTGACTCCTCTGTTTAGGCTCAACTACTAACGAAGCCAAGGGGGTAGACCCTATTAAGTTACTAAGGATGATTTCTTAGTGTGATGATGTTAAACTGAATCAGTTACTTAGGAGTTTGAATATTTTAACTATAGATAACTAAAGATGACGAGATACAAAAATAAACACACGAAAGCACAAAGCTGATACACAATATATATATGAAGCAAAAATGACCAGTTCCTTAAAATGGAGTCAAATCAATAAGATCAATGTGCTTGCATGTGCTTGGAGTGGATGTTTTGTGATTTCATCTTGGTATGTTTTTAAGTTAAAATTGAAGTATGAGTTGATTAAATTAGGCAAAAGGGGGACTCCAAATATACCCGAGAGTACTTGGAGTATGTCCAAAACTAAACCTTTACGGCTACCCGCAAGGAATATGTGGGCTGAAATGGATTCTTTGGCTATTGTTCGTAACGCACCCGTTAGGGTGTGACGTAGATCGGCGCCCTGAGGTCACTTTTTAGAAGTTCTGGCTTCCTTTGGGTATTTTGCCACCGTAGAGGTTTGATCTAGGTGTTGGATTTTCACCTGATGGTTTGTCAGTTGGGGAGAGTGATTCCTAATTATACTAGTCACCCAAGTGCTTTTGATATAGCTTGAATGATCGGATGAAACGCAGCCAAGTGTAGAGCATACACACTGGAGTCTTGTCAATTTTAGTAAGTTTTAAACTGGATGTTCTTGTTTAAAAGAAAACCCTCCAAGAACCTCTTTCGATCCAAGTGTATCTCAATTGGGGAATCAAGGAGGGGTTAATTTTAAATTTGCTGATAAATAAATGATAGAAAAAATAAAACATATACACAGTTCTAGTTTCTTAATTAATCCTACCACGAATCTCTTTCCCCTTTCGGGTCAGTCGGGAAATCGTGGGGTAAGTATTACGATTCCTTTGAAATGTAATATATGGAGTATGTAATTAATAAAAAAATCAAGTATACTACCCTACAAGTTAGATCAATGCTATTAAAAAAATAAATAAACAGAAATCAACGAAAAAGGCACCGACACAAATCCCCCCAGGGGGGATGGGGAATGGGCTCGGAAGAGCCTATTCCAAAAATTATTTTATTTATTAATTGTTACAGTATGATAGGAATGATATATCAGAGAATTCTTGGTCCTTATACAGGCTGAAACCAAGATTTTACAACTTTGGAAAAATTTTGAGTTTTTTGGTGAAAAGGGAGACCCCTGGGGGGATTTGAACGCTCCAAAAGCCACTTCGGACAGCAGCTTCCTTTATTTTCTGTCAGACATGATAGAATAAAGAGAGCATGTTAGAATAAAAAATTCCCAAAATCACTTTAATAGTACCTTTGGATCAGCCTACCTTATCTCAGAAAAAATGAAGTTAAGACTAGCTAAAACAAACGAAAAGGAACCAAGCTTTCCTTGGGGTCTTGGCTTGTTGTTTGTGCAGCCAATGAAAGTGCACTGATATTGCAGAATATTAAATTGTATAACAGTGAAATTAAATCTAATGCATGTGATCTACAAGTTTTATTTAAAATTCATGCAAAAAAGACGATTTCCCTACAACTAGATCTAGGATGCTTATGAAACTTTTTTAAGTGCAAGATATAGGATATGAGATATGAAATATTAGATCTATGTATATTTTAATTTGATTAAACAGATCCAAATGAAATCACAGATATGAACTGAACCAAGTAACCGGGTAAAGTGTTGATTTTGAGGGAGGAAGAAGAGGAGAAAAGTGTTGGTTTCCTTGAAGATCCGCAGTAGAGCTTTCAGGTGGAATGTCGAGGGACTATGCCTTTGAAATGTTTTGAGGAGAATGAAGAAGCAAACTATATCAGAATCCTCTCCAAATTATGAACCTACAACTCAACTGAAATCAAAGAACTTGCCAAGAAACTTGTGAGATCTGATTAGTACATACAAAGAGATTCAAGATGACATGCATATAAGCTTATAGGACATGCTAAATCTATATCTCTAAACATGCATCCAAGGAGAGTGATAGTTAATAAACTTATTGAACAAAACCTTTTCTATCAAGATTGTAATAAGCTAATTACCAATCTTAACCACAGATCTACAAGAAATTAGCAAAAAATGACCACAGATACAGGCTACCTCAGTAAAACAATGGCAATATTCATCCACACATGCAATGGGACCACACCGTATTGCCTCCAAAGCTTTTATTTATTTCAAATGAAGAATTACATAGTTACAATTGCAGCAGCACCTCAATCCCAGTTCTAACTAGCTTGGAAGAGGAGGTTGTGCCTGGATATATACAAAATACAGGAGATCCAGCCTAGGGGGGGTGCAAATCCTCATGGAATCAGATGAAATCAGCTGATGGAGAGTGTTACCACCTAAGTTGTACTTAGTGGTTTTTTATCAAGTGAGCTTGGTCAACCGGATAGGGTTAACTTGTTCAGACTTCAGAAGACCTTTGGAAGTACTTCTGGAAGTGCTTGTTGTATCATATCACATGTTCATACCCCATGGGGGAGTTGTAATAAATGTTCTAGCATGATAGTGTCTATAAAAGACTCGGTATCTTAGAATTCATTTGTCAATCCAATCATCCCAGGGTGTTTTTTCCCTTGGTTATTATTGGTTGTTGAATAAACGACTGATAATTTCTGAGTTTTTCACTCCATACCTCCAAAGTTGGGGTGGTCGGCTTGGCATTTAGGCCTATTGAGGTTATTAGAATCTATGTGTCAATGTGTAAGCATGCTAGACATATTTTTTGAGTCATATGAACATGTCTAAGTCCCCATAGGTGTTTTTCAATTTTTCATTTTTTTAGTTTTTTCAGTGTTTTTTATTAAAATTTAATTTTTCCAAAACTTAGGCTATTTTTTAATAGTTTAATTGGAAATTTTGATTTTGTAATAAAAGTGGGCCAAATAATCGGTTTCAGTCATGTAGGTGCTCATTTTCAAGCTAAGAGCACCATGTAAACCCATGGACCCAATGTTTCCTAGTTTTGAGTGATTTTCCATCACTCAGGTCAGAAAGCCCCAAAAATCAATTATTGATTAATTTAATTAATAAATTGATGAATAATGGAGCAAACCCAAAATCAATAAATTAGTGGATTCTCAGCCGATTTGATTGAAATCAGTCAGATCTGAAGCAGATTGACTGGATCTGACAAATCCTTGACTGAAGGAGGTGATCAAATAAGATCCAGAGTTGAGCTTGAGCATCCTTTATGGGGAATTTCACCCTCCCTCTCTCCTCAACATGTTTTGGCTCATTTGGATGAGTTTTGGGCCAATGTGTCAGTGTATGGGTTGATGTGTCAGCCAGATCAGGCCCCCGATTGATAAGTAGGCTCAGTTCATCCTGAGTTATACATTGATGAACTCTCCACCAGTTGATTTCACTTGATTCCATGAGGAATTGTGCCCCCCCTAGGCTGGATGGCCTGTAAATTGTATGTATCCTGCTTGAGGCTCCCTCTTCCAAGCTAGTTAGATCTGGAATGAAGAGCTTGCCATTGTAAACTGTGTACTGATCTTCATTTGTTGAATAAAGAGAAGCTTTGGAGGCTCAATTATGGAGTACCTTTCATGTGTGGATTGTCATTGTCATGCTGCATTCGAGGTGAAACTGCTATTTTTCCAATTTTTGCACTTAATTATTGTCTGCCTGAATGGTTTCTAAAATCATAGGGATAGATCATTGTAAGTAAGCTTACTTACTTTCTATTTGCTGCATATGTTTGAATGAGTTAATACCTGTATGTTAAATAAGGTTATTTGCATACTGTATCATCCCTTTCTCATATGTATCTCCATATTTGATAGTTCTGTTTGCAGGAGTTGTGTTGTAGCTTACAGGTTTACCGTGACTAGAATATCTATGGTTCAGGTTTGATTCCATTGATTTCCAGTGGATATTTCTAAGATCATGCCCCTCGGTGCTTGACTACCAAGTTTTCTCTGCAGATCTGCTTCAACAACAAGCACCTTTCTTCCCCTTTCTCTCCTTTAAAAAATTATTAAACTTTCCTCAAATTGGTTACTTTAAAATTTTCCTGTTGCTCTGATCTATCTCATCAATAAAAACACACATAGATCTAATTTTCAATATCCCTTCCAAATTCTAGATCTTAGTTTCATTTTTCATATAAAGTTCAATTTCAAAAGATCTAGCTAAAAGTACCTTATTTTCGCAAGCAATTTAGTAAAAATTCATAGCTTGCTGTTAAGGTAGTTTCATTTGCTGCATGATAAAAATTCAATATTCTGCAATATCAGTGCAATTTAATTGTCTACACAAACATTAAGCCAAGATCCCAAGGAAAGCTTGCTTTCCTTGGTTCCTTTTTCGTCGTTTTAGCTAGTTTAACCGCATTATTTTTGAGATAAAGTAGGATGATCCAAAGGTACTCTTAAAGTTCCTTTCGGTGTCTGTTATTCTAACTTGTTCAATTTCCTTTAGCAGGTCTGATGGAAAGAAAGGGAAGCTGTTGTCTGAAGTGGTCTCAGGTGCGTTCAAATCCCCCCAGGGGTCTCCCTTTTCAGCAAAAAAATTATTAATTGTTTTGAAAAAATGTAAAAAACTTGGTTTCAGCCTGTATAAGGACCAAGAAAGTTATTATTTATCAGTTCTTTGATATTTTAACCGCTGTAATAAAATCATTTTTGGAATAGGCTCTTTCGAGCCCTTTCCCCATCCCCCCTGGGGGGATTCGCGTCGGTGCCCTTTTCGTCGTTTTTTGCTTATTCCATTTTTACTAGAATTGATATGATTTGCAGGGTAGTATACTTAATCTTTTTATTAATTCCATACTCCATATCTCACATTTCAAAGTAATCGTAATACCTACCCCACGATTTCCCGATTGACCCAAAAGGGGAAAGAGATTCGTGGTAGGATTAATTAATAAATCTGAATTGTGTATCTTTTTTATTTCTTCTACTTTTTGTTTATAAGTAACTATAAAATTTACCCCTCCTCGATTCCCCGATTGAGATCCACTTGGATCGAAAGAGGTTCTTGGAGGGTTTTTCTTTTAAACAAAAACACCTAGTTTAAAACTTATTGAAATTTACAAGACTCCAGTGTGTATGCTCTATAATTGGCTGTGGTTCATCCGATCAGTCAAGCTATATCAAAATCACTTGGGTGACTAGCATAATTAGGACTCACTCTCCCCAATTGACAAACCATCAGGTGAAAATCCAACACCTCGATCGAACCTCTACGGTGGAAAAATACCCAAAGGAAGCGGGAACTTACTGAAAAGTGACCTCGGGGTGCCTATCTCTATCACACCCTAATGGGTGCATTATGAACAATAGCCCCAGAGACTCCATTTCAGCCCACATATTCCTTGCGGGTAGCCATAAAGGTTTTGTTTTGGACATACTCCAAGTACTCTCGGGTATATCTGGAGTCCCCCCTTAGCCTAATTTAATCAATTCATACTTCAATTTTAACTTAAAACATACCAAGATGCAATCGCAAAACATTCACTCCAAGCACATGCAAGCACATTGATCTCTTTGATTTGACTCCATTATTAAGGCACTGGTCATTTTTTGCTTCATATATATATTGTGTATCAGCTTTGTGCTTTCGTGTGTTTATCTTCGTATCTTGTCATCTTTTATTGTCTATAGTAAAAATATTCAAACTCCTAAATAACTAATTCAGTTTAACATCACCACACTAAGAATTCATCCTTAGTAACTAAATAGGATCTACCCCCCTTGGCTCCGTTAGGAGTTGATCCTAAACGGAGGAGTCAAGAACAAGGTGACAGCCTTGACTCGAGAATTTCCCCCAAGGACACACCGAGTGGCTTGAATATTTCTACCACGTGACCCAGGTGTGTGAAAAGGCGGCAACAAAGAGTCCATTAATGCCTGATCTATGTCTAGCTGAGCCAGATCTGAGTCTCACTAAGTGCAACTATCAATCGGGGGGCTGATCTGACTGACACCTCAACCTGTTGACTGAAGCATCCACCAAAATTCATCAAGATGAGCCAAAAATGTGTTGAGGAGAGAGGGAGGGTGAAATTCCCCATAAAGGATGCTCAAGATCAACTCTGGATTTGATTTGATCACCTCCTTTAATCAAGGATTTGTCAGATCCAGTCAATCTCCTTCAGATCTGTTTGATTTCAATCAAATCGGCTGAGAATCCATTGATTTATGATTTTGGATTTGCTCCATTATTCATCAATTTATTAATTAAAATAATCAATAATTGATTTTTGGGGCTTTCTGACCTGAGTGATGGAAAATCACTCAAAACTAGGAAACAGTGGGTCCACGGGTTTACATGGTGCTCTTAGCTTGAAAATGAGCACCAACATGACAGAAACCGATTATTTGGCCCACTTTTATTACAAAATCAATTTTTCCAATTAAACTATTAAAAAATAGCCTAAGTTTTGGAAAAATTAAAATTTAATAAAAAACACTAAAAAAACTAAAAAATTGAAAAATTGAAAAACACCTAGGGGGACTTAGACATGTTCATATGACTCAAAAATGATGTCTAGAATGCTTATACATTGACACATAGACTCTAATAACCTCAATAGGCCTAAATTCCAAGTCGACCACCCCAACTTTGGAGGTATGGAGTGAAAAACTCAGAATGTATCAGTCGTTTATTCAACAACCAATAATAACCAAGGGAATAAACACCGTGGGCTTATCAGATTGACAAATGTAGTCTAAGAGACCGAGTCTTTTACAGACACTATCATGCTAGAACATTTATTACAATTCCCCCATGGGGTATGAACATGTGATATGATACAACAAGCACTTCCCAGAAGTACTTCCAAAGGTCTTTTTGAAGTCCGAACAAGTCAACCATGTCCGGTTCACCAGGCTCACTTGATAAAAAAACACTAAGTACAACTTAGGTGGTAACATTCTGGCTCCAACTGTGGGATGTGTGCTCGATCTAGTCTTTAAGGCAAGGAGAGGATACAAGAACACCAGAATCTCTGGTTTATATACCCTGTAAAAACATCTCAACTTGACAAGAAAAACCTCAGTAGCACAAGTTTTATAAAAAACCAAATGAACCATTAAGCTGATTTATTTAAACAACATAAATGTAACTAACTAAAAGAAGCAAAGTTTTATGATAGCTAAGTATAAAATAGAAATACAGAAAGTAAATGCTCTCTTTCAAGGAGCTTAGTTTCCTACTCTAAGCATGATATAAAAAAGGGTTAAGTGTAATCAGAAATCCAATGTAACCACCTAAGAATTTTATTAACATAAAAAAAAAATTCCTTGTCTTTGGTTACCAGCCAAAGTAAGGATACTTTATTCAGAAAATGCAAACCTACGTGATGATCTGGAAGGGGTGGGATGGATGGGAAATCATAGGCATGAATAATGTCATAAAAATTCTTCCCCAACTTGTATGTGCTCATGCAGGCTACTTCTATCCATGACTGGATAGGACTGATATACCAATCGGAATGATGGGGAAGACTGACTACATCATCATACTGATCACTAAGGTTTATCAAATGATAACTCGTTGCACAAGCCCCAAGTAGCTCCAAATCATAAGGAACCTCTATATGTGAAAAAGATGGCTGAGACTGATTTTCTAATAACTGCATCACATCTATCTTTTCACAACATTACTTCTCCATGTCTTCATTATTGATACCTTTGTGTGGCTCTACATGATATGACTCTGAATGATCATATGGATAAACTGCATGCTCCTTTTTCATATCAAATTTTCCCAAGGCCACATGGTCCATGCTCTCTCCTTTATATATGCCATAGACAGAAAAATCAACAAAACCATCAAAAGTTTCTGGTTCATCATTTTCCTCTTTATTCATGTCATAGACTGGATTTTCCATGAATGTCCAGGACTCCTCATCAACATCTTTGTCGGGGATAATGGAGTCTTCATCACTTGTATCATGCTCCAAGCTATAATTATCCTCATTTTCATACTCATCTTCTTTAGAGAAAAGGTCACAAGGTAGTAAACCTTCCAAACTGTCATCATTATATGGAGAACTATAGAAGGAGCAAGTCGACGAAGTCGACTTGAATGAAGACCGACTTAGTCGATCAACCGACTAAGTTGATGGGCCGACTTAGTCGATCAGCCGACTAAGTCAGTCGACCGACTAAATAGAAAGATTAGGTCGGCTAACTAAAAGTCGTGTCGGTTCACCGAACCGACAGGTAGTTATTTTGTAACTGTCTGTACATTGTATATATTAGGCTGTTGAGCCAATTGAGAACTCAGTTCAGTTCTCTGCCTTGTATGAACTCATTGCATTAATATAATCTGTTATCCTATTTGTTCTTGTCTCTTGTTTCTGATTTATAGTTATGTTTTAGTATGTATTATTGGTAACCTTATGTGATCTGTGAGATTACAACATTGGTTCCGTTGCCAGTAGTACATGTCTAAAATATATGCTCACATATGATACCAGAGCAGGAGATCAAGGACTGGTGGGACCGTAAAGTTGCGAACTACTTGCAAAATTACGCAAGAAGAAACAGATTGACAGTCGCTGAAGCCAAAGCAAGATTTTTCACAGAGACACATGAAAAATTCGTCGAATCAGTACCACAATTATTGAAGCAGCTTCTGGATGAGAAATCCGGACGTGACTAAAGAACAACAGTTGCTAGATAAACTGTTCTGCGAAGGTCGAACAAATTTGTCGGAGTGGTTCGAGCAAATCGCTGACGACTTCTGTGAGGAGCAAGCAGTCAAAGACTGAACATCAGTAGAAACTGTCAAAGCGAAATTCTACGCAGATTTCACCGAACAATTCTTGTGCTCCTTACCAACCTTGCTGTTCAAATTCTTGATAGAGAACGGAGCAGGCCACATCATCGAACCTAGACTACCACTATGCGAACAGCCACCAAACACCAACTGGGTGGAGAAGCAGAGGAAGTGGGAAAAATTTATTGCAGAAAGGGAGTGGGAATACTTCCTGAGCAAGTGATTCAAACTATCTGGGATTTCTAAAAGTGTTGGGTAGGCTATGGGGGGGTAGCTGGTCATGTGTCGGAGGTAGAGTATAGTGGATCCTAGTCGACCTAAAAAGGAATAGCCATCACCAGTAATGAAACATCGACCGTAGAGGACCCAAAGAAATAGTATTGTATGAAATTATGTTAGACATTCATAAACAAGAAAGGGACGAAAGACATCAGAGAAGGGAAGTAAGACGCGAAAGAGCCGTCGGGCTGCGCAGAGAACAAAACCCTAGGGAGACCGACCGTGAAGAGAATCTGCTAGAGTCCGGTCATGACCGACAGGAAGAGGGCATAGAACAAGAGGTGTCCCCTACAGAGGAAGAAGTATGGATAGAGCATCCAGAAGCTCTCCAATTAACAGCTCCCGGTGAAGGAACGACCCTTTCCACATTAAATCCACATACCAGAATACAGACTATTGTCAAAGATGACCTCCGACTAAGAGCTGGTGACTATAGTATCTGGAGTCGACTAGTTGACGACACGTACACTGGATGACATCTTGTCATACGCCGGCCATTTGAAGGGAACCGGGTGACGATTCAAGCGGCACCCTCCCTCTGAAGTATCCACTTGCTCTTATCGACACATGAAGGAGCACCCCCGCCCGCCAAGTACAACTTTTGAAGAAATTGAACAAGAAGACCTGCGCACACAAAGTTTCAGTGGACCATCGACAGTAGAAATACACAACAACCCACTGTACGTCGAAGAAGAATCGACCACCGACGGAGGCACAAGTTCTGTCGACCAAAATTCCGCAGGAGCGACTACATCAACAACCCCACCACTTTCACCACCACCCACACCTCCGACCCCGCCGACTTCTGAGAGCAGTGAAAGTGATTCAGACATGGGTCATGAATCAGCTCACATTCCTCTCTATGAGGGTGATGAAGACAACAGACGACATTGGTTTGTCTGTGAGTCGACCTGGGAAGCAAAACAGGTGACAGATGAAGACCGAAAGATGGCTCAATTCGCGGGAGCCTTATGGAAAAGGGCCTTGACCTGGTACATGACCTTTTCGGAAAGGAAACCCAGAGCGACGAAAGCTGAGATCAAGGCGCAGTTCTTATCATTCTTCAAAACCCCAGACGCCAAGCACCTGGCCGCCAAAAAGCTTAAGAAAACACAACAAAAGCCAGGGGAGACAGTCCGCGACTATGACAAATGTTGGAAGGACCTATTAATCCAACTAGATTATGTTATTGATGAACAACTACTAATTCAATGGTTCCTTGTAGGATTATCATAGAAAGTACACTGACATATCAGTCTGGAAATGCTCAAGACATATGAAGATGTGCTAACCAAAGCTCTGCAGGTGGAAATGGACGAAGATATACCTGCGTATCTGATAGACCACAAGTTAGAAGAAATCTGGTGTACTAAATGTTCCATGGTTGGACACTCGAAAGATAATTGTCGACACGAATACAGTCGACAAGACGTCCACTTTGTGCAAACTAAAGCATTTTGCGACATTTGCCAGGAGCACGAAGATCATTCTACGAAAGAATGTCTATTTAACATGAAGAACGCAAAAGCTTCCTGGTGCGCCATCTGTGAGACAAAAAGTCACAACACAGCCGACTGTTAATTAAACCTGAAAAACTGACAGAATTATCAGGCGGTCTACCAGACGAATGTAGTAGCGCAAAACAATGAGCAAAATAGTACCAATGACCAGAACAGGCAAAGATACGAAGGCCAACGATATGAGCATCGGTACGACAATCGATGACAAGGGTTTGGAGGAAGAGGTCGATTCATCAGGAATCGCGACATACGACTGTGTCAATCTACCCAGTGCTTTATATGTCATAAAGAAGGGCACCAATACGCTGACTATCCACACAAGGACAGGACTGATCTAAAATTATGTAACCATTGTGGAGTAGGCGATCACTCTCTGGATGATTGTCCTACCATGTTAGAGAAAATCAATAATAAGAAAAATGTTAATGTCTTGTCTTGTGTACAAAATCATGATGTGCTAACTACTAAGAATCTACATATTGTCACTCGACAAGGCACAAAAACAGGCCCTGATAATCCTCAAATTAGTAAAATTAAAAACACAAATGGTTATCCAGATCCTATGAAAGAAAAACAAGCATATCAAGAATCCACCCACATATTCCATGACATTGCACAATAAGAAGACATTATTAACAGTCGACTTAGCATGACACAACAATTAACCCATGTCATTCAAAACGACAAATCCGTAGCTCAGTTCATTGATTTATTACATGAAATAAAAAGTACTAATCCCGAAAAAAAAACTAAGAACATATGCAGCCTAAACCAAAAAGACAAAAACGATGTCGACCCACTTGTCGACCTGGAAATCGAAGGTTATCACGTCCGACAAGTAGTTCTCGATTTTGGATCTCAGGTAAATATTATGACCAGGGATACATGGGAAAAGATGGGAAGACCTCGACTCTATGAATCAGGTATTTACCTAAAACTTGCCAACCAAGGTCTCATTGAACCCATTGGGGTTTGGAAAGATGTCGACACGACCATCAAAGGAATTTCGACTAAGGTTGATTTTGAAATCATCGACCCAAAAGAAGGATCTAGCTCCTTCCCAGCGCTATTTGGTCGACCTTGGGGACGAAAGATGAAAGCCTCCATATCCTTAGACAAAGAACGAATTAAGTTAAAAGGAAATGGTCACAAGGTCATTGTACCCATTAATCCCGCCCAAGGACAACTTTGGACATAACCAATTGATGAGGAAGTCAATGTTAGACAGCTTTACCAGATCCATAACACTACCGACTATATAGAGCCAAACATCTATGGGGAACTTCACTTAGGTAACCAAGAATCAATTGGTTATAATTCAGATGCTGAATTATATGACTGGGAAATGGAAAATTATGAAACACAAGCAAGAGGGTGCTGGACTATACAAAAAGTACAGAAAAAACCCACCCGACAGTGCTTCATTGTATCAATTCTCCCCAAAGTATTTGAAAAGAAAGTGAGGGAACGAACTACCTTACAACCAACCAACTTACACACTACTCAACTACCCAGGTATAAGGAAAGGGAATCCCCAGTCATGCATGTCGAACAAGTATCTAAAAATATTGGAGAACATGGCAGACTTCAAAGCTTAGTGGAAACATTTACAGGTCAAGCAGCTAGGTGGTGGGATACCCATCAGACAAAATTGCAGAGCTGGACAACTGCTTCAACTTTCTTTGTCGAACGGTTTGGTGGAAAAAAGTTAACCCAGGATGCTCAAATACCTCTCTTTATCCAAGGTCAAGACCCAGAAGAACACATTAAAACTTGTGAAAAGGAGTGGAGAAGACTTGGATATAAAGATGAGAGAGCCTGGCCACATTTGTTCCCTTCAACACTCATCGACTTACCCAATAAATGGTATAAGATGGAGGAAACTCGAGGTGAAACCTTCTTTTGGAATGAACTTAAAGAAAATTTTATTCAGGACTTCCATTTCATACCTCAAAATAAACAATTGGCTGGGACAGCACACCAAATCAAACAATTTCTCCAACTGACAAAAAAACAACCCTTCCAAGACCATCGAAAAATCAAGGAATGTAACAAGATACAAACTGAATCAAAATCATAGTCGACACGTTTACACTTAGAAAATGAACACACTGAAGGTAAAAGCTTCAGATGGAAGACCGACCACATGGAAACAACAAAACCCATCTACTCAATATTGAAAGTCGAGACTACCGACAAACCAGATCTTGACAGAAGGACTGCAGCCGACTTCCCTGCCACATTCTCACAGTTCACAGAAGGAAGTCGACCAATCAATGAAGCTAAAGCACCAGAGTGGCTAGATGCCAAAGTGAAAACTAAGGAGGTCGACATTTCAAATGACAACCGACCAAAAATATCCAATATTGGTGACTACTGGAATGAACAGCAGACCACTGAAATAGTGAACTTACTTAGAGAGTTCCAGGATGTCTTTGCAAGGGACTATAAAGACTTAAAAGGCTTAGTACAAGAGACGGGAGAAATGAAAATAGATACTAAACCTGATGTCCGACCTGTCAAGAAAAGACCTTATAAACTAGCTCATAAGTACAAAGACATAGTTAAAAAGGAAATTGACAACATGTTAGCAGCAGGGATCATTTACCCCATCAATCAGTCCGATTGCGAAAGTCCCATGGTCGTCCAGCTAAAGAAACATGACCCAACAAGGTTGAGAATTTGTGTAGACTTTAGGGAGCTTAACAAAGTCACATTGATAGATCCATTTCCAACCCCCTATGCTGATGAAATATTAAATGAAGTGGCAGGACATGAATGCTATTCCTTCACAGATGGATTCTCAGGGTATAGCCAAGTACCAATAGCAAAGGAAGACCAAAGAAAGACAACATTTGTCTGTGAATTTGGCTCTTTTGCTTACAGATTTATGCCTTTTGGGCTAAAGAATGCACCTGCAGTGTTTTCCCGAATTGTTGTCAAGACCCTCCAAGAATATATCTATAAGACCATGGAAGTATACTTCGACGATTGGACTATATACTCCACCTTAAAAGATCACTGCACATGGCTCCGACTTATGCTGGAGAGATGTCGACAGATTCAACTCTCACTAAACATTAAGAAGTGTATCTTTATGACCCCTATAGGAATACTCTTAGGGCATATTGTCTGTAAAGATGGTATCAAAGTCGATTTTGCCAAGATTAAAATCATCCTTGACCTGAAGCCCCCAATAAATCCTAAACAAGTTCGGGTGTTACTTGGACATACAGGATATTATCGGAAGTTCATAAGACACTATTCAAACATGACCTACCCCCTAGAAGAATTACTAAAGGAAGATCAAGAATTTAAGTGGACAGAAGAATGTCAAATCTCCTTCGACAAACTGAAAAGAAAACTGGTCGAAGCCCCCATACTCAAATTTCCAAACTGGTCGACCAAATTTCATGTGCATATCGATGCCTCAGGAATAGCAATCGGAGCAATCCTGACTCAACCAGGGGATGATGGGATGTATTACCCTATAGTTTACAGCAGTCAAAAATTAAATAAAGCTGAAAGGAACTATTTGACCACTGAAAGAGAAGCCCTAGGTATGGTCTTTGCTCTCCAAAAGTATCGACATTACCTATTGGCCAACCCTTTCACATTTTATACCGATCACCATCAATATTTGAAGTACCTTGTTAATAAACCCCTTCATCATGGAAGAATTTGTCGATGGCTACTTCTTTTTCAATAATTTGACTTTGAAGTAGTGGTCCGACCAGGAAAGTTAAATGTCGGGCCCGACCACCTATCTCATATCGACACAGGGGAGGAACCGACCAAATTCAATGACGACTTGTCGGATGCACATCTATTCCGCATAGAAGAAGTACCCAAAGAACTAGAAGAAATAGCTCAGTTCTTAGAGACAGGTCAGGCACCAGAAGGTCTGAACACCAAGAAAAAACAAATCTTAGCTATGAAGGGTGCACCCTACAGCCTCATCAATGGATTTTTGTACAAAATGGGGTTAGACGACATTCTCAGGAGATGTGTACTCGACCATGAACGAGACCAAATCATGCATGAAGCACACTATGGACCTGCAGGTGGACATTTCCAAGAAGACACAACTGCCAAGAAAATCCAACAGTCAGGATTATGGTGGCCGACAATCCACAAAGATTGCAAAAACTTTGTTAGTCGATGTGACAGATGTCAACGACTTGGTCGACCTCTACCGAGCACAGAAATTCCCTTGATATCTGTAAACCCTAGCCTCACATTCGAAATTTGGGCTATAGACTTCATAGGACCTTTCCCTATCCCTGCCAAACGATCAGGTGCAAGATATATTATCACGGCAGTGGAATATGTCACTAAATGGGCAGAAGCTGCACTCGTCGATACATGTTCAAGTGAGGTAGCTGCTAGGTTTATCTACGAAAACATTATCACTAGATTTAGATTCCCACTCACATTGATTAGCGACCAAGGATCACATTTTATCAACAAAACCATCAAAAATTTGATCGACCAATTTCATATCGACCACCGACGAAGCACCACATATCACCCTCAGTCGAACGGCGTGATTGAAGATTTCAACAAAACATTGACAAAAGGGTTAAACAAAATATGCAGTACCAACAAAGACGACTGGGATGAGAAAATCCCTGCGGTTCTCTGGGCATATAGGACAACATATAAACGGTCGACCAACCGAACCCCCTTTCGACTAGTCTATGGGCAAGAAGCAGTCATCCCCCTACATTTCCGACAGTAGACACCTATTATTGCACAACTATTACATGTCGATGTCGAACAGGAAAGAAAGGACCGACTATTTCAACTCAGTAAGCTCGAAGAAAATAGACTCATGGCTATCCAGCACCAAGAAATTCACAAACAACAACAGAAAGCATGGCATGACCATAAAATCAAACACAAAAACCTGTCGGTCGGCAACCTTGCTTTACTTTATAACAGTTGAGTCAAAGGAAAACCCAAGAAACTACATACATAATGGATGAGACCTTACATTGTCGAAGAAATACACCCCAATGGCTCAGTCCGACTAAAGACATTACAGGGCCTAGTATTTCAAAAGCTTGTTAATGGAGCCCGACTTAAACATTACAAAGACTAAAAAAAAAAAACGGCCTTAACCGTCAATCAAAAACCCATAAAAACCTAAAAATGCCCAAAACAAAATAATACAATCACACACCACAACCATGACAGCAACTCACTACTTCGATCACCGACATCATCATCTTCGACCATCCTCATCGACCAGTCCGACCGACCATTTTCACCTCTGACACCGACCGACGACCTCAAGAGTCCCATCATGCATTGATGGCCTCAAGCGCCACACACATTCCACCATTAAGTCCCATTCAAGTATTACAGCTGGACTGTCCAGTCCGCCATTAATACGTCCATCCCTGCACGCAAAAACACCCGTGCCTATAAATACAAGATAGTCGAAGGTTCATCCACCACACCATTTACCCACAGAGCAACCGCAACCTCAATTGACTAAAGACCAAGAACCCTGTAACACATTCGACCAACCTGACACAATGGCACCCAAACTAACCCGAGCAGCGACTAAGGCAAGAGAGCTGCAGGCAGAGGACACACCCTTGATCCACCGATTAAAGAACATCAAAAACGCCAAAGTCCAAGATGGCCAATGGCAGAAACTCTGGAAAGAAATCCAATAATGGGCCTATGTCAACAAAAGGATGACCTAGGCCGCTGAGAAAATCCGGAAGAGCACCATCTTCATCTACCCTAACACACCACTGATGGCAAGCTTTGGTGGGATGAAAGAAGCAGCGGTCAAATTCATTATCAGCCATTACCACAATGGCCGATTCTACTTTGACAGGCCGATTGACATTACCGGGGATGTCATCTCACGACTTACTGGTCTATCCAACGAAGGAAACCCTGTACCAATTGGGATTAAAGAAGGGTTAGTCGAAGAGCTTACGGGCTCGTCGTCGGGAAAGAATTCCAAGTGGCTGATGATTGGCCAAATTATGACACAGACGCCACAAATTGTGTCTAAAATCATTGCAATCACCCTTACATTATCCAGTCGAGGCAGCGACCTTAAACTGGAGATGCTGGAGGCTGTCGACACAATTGCGACCGACGGCTGAATCTACCGATGGGGAGACTATGTTACCGACATGGTCAAAACCATATGTGAAAGATGCCAAGAGACAGGAGGTGTAATCAAGTTCCCCTCTCTTATTCTCTGGATTGTCATGTATCATATCTGTCCAGAAGGCAGTCCAATATTCTGGGAGCCGACCAAGTTCGAGATGAACCGATTTAAACCCTTCTCACAAAGAGGAACCCTGCATGAACTGGCACAGGGGAAAGTCTTCTTGGAAAATTGGTTTTAGTAGTTGAAGGTTCGCACGACGAGGTGGAGGGTGCCCCAGAACATCCGACGAAACCTCCCTGAGAACTCCCATATACAGTTAGATCTTGACCACACGTCGGTCTGGTACATGCAAGGTCAGGACCCTAAAGCCCAGGACCTCGACTACTATCCGACTGTCGAGCATATTTTTCAGGAGTTGACCCGACAGGCTCAGAGAAAAATACAAATACCTGAGGCTGCCAAATAGGTCGACTTCTCCATCATAGATCCACTTACCGACTAGGAAAAAGAGGAAGACTACAAGCTTAATCTTTACATTAGCACATTTGTGTTGGAGGACACCCCGGTTGAGCCCACTAGTCGGGTACACATCACTGTCTTACCTCCGACTGCAAAGGTAGTCGACCCCCAGCCGACAGAACAACAATGACCAACAGTACAACCATAGCAATAAACAACCCCTCCGGCTCCAGCAACTGTCGACCCAATTCAAATACCGACAGGTGAAGTCAAGGACACCGATCCAGAATATGCCTTATCCAAAAGCATCATTAAGAAGCTATCCAAGGAGATAGCTGTCGCCAGAAAAAGAATCAAGGCCCAAAAACTACAACAAGGCAAGGGTAAGCGCAAGCTTCTTCTTGCTGACTCGTCTGATGAGGAGGAGGAGCTAGTAGGCGCGGCCGTCGACATAGTTGAGGACACCGCTACAAATAAAGTCTCAGTTGAAACTCAGTTTCAATGGTATCTAGACGCAGGAGCTCCGGAGGGTCGGCCGAAGAAAGCAAAAACGACACCGACGCCTAAAAACGTTGTTGACCTTGTGTCGACCCCTCCACCCCCATCCCCGACACTCGTAGTCGAGGAGAAAGCATCAGTACAACAGTCGATCAGTCCCCACGACATATATGGAGGAGTAATCCCAGAGACACTCAAAGCCAAGGTCGACTAGGACGCTGAGCTTAAAGCTTTCTTTGCAATGTTTCCTGCACTGTTTCAGTCGGCCCACAAAATACAAACAACGGCTCCTCTCTATGCAAGCAAAAATCCCTATGCCAACATTACGACAACCTTCACCTGAGACCAACAAGACAATGTAATTGGAGCATCACAGTATGTCATGGAGCCAATCAACCCCGACGCCCAGGATGACCTACCCACCATAGCTTCGAAAGCAGGTATCTCTTCCGACGGAAGCCCACCACACACTTCAGCCAACCCATCTACCCCTGTACATTCCCCCACCCCACCACCACCACCACCACCACCCCCTCCACCACCACCAGATTCACAACCAAACCTATCACAACCACATACATCTTCTCAGCTGGACGTAGTCATACCAACCCCCCAACCAGAGAATCCATCGACTTCCATTCCCCCGACCACAGACCCAACCTCAACTGCTGAAGGCACCCAGGAGCCGGAGGCTGACAAACACAAGAAGAAAAAAGCACATCATACCAAAAATTCCAACCTCTGGATAAGCTTAAGGGATGCCAGTTCCTTGACCGACACATAGGTTGGCCAGCTCCTCAAAACCATGGCCAAAGAAGCAAAGCTAAGGACGGTTCAGAAACATAAAGAGCTTACATCCAAAAATGCAGAAGAAGTCAAGTTTCTCGGCAAATGTAGAGCTCTATCACAGACTGTGATACCAGGCCCTATCGAAGTCGACACATATCAACCACTTGAAAGAGCATACCAGCTTTTCGAGACTATGGTATCGACCGTCCAGGCCCGGATGCAAGAGAGTAAGGAAGAACAAAAGGAGGAAACTGCTCGACTGCTCCTAGCACAGCACACTACCTTCTCAGAGGCCTACAAGGTGCTCCAGGACCACATGGAGGAATCTGTCGTCACAGAAGAATTCTTACGCGACTGGCCTACTCGTTATGGGCAGGTCTATCAGTAGACAAGGCAGACGAGACAAGGCATTCAGGCTTTGGAGGGCAGGAAAACGATAGAGGCAGCACTCAGACAGACCATAGAGGAACAAATCGTGCTGGAGAACAACAAGCTATAGCAGCTGGAGCATGCAGCTCATCAGTGGGTGCAACAGGATTTGCCAAACTTAGAAAAGGTTGATGTCATCTGCCCCCAGATGAAACGAATCATCGACGCAGCCGTAGAGCAGAACCAAGCTTTAGGCCCCAATATGGAAAAAATCGTAGAATTCCCCATTTCAGAAAAGATGTCAGTCCTATCAAGTTTAAAAACATTAATGATCGACATCCAAAAAGCTTTACAAAGTTGGACAGAATTTCAACATCACCTTGCCATCACAGCTCTGTCCATCGTCGAATTCTGCGTCCAGAGGAGACCGACCATCTGTCTGCATAGTCCATAGCAATAGCAATCTTCAACGGTTCAACAGAGCTTCATTTTTTGTACCTCCCTGTTTCTTCAGAGCGAAGAAATGTTTTGTTCATGGGGGATATGTAGAAGGAGCAAGTCGACAAATTCGACTTGAATGAAGACCAACTTAGTCGATCAGCCGACTAAGTCGATGGGCTGACTTAGTCGATCATCCGAC
Source organism: Pseudotsuga menziesii (assembly GCA_001517045.1). Taxonomy (NCBI): domain Eukaryota; kingdom Viridiplantae; phylum Streptophyta; class Pinopsida; order Pinales; family Pinaceae; genus Pseudotsuga; species Pseudotsuga menziesii. Next base: position 457,675 of record LPNX010299019.1, read on the forward strand.
TAAGTCGATGGGCCAACTTAGTCGATCAGCCGACTAAGTCGATGGGCCAACTTAGTCGATCAGCCGACTAAGTCTGTTGGCCGACTAAATATAAAGATTAGATTGGCTAACTAAAAGTCATGTCGGTTCACCGAACCGACAGGTAGTTATTTTGTAACTGTCTGTACATTGTATATATTAGGCTGCTGAGGCAATCGAGAACTCAGTTCAGCTCTCTGCCTTGTATGAACTCATTGCATTAATATAATCTGTTATCCTATCTGTTCTTGTCTCTTGTTTTTGATTTATAGTTATGTTTTAGTATGTATTATTGGTAACCTTATGTGATCTGTGAGATTACAACAAGAACACATAGGAGTCCCATCATGTATATTATAGTTTTCATCATAAGTTTCACTATAAGATTCTGCAATGGTTTCATCCTCAGGCTTGTACTGTTTATATGGTGATTTCTTTTCTCTCCTTTGATACACAGCCCCCTTGAACCTGGCGTCCTTCATTTCCTTAATTGCTTCCGGAGGATGTATTACACTATAAAAGTTAGATAGGAGATCCTTCTCGAAACCGTAATCTGTGGCCTGCTGCCAATGCAAGTTTGATAGAGGGTAGGTTCGTCCTACCATGTACACATGATTAGACTCGCCTGATGTTGTTTCCTGATTACTAACCTCCGCCATCCCATGTTCTATAATTTGGTTTTCTATGTAGCAAGTGTTTTCTGGGTGGAATTGCTCACAAGGTCTACACCATGGAATTACTTCATCTACCAGGTTAGTTGAGTCTAACTGGTTTGGAATCCTAGGCTCTTGCTGAGGAAACTTCTTTTGATACACTTGATTCTATTTTGGCTGAAAATTCCTAGGTCCACTATTTCTCTCCAGTGTGACTATTCTGTTTTGAATTTTATTCAATTGCTTAGATTGGTTTGTCATGAATTTTTCCAACAGGCTAGTTACCTTTTCCATGGGGTATTTAGAGGTTGCCTTTTCCTCTAATTCAAAGGATTTTCCCTTTTCTTCGTTGTATGAAGTGTTTCCCCTAGTGTAACCTGGAATGTTGGATTTCCCTGAAGACTGCATATTCCTTTCTATTTTCTCAGCCAATTCCTGAATAGTTTTTAGATCGGCCGGTTCTTTGTCCTTTAACTGGTACCTCAAATCACCAGTGAAAGCTTCGATGTAATATATGACGATGGAGGAATCCCTTGGCTTGATTTCTCTAGGGGGGTTAGCAACCACATGCCTGAACTTAGTATTAAATTCATCAATGGTTTCATTCTCCATCTTCTTTATGTTATGGAGGGTAGCAAGCAGATGTCTTGGTTCTTTCTTTCCCCCCCATTTCTTCTTAAAACCTGCTAGGAATTCATTAAGTGTTTTATATGAATCATCACCAAGGTTTTCATACCATTCTGCAGCATCATCCTCTAAGGATAAAGCAAAGAGCTTCATTTTGATATCTTCATGGTTAGAGGAAACATTATCGCAGTAACTGACTAGGTTCCTTTCAAACTTTCGGAGATGAGTCTTGGCAGTGGTAGCATTATTTCCCTCGAACCTTGGGAGCTTCTTGATAGCATCATTCAGAATGTAATTAGGACTACCTGCTATCTGAGAAAAATCAAGGGGTTTGTAAAATTCCGTCATTTCTTGAGATTAGTGAACATGACTCTCTACAAATATGTGATGGATATCTGAGAGGGATTGGTCTCCTAAATATTCAAGGTTTCTATGAGAAGTATGCCTATTCAATATTTCCCTAATAAACCCTTCAGGATCAGGGAGAGGATTGAATAATTCTCGACGGTTTCTTCGGGTAGAAATTCTTGAAGGGATGTTAGACAGTGGAGTCGCCAGATGGATCAAGTTTTAATTTTTATGTTTTTTAAAGACTAGATCAATCAATTTTTTTTTTTATCTTTTTAGTTGTTTAGAAAAAAGTTAAGCTAAGTCGTACTCGGGAATAAAAATATTTATCCTCAGCAATGGCACCAAAAAGTGTTGCCGACTTTCACGCACCTGGGTCACGTGGCAGAAATCTTCAAGCCACTCAGTGTGTCCTTGGGGGCAAGTCTCGAGTCAAGGTTGTCACCTTGTTCTTGACTCCTCCATTTAGGCTCAACTCCTAATGAAGCCAAGGGGGGTAGACCCTATTAAGTTACTAAGGATGATTTCTTAGTGTGATGGTGTTAAACTGAATCAGTTACTTAGGAGTTTGAATATTTTAACTATAGACAATTAAAGATGACGAGATATGAAAATAAACACACGAAAGCACAAAGCTGATACACAATATATATATATGAAGTAAAAATGACCAGTGCCTTAAAATGGAATCAAATCAATAAGATCAATGTGCTTGCATGTGCTTGGAGTGGATGTTTTACGATTGCATCTTGGTATGTTTTTAAGTTAAAATTGAAGTATGAGTTGATTAAATTAGGCAAAAGGGGGACTCCAAATATACCTGAGAGTACTTAGAGTATGTCCAAAACTAAACCTTTACGGCTACCCGCAAGGAATATGTGGGCTGAAATGGAGTCTCTGGGGCTATTGTTCGTAACGCACCCATTAGGGTGTGACAGAGATCGGCGCCCCGAGGTCACTTTTCAGAAGTTCCCGCTTCCTTTGGGTATTTTGCCACTGTAGAGGTTTGATCTAGGTGTTGGATTTTCACCTTATGGTTTTTCAGTTGGGGAGAGTGAGTCTTAATTATACTAGTCACCCAAGTGCTTTTGATACATCTTGACTGATCGGATGAACTACAGCCAAGTGTAGAGCATACACACTGGAGTCTTGTCAATTTTAGTAAGTTTTAAACTGGATGTTCTTGTTTAAAAGAAAAACCTCCACGAACCTCTTTCGATCCAAGTGGATCTCAATCAGGGAATCAAGGAGGGGTTAACTTTAAAGTTGCTGATAAACAAATGATAGAAAAAATAAAACATATACACAGTTCTAGTTTCTTAATTAATCCTACCACGAATCTCTTTCCCCTTTCGGGTCAATCGGTAAATCATGGGGTAAGTATTACGATTCCTTTGAAATGTAATATATGGAGTATGGAATTAATAACAAAATAAATTATACTACCCTGCAAGTTATATCAATGCTAGTAAAAAAAGAAATAAACAGAAATCGACGAAAAAGGCACCGACACAAATCCCCCCAAGGGGGATGGGGAATGGGCTCGAAAGAGCTTATTCCAAAAATGATTTTATTTATTAATGGTTACAGTATCAAAGAACTGATATATCAGAGAATTCTTGGTCCTTATACAAGCTGAAATCAATATTTTACAACTTTGGAAAAATTTTGAGTTTTTTGGTGAAAAGGGAGACCCCTGGGGGAATTTGAACGCTCCAAAAGCCACTTCGGACAGAAGCTTCCTTTATTTTCTGTCAGACCTGCTAAAAGAAATCGATCATGTTAGAATAAAAAATTCCCAAAATCAATTTAAGAGTACCTTTGGATCAGCCTACCTTATCTCAAAAAAAATGAAGTTAAGACTAGCTAAAACAAACGAAAAGGAACCAAGGAAAGCAAGCTTTCCTTGGGATCTTGGATTTCTGTTTGTGCAGCCAATGAAAGTGCACTGATATTTCATAATATTAAATTTTATAAAAGCAAAAGGAAATCTAATGCATGTGATCTACAAGTTTTCTTTAAAATTCATGCAAAAAAGACGATTTCCCTACAGCTAGATCTAGGATGCTTATGAAACTTTTTTAAGTGCAAGATCTAGGATATGAGCGATGAAATATTAGATCTATGTATATTTTACTTTGATGAAACATATCCAAATGAAATCACAGCTATGAACTGAACCAAGTAACCGGGTAAAGTGTTGATTTTGAGGGAGGAAGAAGAGGAGAAAAGTGTTGGTTTCCTTGAAGATCCGCAGTAGAGCTTTCAGGTGGAATGTCGAGGGACTATGCCTTTGAAATGTTTTGATGAGAATGAATAAGCAAACTAGATCAGCATCCTCTCCAAAGTATGAACCTGCAACTCAACTGAAATCAAAGAACTTGCCAAGAAACTTGTGAGATCCGATTAGTACATACAAAGAGATTCAAGATGACATGCATATAAGCTTATAGGACATGCTAAATCTAGATCTCTATACTTGCATCCAAGGAGAGTGACAGTCAATAAACTTATTGAACAACACCTTTCCTATAAAGATTGTAATAAGCTAATTACCAATCTTAACCACAGATCTACAAGAAATTTGCAAAAAATGACCACAGATACAGGTTACCTCAGTAAAACAATGGAAATAATCATCCACACATGCAATGGCACCACACCGTATTGCCTCCAAATATTTTCTTTATTTCAAATGAAGAATTACAGAGTTACAATAGCAACAACACCTCAATCCCAGTTCTAACTAGCTTGGAAGAGGAGGTTGTGCCTGGATATATACAAAATACAGGAGATCCAGCCCACGAGGGCGCAAATCCTCATGGAATCAGATGAAATCAGCTGATGGAGAGTCCATTAATGCCTGATTTGTGTCTAACTGAGCCATATCTGAGTCTCACTGAGTGCAACTATCAATCGGGGGGCTGATATGATTGACACCTCAACCTGTTGACTGAAGCATCCACCAAAATTCATCAAGATGAGCCAAAAACATGTTGAGGAGAGAGGGAGGGAAAAATTCTCCATAAAGGATGCTCAAGATCAACTCTGGATCTGATTTGATCACCTCCTTCAGTCAAGGATTTGTCAGATCCAGTCAATCTCCTTCAGATCTGACTGATTTCAATCAAATCGGTTGAGAATCCATTGATTTATGATTTTGGATTCGCTCCATTATTCGTCAATTTATTAATTAAAATAATCAATAATTGATTTTTGGGGATTTCTGACCTGAGTGATGGAAAATCACTCAAAACTAGGAAACAGTGGGTCCATGGGTTTACATGGTGCTCTTAGCTTGAAAATGAGCACCTACATAACTGAAACCGATTATTTGGCCCACTTTTATTACAAAATAAATTTTTCCAATTAAACTATTAAAAAATAGCCTAAGTTTTGGAAAAATTAAAATTTAATAAAAAACACTAAAAAAACTAAAAAATTGAAAAATTGAAAAACACCTAGGGGGACTTAGACATGTTCATATGACTCAAAAATGATGTCTAGAATGCTTATACATTGACACATAGACTTTATACATTGACACATAGACTCTAATAACATCAATAGGCCTAAATGCCAAGCTGACCACCCCAACTTTGGAGGTATGGAGTGAAAAACTCAGAAAGTATCAGTCATTTATTCAACAACCAATAATAACCAAGGGAAAAAACACCCTGGGCTGATCGGATTGACAAATGAAGTCTAAGAGACGGAGTCTTTTACAGACACTATCATGCTAGAACATTTATTACAATTCCCCCATGGGGTATGAACATGTGATATGATACAACAAGAACTTCCCAGAAGTACTTCCAAAGGTCTTTTTGAAGTCTGAACAAGTCAACCCTGTCCGGTTCACCAGGCTCACTTGATAAAAAACCACTAAATACAACTTAGGTGGTAACAGGTACATTGTGCATGCGACAGGAAGGAAGGTCATGACAAGAAGGAAATGGACCAGTACAGGCAAAATAAATATGCATGTGATGAAGGAAAGGCAAGCATACAGGCATACAAATAATAATGGCTGGAAATCGACAAGTAAGGATCATGTCCGTTAAAGATGGTGTAATCCTGCGGCCATGTACATATGGGAGAATATTTGTAAGTTAGGATGATAGTGCCTTGTGTCAATCCATAATAGCCTATTTTGGTGACTGATCATGACTTGTAATAGATAGGAAGTATGTAGTCGACCCTGCATGGTCTGATAGAACATATAAATAAGAAGAACCCATTCTGTATAAGGGTTGGTTTTTGGTTTTTGTCAATTTTGTCATTAGCTGGAAAGTGTCAGTCGGTAGCTGGTTGTCCAGAGCCAAGGAAGCCATCTTCCTATATTTTGAGATGGAGTAGAAGAAGAGAAGACTCAGAGAAGAGTCTAGTAGCATTAGAAGGATGTTGAGCTACGAATCTTGTAGTTGTGTGCACAGACCGCTAAGAGTAGAAGGAATCTGCAGCTGAGTGCACAGAAGGTAGATAGAAGAGTCTATCCAATTTGTGTGCAGATCAGTAGGAGTAGATAGAAGAATAAACTAGAGAGCATTAGAGAAAGAAGCATGAGTCACAAAGACATATCATAAGATCAGTCTACATGTCACTGTTTGCAAGGTGCTATACCCATTTCTCATGCCAGATGAAGAGCACCTTGGTGGTTTTTTCCATATGGGTTTCCATGTTATTTTGTGGGATTAAATGGTTGATTGATGCTGTGCATGTGGATGTGAATGTTTTTTATTTTCTTATTGTATGATAATGAGCTATTTTTGAATGCATGGTACCATATTGTCAACTAGTAAATGAATAGTTTCTTTTGAGTTATTGGAATGCGCAAGTAAGCTGTAGCTAATTCCTTAATTTGAAGTATAAGTCACAAGTGACTTGTTAATTTAAAGGATCGTCTGCATTGCACAAGTTACGCCAGTTGTTAAGGCTGAAGATCAAGTCGTGTCTCATGCGCTAACATACAGTTGTGCTCATTTGTGCAAGAACCATGTAGCTTTCTAAGTTGTCCTCATCGAGCACCTTGGCCACACGCCAAGGGACTATAATCCCTTGCCAATTGTGGAAACATGGTTCTCGCAGTTACCCATTAGATATCTCAGGTGAGACTGCTCCTACCTCGTAGGTGTTGCTGATGAAGTTACTCTGTTGGGTCGATGTCTTGTGGTTTATTTTTGGTATTGTGGTGATGTTGAACTGTGGGTCGAGACAAAAGGGTAAAATAATCCAAAAATTCACCTCCTCCCTATCAGTCTGTAGGGGTGGGATTGTTGAAATATTCCTCACTCATGGGAATTTTTCCATCCAACACTACCCCTCCTAGTACAAAAATTGCCACGGTAAACATGATATCCCCCATGATCGGGGAATTTCTAAATAAAAATAGATTGATGGATAATCTTCTTTGAGACCACACAAAGCCTTCTATGATGCCATTCAGTTTGTTTCTGATGCTTATTTAGATGACCACCATCTTGTAGCATCATATCCTTGCTATATTCCCTATTGGCTAGATTCCCCTCTCCCAAATTTAGATTATATCTCACATAATTTTCCATCAGATGATTCTATTATGGAGGTTATGCATCTAGATGAATATTTATGGGAAGATTCTCATCATCAGTCATTGTTTCTTCCTTATGAAACTTCGGTAGATTCATATTTTGTTTATCTGATCAGTTTCGATATAGTTGAGTATCCACAAACACATGTACTATTGCAAGGTGTTGATACTGAAGGTAATTTATGCAACATCACCAAAACAATTACCCTCAATATATTGGTTATGAAATGTGTTGTCTAGCATATCCACATAGGCCAGAACTGCTCGACAACAGAAATTAAGGAATACTAAGCTCTTTTTAAGGATTTTCGTGATGCTTTTTCCTAGACTTATGAAGAAATTACTAGGATTTATCCATTTATTGTTGTACATGAGATCAAGACATACCCAATGGCAAGAACTGTTAGGAAAAAAATTCAGTAGGTCCACCTAAGAAAAGTTGTAGCCATTAAAGATGAAGTTGACAAGCTTTTGAAAGATTGTTTTATCTACCTCATGCCTTTAACTAAGTGAGTGTCTAATATTGTCCATGTTTCCAAGAAACAGGGCACTATTAGGGTTTGTATCGATTTTAGGGACCTGAACAAAGCTTGTCCACAGGACAACTTTCCTACCCTATACATCGATCAAATCGTCGACAACTATGCTGGAAGTGTAAATTTTTCCTTTATGGATGGATTTTATGGCTATAATCAGATTGAGCTATTACTTGCCAACTAGCACAAAATGACATTTATTTTCCCGTGGGGAACCTTTTCTCATTGAAAGCTTCCTTCTGGTTTGAAGAACGCTGGACCTACCTTCCAACTATCTATGTCGTATGATTTCCATCATATAAAAAACATAGTGGAACCATATCTAGAAGACCTACCTGCTCATTCATAGCAGTGGGAATACCATTCAGGGAATCTTAGACACATTTTCCTTTCATACCGCCATTACCACATTCAACTCAATCCACACAATTGTGTTTTTTGTGTTGAGACTGGACACTTGCTTGGTTTCATTGTTTCTAGGGATGGGATTAGAATTTATCCCTTAAACATTGTTGCTATCATGGACTTACCACCTCTTACAGACATTACTGAACTCCAAAGTTTGTAAGGGAAGGAAAACTTTCTCCATCGTTTTGAATGCAATTTTGCAGAGAAAACACATGGCTATATGCGTCTCTTGAAAAATAACACTCCCTTTTTGTGGAATGATCAGGCTCAAATATATTTTGATAATTTCAAACATGATATAACAAACTCACCTGTGTTGCAGCCCCCAAATTATTCAAAATATTTTATGCTTTACATTTTCTCCTCCGCTACTACTATTGGCATGATTTTAGTGCAGGAATATATGAATGGCCAATAACATGTGATCTACTATTTGAGTAAGAGTCTTCTTGAATTTGAAACCTAATACTCACATGTGGAGAATTTATCTTTGGATACAGTCATCGTGGTGCAACATTTTTGTCACTACATATTACTTCACACCACTACCATGCTAGCAGATCATAACCCTATGTACTATATTCTTACCTGTTAGGTACTAGGGGGAAAATATTCTTGTTGGATTGTTATCTTACAGAAATTTGATCTTGAATTATCCAAGACCACTTCCAAGTATCCCTTGGTATTCATGAAGTTGATGTGTGATGTTCCTCGTTCTCTCACAGAAGTTGAGCTCAATGATTCATTTCTGGATGAGTTCTTGTTCTTGATAAGAATGAAGGACCCATGGTATGGGTGTTTAACCATATATCTCCAAACCAAAATATTTCAGCCCAATCTATCCCATGATGATTGCCGATGCATTCGTCACCATGCTAAGTATTACCTCATTCTTAATGACACCTTATTAATTTGTCAAAGTGGTCTAGGAACTGAAAATACAGTCTCACAAAGAATTCAGACAAATATGCATAAAATTGGAAAAATGGTGTTGCAATGGAAGTAGCAGCTCTGTATAATCAAAATGAAAGAATGATGATACAATACAATGATCATTGCAGATGCATGAATTCCAAGACAATTCAAATTCCCAAGGAGGTCATTCGAATTGAATGAGTGAGTCTAGCTTAATTGAATGTAAGCCACAGTGAACACTCAAGTTAACCACTGATCAAAAACCTAATTGACTCAAATGAGCCCTAACTGAAGTCAGAGTGCAATAAATGATGGATTCTAACTAAAATTAGCTTAGACACATGTCACTACAATCCAACCAACAAGTGGTAGTGTATCAATGAATCCAATGCACCCCAATGAGGTTAACTGAAGTGTAACTGGCCATCAGGAGTGGTTGGAGGCGCCCCTGTTGACTCCAGTTCATTAAATAATCATTAAATAATCAATTTAATGAAGGGAGGCATCTTCACTACTCTATTTAACTGATTGTAACCATCAGTTAGCAATAAAGTGCATTTATGACACTCAGATCACCCCCGGAGTGATCCAGTTAGCCTCCCCGAATTAAGGCGAAGGATTAGTTATCCTCCCTGACTGAAGGTAGGCATGGGTGTGCTCAGGTTAATGTCATATAGTGCTCCTATGATGCCAATTAAGTCGATAAAACTTAGGATAATGATTTAACTAGGCCAAATTGACCAAAATGACTGTATATGGTGGTAAATCTCTCCAACACCCCCCCCTTAAGCTATACTCAAGAGAAGTAGAAAACATAAAGTGCATACGAATGATAGGGCCTCAGAAACGAAGGCCATAGGTCACCCTATACAATACTAAAACTCAAACAATGCTCAAAAACAAACTAAGTGAGGAAAAGAGGGAAAACCTAGTGGGAAAGCCGCCCCCCCCCCCCCCCCCCCTCAAGTTGAATACTGAAAGTAGTTGGATCACCTTGATGAACTCACCCCCAATAGTGAACAGAGGTAAGTGAACTTCTTTTCTGAAAATATCTTAGTGAAGATGTCTGTAATCTACTCATTAGTCGGGAAGTATTGCAGAATGATGGTCCTGTCATGCACTAGCACCCTGATATAGTGCGTGTGTATCTCTACATGCTTGGTCCTCTTCCTGGTAACTGGATCTGTGTATATCTTAAGAGAACTTTGATTTTCAAAAAAGAGGATAGTGGACAAAGTACTATGAATATCAAACTCTGAAAGAATGCCTTGCAACCAAACAGCTTGGATGCAAGCATTCACCGCTCCTCAATACTCGGCCTCTGCTGAATAAAATGCTATGGCGGCCTGCTTTTTGCTAGACCAAAAAATGGGGAAACCATCAAACATGAATACATATCTAGAAGTATACTTTTGATCAATAGAATCACCCACCCAATCAGAATCTATGTATCCAACCAGCTCTAGCTCGGAGTCTGCAGCATAGTGAATGTCGTAGGTCCTGGTTCCCTGAATGTACTAGAGGATCCTCTTGGATTCCTTCCAATGAATATCATGGGGCTTCTACATGTATCTTTATATATCATTCACAACATAACATATATCAGGCCAAGAATGAGTCAAGTACAACAAGCTACCAATCAGCTGTCGACAAATAGTGCAGTCCATGGGAGGTGTGCTTTTTCCTTCTTCAAGGATGATCCCTGAAAGGAAAGGGAATGGTGCAGGCCTACATACCACCATGTTAAAATTGAATAACAATTATGATATTTATTTTTACTGAGTGACCATTATCCCATCATAATTTTGCTCAATTTCGAGCCCCAAAAATTGATTTAAGAGCCCCAAATCGCTCATTTCAAATGCATTGTGGAGAGAAGTTTTGATGACTGAAATAGAAGCAACTGTGCTACCTGTGATCAGTAAGTCATCAAAATATAACAAAATAATAATCAAATGACCATCATACTGATTTATATACACATTTGGATCTGATCTACACCTTTGGAATTTTTGCGAGAGAAGGAAGGCATCCATCTTAGTATACCACTCTCTTGGGGCCTGTTTTAACCCGTATAGTGACTTCTTTAGCTTGCAAACCAAATATGGATCAGAAATGAATCCCTCAGGATACTTCATGTATATCTCCTCATGAATATATCCATGCATAAAAGCTTACTTAACATCCATATGATGCACTTCGCAGTGCTTAGATGCAGAATTTTCCAAAACTAGGCAGATGGAGTCCATTTTTGCAACCGGTGCAAAAGTCTCATGGTAGTCCACACCTTGGACCTAGGAGAAACCTTTTGCCACCATAATTTCCTTATCTTTTCATCTTCTTCCATATTCAGCAACCTTAGTCTAAAACACCCGCTTGCATTGTGTTGGTTATCTATTGGCAGACCCGGGTTTACTGTAATGTACCAACAAAACCCCTAGCTCACTGGCCCTTTCGGCGATAGACCGTAGAACGGCCTGAAGTCTCACCTAAAGTGATCCTAGATGGGGTGGGTGAAGACTAAGGTGTCCTCAACCAGGTTCTGTAGCATCCTAGGTTTCTCTTTACTCTGGTTAACCAGTTGAGTCTTTTTAAAACGATGTATCTCTCTTCTGAGCAGACTCTGCTACGAGACTGACTCTTATCGCATTGTGGATTCTCCAACAATGTGAAAAATTTCCCTTCTACTTGACTCTTTACCTGTGATATCCCACACTATGGCTCCTCCGACAGTGCGATATCGCCCTTCTGCACTGTGATAGCTTCTATGGTAAGACTCAATAGAAATCTCCAACTCTCAAGGTCCAACGACTTTCCTTCTGCTTATACTAGCTCAGCTAGCATTCACAAGGGTGTTAAACAACTTCACTTAGCTTCTACAGTCTAACATGCTCAACATCTATTCTACTCAACTTACTGAACTAAATATACTGGAATCACTTAACACAGTAACTGATACAGTCTGAATCAAACACTGATAAACTTATATGTAGAATACTTAACACATCCAACTCGCATTTAACTTTCTACGTTACTGTAAACTGAAGGATAGAATAAATACATTCATTAACTATCAGCTAAGCTCATGTAATAGGTAACAGATTGCAAATAAGTAAACACAATCACATGAAACAGTCCCACAACACATTTATTTTACGTGGTTCACTTCCAAGGAGGAAGCTACGTCCACAGGAACTGGGTTTTATATTATATCTTGAGAGAGTAAACACAGTTCCACTGCAACCTATTATGCAGCTCGAGATCTTCTGGCAAACTCCGTGTTCTCAGCTAGAACCCTTCTCTCTTAGATCTCTTCTCCTACTATTTTGATTTCTTCTTACAATATATCCTCTCTCTCTCTCTCTCAATCCCTGCGGATTGTTACATTCATGCTCAAGGAGCCAGCTACTGGTTGCAGTAAGATAATACAGACTTAATAACAAAACCAGAGCTCGACTCTTTCTCAATATCCTACAATACAGATGATTAAACAACTAGCTATCTTCCTCTCCACTGTCTACTATCCTACTATCTAATCTTTTACAATACAAAATACATGCTTAAATAGGTGGCCCAAAGGTCTCACCCTGATACCAAACTGTGGGCCTATCCCAACAGTAACCCAAAAACCCTAACTGTGACAGTCGATGCATCTGTACTGTGGGCTGCCGCTTGCTAGTCACACTGCAGCTCTCTACAGTCTTCCATGCTTCCCGATGATGATTGTGGGTATGGGCGTCGCTTCCTCGGTCACTCCCCTTCTGTCCTTTGTCTTCAATACCTCGGCCCATTGCTCCTTTTCCTTTATGAGGGTAGCTGAGCCCCCCTATCTTCGTCGTTGCCTTAAGTGCATTGGTTGAGCTCTCTCTTCTCGGCTACTCCAGGTACTATTTACTTTGACTTTCTTGTCCTAATATAGCAGCTTTTCCTATGGCTATGGGGCCCTGATCCAACACATTGAACCAATTTCCTTCCCGAAGGAAGAGAAACTAGCTCCCAAGTAGTGTTTTTCTTAAGAGAATTCATCTCTTCATCCATGGCAACTTGCCATCTCGAATCCTTCCAAGAATGGTAGTAGAACTTTGGGTCTGAATTTATCATCAAATAAAATTATTTAGACAAAATATAATTAGGACAAGATATTGCAATACATTCTCTTTGCAAATTAGACCGGGTTCTCCTTGGATCATCCAGATTTCCAATGTTATCTCGTGCAGAGGAGAGTGTCTTTCAGGCCCATGTTGGGAGATGATTTTGTAATTCAGGTTATGATTCAACATCTGATGTTTTTTTTACACTGATATCGAAATATTTAAGATCCAAATCAGGGTCATCACCCCCAATTTCATCATCCAAATATTCAGTAGAATAGGAAGGAAATTCAATAGTTTTCTCCTTCACTAGTTCCACCTTTTGAAAAGGCTCATCGAACTTGACACTCCTTTCGATGATGATTTGTTTTGTTTTGATATCCAACAACTTGAAAACTTTTGATTCATCAGGATACCCAATAAATAGACATTCTATGATTTTCGGTTGCAAATCCCTCCTTTTGTCAAGTGGAATTCGGGCCCATGCAGTGGACCCAAACACCTGCAGATTTGACACATCCGGCTTGTGTCCGAAGTATGCTTCGAAAGGGGTCTTTCCTTTCATGGATGAGTGTGGAACTCTGTTTTGAATATATTCTACAGCATGCATGGCTTCAGCCCACAAATTTGCAGCCAACTTCTTTGATTCCAACATACAGGTGGTCATCTCCTTGAGAGACTGATTCTTCCTTTCTGCTACACTATTCTGCTGGGGAGTGTAGGGAACTAAATTTTGGAACTCAATACCACTTTGGGATCATATGTGAAGAAAATAATTACTGACATAATCCCTAACATTATCATATCTCAAGATATTGATCTTTTGGCCAGATGCATTCTCAATCAAGGCCTTCAAATCAGTGAATTTTTCACAGACTTCAGACTTCTTTTTGATAAAGAAGACCCATGTGTACCTGAAAAAATCATCAATAACAATTAGAACGTACCTTGATCCATTCATGGATGTGATAGGAATGGGACCCCTGATATCAGAATGTATCAATCTCAAGATGTATGTTGCTAGGCTTTCCTTCCCCCGATCGAATTTATGCTCAGGGTGTTTTCCAACAACACAGCCCTTACAAATTCCAATGGTCTCCTCGATGACCAAGAGGCCTTCAACCATAGAATTTTTCTTTAATTTCTACAAGTATTTGAAGTTGAGATGGCCAAAACTCTTATGCCATAGTCTACTTCCTTCATTTCCATGAGTCAGCAATGCGGTGGGCTTTGCACCCGCCACAAAATGGGAGAACTCGTAGGATTTTACATGATGCTTTGCAAGGCCTTTTGCTACAAGTTTCCCAGATGCAAGTTATGTGATCTCTATATCATTCAAGATGAAGGATAATCTCTTGGGAACTCCCGTATGTGTCATTTGATAAACACTAAGGAGGTTTGATGCAAGAGATGGTATATACAAAACATTAGAAAAATAGCCATTCTCAAGATCAACAGTACCTTGTCCTTTGGAAATTATGGTGGAGTCATCTCCCATGTGGATGCACTTCACATTTTAGCGAGAGAAGGAAGGCATCCATCTTAGTATACCACTCTCTTGGGGCCTGTTTTAACCCGTATAGTGACTTCTTTAGCTTGCAAACCAAATATGGATCAGAAATGCGGCCCTCAGGATACTTCATGTATATCTCCTCATGAATATATCCATGCATAAAATCTTACTTAACATCCATATGATGCACTTCGTAGTGCTTAGATGCAGAATTTTCCAAAACTAGGCGGATGGAGTCCATTTTTGCAACCAGTGCAAAAGTCTCATGGTAGTCCACACCTTGGACCTGGGAGAAACCTTTTGCCACCATCATTTCCTTATATTTTCATCTTCTTCCATATTCAGCAACCTTAGTCTGAAACACCCGCTTGCATTGTGTTGGTTATCTATTGGCAGACCCGGGTTTACTGTAATGTACCAACAAAACCCCTAGCTCACTGGCCCTTTCGGCGATAGACCGTAGAAAAGCCTGAAGTCTCACCTAAAGTGATCCTAGATGGGGTGGCTGAAGACTCAGGTGTCCTCAACCAGGTTTTGTAGCATCCTAGGTTTCTCTTTACTATGGTTAACCAGTTGAGTCTTTTTACAACGCTGTATCTCTCTTCTGAGCAGACTCTGCTACGAGACTGACTCTTATCGCATTGTGGATTCTCCGACGATGTGAAAACTTTCCCTTCTAATTGACTCTTTACCTGTGATATCCCACACTGTGGCTCCTCCAACAGTGCGATATCGCCCTTGTACACTGTGATAGATTCTATGGTAAGACTCAATAGGACTCTCCAACTCTCAAGGTCCAACGACTTTCCTTCTGCTTATACTAGCTCAGCTAGCATTCACAAGGGTATTAAACAACTTCACTTAGCTTCTATAGTATAACATGCTCAACATCTATTGTGCTCAACTTACTGAACTAAATATACTGGAATCACTTAACACAATAACTGCTACAGTCTGAATCAAAAACTGATAAACTTATATGTAGAATACTTAACACATCCAACTCGCATTTAACTTTCTACGTTACTGTAAACTGAAGGATAGAATAAATACATTCATTAACTGTTAGCTAAGCTCATGTAATAGGTAACAGATTGCAAATAAGTAAACACAATCACATGAAACAGTCCCACAACACATTGATTTTACGTGGTTCACTTCCAAGGAGGAAGCTACGTCCACAAGAACTGGGTTTTATATTATATCTTGAGAGAGTAAACACAGTTCCACTCCAACCTATTATGCAGCTCGAGATCTTCTGGCAAACTCCATGTTCTCAGCTAGAACCCTTCTCTCTTAGATCTCTTCTCCTACTATTCTGATTTCTTCTTACAATATATCCTCTCTCTCTCTCTCTCTCAATCCCTGCGGATTGTTACATTCATGGTCAAGGAGCCAGCTACTGGTTGCAGTAAGATAATACAGACTTAATAACAAAACCAGAGCTCGACTCTTTCTCAATATCCTACAATACAGATGATTAAACAACTAGCTATATTCCTCTCCACTGTCTACTATCCTACTGTCTAATCTTTTACAATACAAAATACATGCTTAAATAGGTGGCCCAAAGGTCTCACCCTGATACCAAACTGTGGGCCTATCCCAACAGTAACCCAAAAACCCTAACTGTGACAGTCGATGCATATATACTATGGGCTTCCGCTTACTAGTCACACTGCAGCTCTCTACAGTCTTCCACGCTTCCCGATGCTGATCGTGGGTATGGGCGTCACTTCCTCGGTCATTCCCCTTCTATCCTTTGTCTTCAATACCTCGGCCCATTGCTCCTTTTCCTTTATGAGGGTAGTTGAGCCCCCCTATCTTCGTCGTTGCCTTAAGTGCAGTGGTTGAGCTCTCTCTTCTCGGCTGCTCCAGGTACTGTTTCCTTTGACTTTCTTGTCCTGATATAGCAGCTTTTCCTATAGCTATGGGGCCCTGATCCAACACATTGAACCAATTTCCTTCCCGAAAGAAGAGAAACTAGCTCCCAAGTAGTGTTTTTTTTAAGAGAATTCATCTCTTCATCCATGGCAACTTGCCATCTCGAATCCTTCCAAGAATGGTAGTAGAACTTTGGGTCTGAATTTATCATCAAATAAAAATATTCAGACAAAATATAATTAGGACAAGATATTGCAATACCTTCTCTTTGCAAATTAGACCGGGTTCTCCTTGGATCATCCAGATTTCCAATGTTATCTCGTGCAGAGGAGAGTGTCTTTCAGGCCCATGTTGGGAGATGATTTTGTAATTCAGGTTCTGATTCAACATCTGATGTATTTTTTACACTGATATCAAAATATTTAAGATCCAAATCAGGGTCATCACCCCCAATTTCATCATCCAAATATTCAGTAGAATAGGAAGGAAATTCAACAGTTTTCTCCTTCACTAGTTCCACCTTTTGAAAAGGCTCATCGAACTTGACACTCCTTTCGATGATGATTTGTTTTGTTTTGGTATCCAACAACTTGAAAACTTTTGATTCATCAGGATACCCAATAAATATACATTCTATGATTTTCCATTGCAAATCCCTCCTTTTGTCAAGTGGAATTCGGGCCCATGCAGTGGACCCAAACACCTGCAGATTCGACACATCCGGCTTGTGTCCGAAGTATGCTTCAAAAGGGGTCTTTCCTTTCATGGATGAGTGTGGAACTCTGTTTTGAATATATTCTTCAGCATGCATGGCTTCAGCCCACAAATTTGCAGCCAACTTCTTTGATTCCAACATACAGGTGGTCATCTCCTTGAGAGACCGATTCTTCCTTTCTGCTACACTATTCTGCTGGGGAGTGTAGGGAACTGAATTTTGGAACTCAATACCACTTTGGGAGAATATGTGAAGAAAATAATTACTAACATAATCCCTAACATTATCATATCTCAAGATATTGATCTTTTGGCCAGATGCGTTCTCAATCAAGGCCTTCAAATCAGTGAATTTTTCACAGACTTCAGACTTCTTTTTGATAAAGAAGACCCATGTGTACCTGAAAAAATCATCAATAACATTTAGAACGTACCTTGATCCATTCATGGATGTGATAGGAATGGGACCCCTGATATCAGAATGTATCAGTCTCAAAATGTATGTTGCTAGGCTTTCCTTCCCCAGATCGAATTTATGCTCAGGGTGTTTTCCAACAACACAGCCCTTACAAATTCCAATGGTCTCCTCGATGACCAGGAGGCCTTCAACCATAAAATTTTTCTTTAATTTCTACAAGTATTTGAAGTTGATATGGCCAAAACTCTTATTCCATAGTCTACTTACTTCATTTCCATGAGTCAGCAATGCGGTGGGCTTTGCACCCGCCACAAAATGGGAGAACTCGTAGGCTTTTACATGATGGTTTGCAAGGCCTTTTGCTACAAGTTTCCCAGATGCAAGTTATGTGATCTCTATATCATTCAATATGAAGGATACTCTCTTGGGAACTCCCGTATGTGTCATTTGATAAACACTAAGGAGGTTTGATGCAAGAGATGGTATATACAAAACATTTGAAAAATAGCCATTCTCAAGATCAACAGTACCTTGTCCTTTGGAAATGATGGTGGAGTCATCTCCCATGTGGATGGGAATTGATTTTCTAGTCTCCAAAGATGAGAAGGAGTCTCTTTCAGCCATCATGTGATTCAAAGCTCTAGAATCTATCAAGAGTGCTTTGGACTTCAAAGTTCTTTCCATCAGGGCATGACCTCTTTCATGATGTGTTTCTCGATCTTGTTGATCTCTCCTCCAAAATATTTCCAGAAGATTGATGTGATTTCTCTTAAGGAGAGAGGTAGCTTCATCAATTTTCTTCTTCATGCAAGCATGTCAAGTGTGGAAGCGCTTCCCACAGTATGAATAATTGACTTTTTCCTTTCCATGATACCCTTTTCCTTTGTTCTTCTTTGAGCTGGAAGACTCTTCATGCTGATGGTTTTCAACTTTAGGCTTAGGAGCTTTGAATTTAGTTATTGGGTTCTTCTGCTTCTTTCCTTTATCCTTCAGATCTTTGGGCCCCAAGACATGGAGGGATTGATCACGGGAGGAACTGATGATCACCATCTGGACAAGCTTATCATGTTCACTTGTTAGGGAATCAATGAAGGCATCTTCCATCCAGGGGTTGTGAGCTTCCCTACATGGAATGTAGAGACAAAAACTGAATAATCAGCTCCAAGTTTGGAGAGTATGGCAAGGATGAGCTGATCATCGTCCTTCTCCACCTTACATTGCTTCAACAGTAAGAAAATGTGCTTGAAATTTGTGAAAAAATCATTCAAGGTCTCGAAATTGGAAGGATGGAGAGACATCAACTCATTCTCAAGATGGTATACTCTCCAATCATCCTACTTTCCATACAGGGTTTCCAATTTTTCCTAGATTTCCTTTGTTGTCTTCAATCCCGAGAGATGGAAAAGAAGATCCTAGGAAATAGAGAGGCACAAGAATCCGAATGCTTCATCTTTCATTTTCAAGAATTTATCTTTGTCTGTCATAGAAGTAGGCTGTACTTCAGTTTCCATAGTGACTCTATAGATTTAGTCCTATGGAATGTAGCTGGATGTCCATGTCTCCTTTCCATGAGTGGAAATTGAACAGAGTCAAGAGTTCTACGGAAGAATCCATCTGAAACTGCTGGAGCGAATGCTTTCACCTGATAAAAAACCTACAAATCACAACAAAAGGAGCACTGTAAGGTCGAACATCTTGCACATTTTAGGATTTCATCACTCCCATTATAGTTGATTAAGCAAGCTTGACAAACAATTTCCTGACTTGGGGTATTAAGCAGTAAGCCTTGGCTTCTAGTGCAGTGCTAGAATTTTTGAGCTTTGCTTAATTTTTCATGCAAGATATATCAAAAACCTTGTTTTTGAGAGATCTAAGCTTCATCCCTCCATGAGCTCTGATACCATATTAAATTTTCACAGTGGTATAGGAACTAAAAACATAGTCTCACAAAGAATTCAAACAAATATGCATAAAATTGGAAAAATGGTGCTGCAATGGAAGTAGTAGCTCTGTATAATCAAAATGAAAGAATGATGATAAAATACAATGATCATGTCAAATGCATGAATTCCAAGACAATTGGAATTCCCAAGGAGGTCATTTGAATTGAATGAGTGAGTCTAGCTTAACTGAATGTAAGCCATGGTGAACACTCAAGTTAACCATTGATAAAAACCCTAATTGACTCAACTGAGCCCTAACTAAAGTCAGAGTGCAATAAATGACTGAGTCTAACTTAAATTAGCTCAGACACATGTCACTTCAAGCCAACCAACAAGTGATAGCACATCAATGACTCCAATGAACCCCGATGAGGTTAACTGAAGTGTAACTGACCATCAAAAGTGGTTGGAGGCGCCCCTGTTGACTCCAGTTCATTAAAAATTCATTAAATAATCAATTTAATGAAGGGATGCACCTTCACTAATCTATTTAACTAATTGTAACCATAGGTTAGCAATAAAGTGCATTTATGACACTCATATCACCCCTGGAGTGCTCCAGTTAACCTCCCCGAATTAAGGAGAAGGCTTAGTTAGCCTCCTTGACTGAAGGTAGGTGTGGGTGTGCTCATGTTGATGTCATACAATGCTCCTATGATGTCAATTAAGTCAATAAAACTTAGGATAGTGGTTTAACTACGCAAAATTGATGAAAATGAGTGTGTATGGTGGTAAATCTCTCCAACACACCTTATACTGGTGTGGTATTGACTCTATCCTGTTAGCACCAAGATTGAGCCCAAAGGTTGAGGAAGTCCCACTCCCAGGTAACAACAAAACCAATTTAGACTGTGCCTCTGGCCTTGCACAGTCAGAGAGGGATCTCTCGCTTGTCTTCTGGTTTACTCCATGTAAGATATTCGATCAAGGGAGGTCAGGAGGCCGGACTCTTGAATGGGACAAGGTGTATTAATGTGAGATGCAAGTGGGATAATCAATGCAAGGGACCATCGGAAAAGGAGTCGATAACCCAGGTAGGGAACATTTGTAGGAGGAAAATAATGGCGCGGGCTTGCAAATAGAGGCAAAGTAGTCATCGATCTCGCAATCAAGAGATATTTAGTGGGTGGTTAGGGGACGAGGGAGAATATCCCATCACGCAGAGCACCAATAAAATGAATTCCACGTAAATTTAGAAGAAAACTTGATAAATTTCTGAAACAATAGGCGGAGCATAGCAGGTATGAATTCCAAAATATTATACACTTAGTTACAGATATGAAAGAAATCAATAAACTAGAATGAAAACAATTTGTACATTTCATGTAAAGAAAAATACATATTGAAGGAAGCAACGACACATGAATATATGTCTTAAGAAACAACTCTTCCTCTGCAATTTTATTCATAATACAGGCATCACATCTTATTTTACAACGGAGAACCTCAACCCTTGAAGTTTTCTGAACCCACCAGCTAACTCTTTATCCCCCTATTGGGAGTGCATTTATACTACTTCAGTGCTGAGATTATTCTCCGAAACAAACCTAAAAAACTGTTTGCAATTGCAATCATGCGTTAACAGTCTAGAGAGTGGAACTACTACCATGATTTACAAATATAATAAACATTAGGTAGCAAGTGGGTGCACTCGACCTGGGTGACAGCTTGACATGCTCAGCTGCTATTATGGATTCTGAGTATGACGCCCTTCCACTTGCTCTTAGGTGAGTCACCATTTACTAGGTGTTGGACCTTAAAAGGCTTGATGAATCATCATGATGCCCCCTTCTCTATCCGAAGTGTGTGTTTCCACTGTGTTCAAATGTGGCTTTCTACATGGGCACACATCGGCAGGGTAGTTTGTAACTTTCCCCTCCTCAACTTCATATGCCACCTCCTTCTTCTCCGAGTAACACCATTGGACGTGGGGTCCGAAAGAAGGGCCACATTACTTCTGGCTGAGGAAAGCCTTTTTGGTGGCTTGTCATTCTTGTAATCCTCACCCCCAGTGAGGCAGGCTCTCCCATAGGAAATAAGGTGTAGCACATCTACACCATCCCCATCACCCTTGGTAAGTGGACTTCACAAATAGGGTTGTGCGGGTTTTAGACCCTTTATGCTCTCATCCAAAAACATTCCTATACAGGGAGCAGTCTAGGACTATCTCCTTCTATGGAGGCTTTCAGGGTGGGGATGGTATTAGGGGTTCCTGAAAAAACACTTATGGGGGAGTAAGTGTCCTGACACCACATCGTCGAAGGTGAGGGTATCTAAAGGTGGGTGTATCTCTCAAAATTATTCACGTCTGGGCCCCGATGGCTGGTGTCATCCTTGGCATGTAATACCAAGGTGGTGTGTGAGTGTGGAAATTTTCTCACCAACCATCAGCACCCCCAGACGAACAAGATTTTAGAAGCAGATCACCATCACCAAATTCTTTGAGCTTCTATGGATTCACGATGAAGTAGAAACTTGTGTTCTGGAAATATGTTAGCTCATCCCCAACGTTTCGAAGGCGGTATATATAAGGCTTCGAAAGTGACCTTTGCAATGACTGGTCAACATTCTTACACATTCTGTCATCGAGTGTTTTTGGTAAAAGCATGTGTGAGGGAGCGAGCAGAGTGATCCTTTACCTACTAGGGATCTAGTCATGTCGTTTCATCGACCGTGGCACCTTACCATCTGCTGCGGGAATTATTTTTGGATGCCACCTTGTACACTTGATCCATGTTGCAAAGCTCATGAAGTGGACGCTCCCATGCTTCCTCGTTCTGTGATGTAGGAAACATAATGGTTTCCTCCTTCGTGCCATCGTCGCCCCATGTGAGTAGTGGGTTCTGTTACCACCTAAGTTGTACTTAGTGGTTTTTTGTTAAGTGATCCTAGTGAACTAGACAAGGATAACTGTTCGAACTTCAAGAGAACTTCAGTCTTGTTTTTGGGAAGCTTTGTTGTACTATATCACATGTTCATACCCCATGGGGGAATTGTAATAAATGTTCTAGCATGATAGTGTCTGTAAAAGACTCGGTCTCTTAGACTTTATTTGTCAATCCGATCAGCCCAGGGTGTTTTTTCCCTTGGTTATTATTGGTTGTTGAATAAACGACTAATAATTTCTAAGTTTTTCACTCCATACCTCCAAAGTTGGGGAGCTCGGCTTGCCATTTAGGCCTATTGAGGTTATTAGAATCTATGTGTCAATGTATAAACATGCTAGGCATCATGGTCGAGTCATATGAACATGTCCAAGTCCCACTAGGATTTTTCAACTTTTTTAAATTTTTAATTTTTTTCAATGTTTTTTATTAAAATTTAATTTTTCAAAAACCTAGTCTATTTTCTAATAGTTTAATTGAAAAAAATAGTTTTGTA
This sequence comes from Pseudotsuga menziesii, assembly GCA_001517045.1. Taxonomy (NCBI): domain Eukaryota; kingdom Viridiplantae; phylum Streptophyta; class Pinopsida; order Pinales; family Pinaceae; genus Pseudotsuga; species Pseudotsuga menziesii. Next base: position 480,693 of record LPNX010299019.1, read on the forward strand.
ATAAAAGTGGTACAAATAATCAGTTTCAATCATGTATTTGCTCATTTTCAAGCTAAGAGCACCATGTAAACCCATGGACCTACTTTTTCAGGTTTTGAGTTATTTTCCACCACTCAGGTCAGAAAACCCCAAAAATCAATTATTGATTTTTTTAATTAATAAATTGATGAGTAATGGAGCAAATCCAAAATCCTAGATTAGTGGATTCTCAGCCGATTTGATTGAAATCAATCAGATCTATACTAGATTGACTGGATCTAACAAATCCTTGAATAAAGGAGGTGATTTGGACAGATCCAGAGTTTATCTTCACCATCCTTTATGGGGAATTGCGTCCTCTCTCTCTCCTCCACGCGTGTGGGCTCTCCTAGAAGCTCTGTGGATTGATATGTCATTCTATGTGTTGATGTGTCATCTCAATCAGCCCTCTGATTTACAAGTAGGCTCAGTTCAGCTTCATATCAGCATTGATTGACTCTCCCTTAGCTGCAGTGGTCTGTCTCCTTGGGATTTGCGCCCCCCGTGGGCTAGATCTCTTGCTTTTTGTATAAAAAAGATCAGGCTACCTCTTCCAAGCTAGTTAGAGTTGGATTGAGGAGCTGTTGCTATTGCAATACTGTGTAATATCTTTTTCTATTAGAATAAAGTGGAGCTTTGGAGGCCAAATCTGTGTAATGCTTTCAAATGTGTGGATTTAACATTGTCTCACATCTTTTTACCATTGGCTTTCTCTCAATTTCTACATCTCAATCATGTCTGGCTTAATGATTCAACTGAATAAATAGGGGTATAGCTGGGCAAGTATGATTACTTTATTTTCAATATCTCATAGTATATATGCTTAAAGATTGAGATCATACATGTTTAAATAATTTTTTTTGCATGTAATCCCTCTCTTTCTTCATATATTTCTATCCAGATCTCATAAGGTTTTGTGCAGGATTGTTTGTTAGTTTTTAGGTAATAGGGGTTGGAAGACTTGTGGATATATCTTGATTCCACTCAGCATCTAACCGTTTTGTGAAGGCATTGTCCCTCGGCATTCCACTAACTAGTCTTCTTTGCAGATCCATTCCCCGACAGCAATCGCTCTTCCTTTCCTCTTCCTCCTTCAAATTTCTTCAAAATCAGTCTGGTTACTTGTTTTGCAGCTTTAAATTTTATAAGATCTATCAATTTCAGATTTCATATTACATAGATCTTGCTTCTTTAAATCTCATAAAATTAGATCTCATTCCTAAAGAAATTTTTACAAGCATTCTAGATCTAGTTGTAGGGAAAATTGTCATTTTTCAAGGCTGTGAAAGTAGATCTAAAGCTTGTTGAATGCATGGTTTTTTCATTAGAATATAAAAATTTATATTCAGTAATTTAATTGCTTCATATTGGATGCCCCCATATCAGGCCAATATCCCAAGGAAATCTTCCTTTCCTTGGTTCATTTTCCACTTCTTTAAAAACTAGTTTTAACTTAGAATTTTTGGGTAAAAAGTTTGTTCAACCAAAAGTACTTTCAAAGTAATTTTGGGAATATTTAAGTGTGATAAGTTTGCTGTTTTTTATCAGGTGTAACAGAAAAGAGGAGGAGGTGCTGTCCGGAAATTATTTTTGGACCATTCGAAACCCCTAAGGGGGTCTCCGTCTTCCAAAAATTTCAATTTTTTGCAATTTGTAAACCTTTGGTCTCATTCCATATAAGGAACAAGTGGATTAATTTCAGTTTCTGATATTGTAATTGCTTCTAATAAAAAATAAAAAAACTTTTCTAATAGGCTCTTTCAATCCTATTCACCATCCCCCCTTGGGGGATTTGCGTCTGTGTCATTTTTTTACTTTTTGTTCATTTGTTTTCAATCTAGTGTAGTTCTAACATGTAGGGAAGTAGACTTTGACTTATAATCATTGTCATATTCCATATCTAGTTGTTTCAAAGTAATTTTAATACTTACCCAATGAGCCTCCTTTTGAGCCGAAAGGTGAAGAAAGGGTCGTGGTAGTTTAATTAGAAAATTTTGGTTTGCTTATTTGTTTATGCTTCATCTGCTATCATTAATCCTTTTTATAATCATAATAAAATCAACCTCTCCTTGATTCCCCGATTTAGGTCCACTTGGACCGAAAGAGGTTCTTGGAGGGTTTTATTTTTAATAAGAACACCGCTTTTAAAATTTACTAAAAATAACAAAGACTCCAGTGTGTATGCTCTCCACTTGGCTACAGTTCATTTGATCAATCAAGCTGTATCAAAAGCAATTGAGTGACTATATTAATTAGTCTTCATCTCCCAAATTGACAAACCATCAGGGGAAAATCCAACGCCTCGAAAAAACTGTAAGCGGTGGAAAAATACCCAAAGGAGTGGGAACAACCGGAAAGTGACCTTGAGGCGCTAATCTCTGTCACACCTTGACGGGTGCGTTATGAACAATAGTCTTTGAGACTCCATTCCAGCCCACAAACACCTTGCGGGTAGCCGTGAAAGTTCACTTTTGGACATACTCCAAGTACCCCTTGGGTATATTTGGAGTCCCCTTTTCGCCTAATTTAATTCATTCACATTCCACATTAATTTAAAATCTACCAAGAGAC
>LPNX010299019.1:483664-528377 GCA_001517045.1 Pseudotsuga menziesii
TATAACACCATCACACTAAGTAATTATCCTTAGTAACTTAATAGGGTCTAACCCCCTTGGCTTCATTAGGAGTTGAGCCTAAACAGAGGAGTCAAGAACAAGGTGACATCCTTGACTCGAGACTTTCCCCTGGGGACACACTGAGTGGCTTGAAGATTTCTACCACGTAACCTAGGTGTGTGAAAGGCGACAACACTTTTTAGCACTGTTGCCGGGGATAAATATTTTTATTCTTGAGTATGAATTTTGTTTTCTTCCTTTTTGTTTTTTCTTTGCTTGATGAATTCTTAGAGTAGATATTTAATTTTCATCTGGTGACTCCAGTGACCTTTAGTTTAGTTTTTATTTTTTCAAAGAAAAGAAAAAAATATTTTTTGTGAAAAGATTTATAAATGATTATGTTTCTTTTTCACATGGCGACTCCATTGAAGGGATACAACCCTGCTTTCTCATTAATTTGTTGAGACTTGTTGTGTGTAGATGAGCTCATACGACATAGTAAAACCTTAAAATGCTCATTATTCAACAACTCCACTTCAGTACAAAATACATGGTTGATATATGCTACTGATAGGCCATTATGGGTGATGAAGATTATGGTGCTCTAATTTCTAATGCATATCCTTCCATCGATTTCTCGGGCATCCCGGGTTTTCCTAACTATGAACCATATCTTCAGGATGAAAGATATTCCCAGGCTCTGACTTTTTATGGAAATGGTGATTCATCTATCTGTCACATCATAATATTTTTTTTCATTTGTGACAGAACTCAACATAATTAATAGGGATAATGTGATGCAAATATTTGCTCATTCTTTGAAAAGTAAGGCTTAGACATGGCTTTGTGGTCTTCCTGATAAATGCATTATCTCCCATGGAGATTTGTGTGCTATGTTTTTTGAGAGGTGGCATGATGGTGAGGGAGATATGATGACGGTTGTAGAAAGGACCCTCACCTACCTAAATGAGATAAAAGATCCCATGACTTCCATTGTAGATGAGGACACTCAGGATGATCCTATTGAAGAGCTTCAGGAGGAGCCCATGATTGAAAACATTGTTCAAGACTCTCCTCAGGTCACCATAGCTGAAAACATTGAAGATTTGAGGCATTCTCAGGTGTGTTGCAATGCTAATACTTTTCTAAAAATCCCTCTAGAGGAACCCACTGAGCAACAGATCCTACATTAGAGGAATTTTGGGGTCTAAAATGGGCCTCCTAAGGAAAATAATAAAATAATATTGATTAATTTTGGAGGAAGAAAGAAAAAAACTACTTTTTTTTTATCGTATTTTTGACATATCTCCCTGTGTTTTTACTCAAATTTCAATCGAGAGAGCTCATTGGATGCAGAATTTGATTCCGCATCCAATGAGCTCTCCCGATCGAAATTTGAGTAAAAACACAATGAGATATGTCGAAAATACGAACAAAAAAGTAGTTTTTTTAATGACAAATATGTCAATTCAACCATTATGGTTGACTTATTTTATTGAAATTCTATTGGTTCTTGAATTCCAACTCACAAAAACTTATTTTGGCACGTTTTCTTATAAGGCCCATTGTAGACCCCAAATTTCCTCTAATGAGTGATCCCATTGAGTATGTTCAAGAATTTTCCTTGATTGAAGATAGTATTGAAATTCCTTTTCATGATATCATAATAGAAGCCTATAAAAAAACTTATCATAAGATCAGTATGGCATGTGATGACACTAGACCTTGTTCTTCATATAATGATGACAGTCTAGAAGGTTTACTGCCTTATGACCTTTTTTCTGAAGAAGATGAGTATGAAAATGAGGATGAGTATAACTTGGAGCATGACACAAGTGACGAGGAATCCCTTATCTCTGACAAAGATATTAATGAGGAGTCCTGTACATTCATGGAAAATACAGTCTATGACATGAATAAAGAGGAAAATAATGAACCAAAAACTTTTGATGGTTTTTTTGCTTCTCCTGTCTATGGCATATCTAAAGGAGAGAGCATGGACCTTGTGGCCTTGGGAAACTTTGATATGGAAAAGGAGCATGTAGTTTATCCATATGATCAGTCTGAGACATATATTAGTATCAACAATGAGGACAAAGAGAACTTGATATCAGAACTTGATATCAACAATGGGGAATACATCACATATGACATGGATGGGAGTGATGACTATTGGAATTTCATAGATAATCCAACTTGTGAAAATCTTATTAAGAATTCCATCCATGGTATGTCCAGCAAGGGGAGTGTCTATTCAAAAAATTGTGGAAGTCCAATATAGGATACGTCCATAGAGGGGAGCACGGATCTAGATGCTTGGGAAAACCTTAGTATGGAAGAGGAGAATTCAAAATTTTCATGTGATCATTTAGAGTCATATCATGCAGAGCCACACAAGGGTATCAGTAATGAAGACATTGAGAAGTAGTGTTGTGAAAAGTTAGATGTGATGGAGTCAGTGGAATATCAGTCTTAGCCATATTTTTCACATATAGAGGTTCCTTATGATTTGGAGCTACTTGGGGCTTGTGCAACGGGTTATCATTTGATAAACCCCAGTGATCAGTATGATGATGTAGTCAGTTTGCCTCATCATTCTAATTGGTATATCAGTCCTATCCAGTCATGGATAGAGGCAACCTGCATGAGCACATACAAGTTGGGGAAGAATTTTTATGACATTATTCATGCCTATGATCTCCCATCCATCCCGACCATTCTGAATCATCACGCAGGTTTGCATTTTCTGAATAAGGTATCCTTACTTTGGCTGGTAACCAAAGACAAGGAATTCTTTTTTATGTTAATAAAATGCTTAGGTAGTTACATTGGATTTTTTATTACACCTAACCTTTTTATATCATGCTTAGAGTAGGAAAATAAGCTCCTAAAAGAGAGCATTTACTTTCTGCATTTATGTTTTGTACTTAGCTATAATAAAAAAAAAATTTCATTAGTTAATTACATTTATTTTGTTTAAATAATTAGCTTAATGGTTAATTTAGTTTTTTATATAAAGCTTGTGCTACTAAGGTTTTCTTGTCAAGTTGAGATTTTTTTACAGGGTCTATAAACCAGATATTCTGGTGTTCTCATATCCTCTCCTAGCCTTAAAACCACATCGAGCACACGTCTCACAGTTGGAGCCAGAATGTTACCACCTAAGTTGTACTTAGTGGTTTTTTATCAAGTGAGCCTCATGAACTGGACAAGGATAACTTGTTTGGACTTCAGAAGACCTTCAATCTTGTTTCTGGGAAGCTTTGTTGTACTATATCACATGTTCATACCCCATAGGGGAATTGTAATAAATGTTCTAGCATGATATTGTCTGTAAAAGACTTGGTCTCTTAGACTTTATTTGTTAATCCAATCAGCCCAGGGTGTTTTTTCCCTTTGTTATTATTGGTTGTTGAATAAACGACTAATGATTTTTGAGTTTTTCACTCCATACCTCCAAAGTTGCGGTGGTCAACTTGGAATTTAGGCCTATTGAGGTTATTAGAGTCTATTTGTCAATGTATAAACATGATAGGCATCATGGTCAAGTCATATGAACATGTCTAAGTCCCCCTAGTTTTTTTCAACTTTTTAAAATTTTTAATTTTTTCATTGTTTTTTATTAAAATTTAAATTTTCTAAAACTTTGGCTATTTTTTAATAGTTTAATTGGAAAAATTGGTTTTGTAATAAAAGTGGGACAAATAATCAGTTTCAGTCATGTAGGTGCTCATTTTCAAGCTAAGAGCACCATGTAAACCCATGGACCCACTTTTTTCAAGTTTTGAGTGATTTTCCATTACTCAAGTCAAAAAACCCCAAAAATCAATTATTGATTTTTTTAATTAATAAATTGATGAGTAATGGAGCAAATCCAAAATCCTAGATCAGTGGATTCTCAACTGATTTGATTGAAATCAGTCAGATCTGGGCCATATTGACTAGATCTGACAAATCCTTGACTGAAGGAGGTGATCTGGACAGATCCAGAGTTGATCTTTAGCATCCTTTATGGGGAATTGCGCCCTCTCTCTCTCTCCTCCACAAGTGTGGGCTCTCCTGGAAGCTCTGTGGATTGATATATCAGCCTGTGGGTTGATGTGCCAGCTCAATCAGCCCCCCGATTGACAAGTAGGCTCAGTTCGGCTTCATATCAGCATTGATGGACTCTCCCTCAGCTGCAATGGTCTGTCTCCTTGGGATTTGCAGCCCCCCTGGGCTAGAGCTCCTGTTTTTTGTATAAATAAATCTCAGGCTGCCTCTTCCAAGCTTGTTAGAGTTGGATGGAGGAGATTCTACTGTTGTAATATTGTGTAATATCTTTTTCTATTGGAATAAAGTGAAGCTTTGGAGGCCAAATCTATGTAATGATTTCATATGTGTGGATTTAACATTGTCTTGCAGCTTTTTACCATTGCCTTTCTCTCAATTTCCGCATCTGAATCCTGTCTGTCTTAATGATTCAGCTGAATCAATAGGAGTATAGTTGCGCAAGTACAATTACTTGATTTTCAATATCTCATAGTATATATGATTAAAGATTCAGATCATAAATGTTTAAATAGGTTTATTTGCATGTAATCCCTCTCTTTCTTCATATATTTCTATCTAGATCTCATAAGGTTTTGTGCAGGATTGTTTATTATCATTCAGGTAACAGGGGTTGGATGAACTATGGATCTATATTCATTCAACTGGGCATCCGACTATTTTGTGAAGGCATTATCCCTCGACATTCCACTAACTAGTCTTCTTTGCAAATCCATTCCCCGGCAGCAAGCGCTCTTCCTTTCCTCTTCCTCCTTCAAATTTCTTCAAAATCAGTCTGGTTACTTGTTTTGCAGCTTTAAATTTGATTAGATATATCAATTTCAAAGTTCATCTTACATATATATTGACGCCTTAAACCTCATAAAACTAGATCTCATTTCTAAAGCTATTTTTACAAGCATTCTAGATCTAGTTTTAGGGAAAATTGTCATTTTTGAAGGATGTGAAAGTAGATCTAAAGCTTGTTGAATGCATGGTTCTTTCATTAGAATATAAAAAGGTATATTCATCAATTTAAGTGCTTCATATTGGCTGAAATCAATCCAGGATCCCAAGGAAAGCTTTCCTTCCTTGGTTCGTTTTCCGCTTCTTTAAAAACTAGTTTTAACTTAGAATTTTTGGGTAAAACGTTTGTTCAACCAAAAGTATTTTCAAAGTACTTTTGGGCATATTTAAATATGATAATGTTGCTGGTTTTTAGCATGTGTAACAAAAAAGAGGAGGAGGCGCTGTCTAGAAAGTATTTTTGGACCATTTGAAACCCACAGGGGGTCTCCGTCTTCCAAAAATTTCAAATTTTTGCAATTTGTAAACCTTCGGTCTCATTCCATATAAGGAACAAGTGGATTAATTTCAGTTTCTGATATTGTAATTTCTGCTAACAGAAAATAAAAATCTTTTTGAATAGGCTCTTTCGAGCCTATTCACCATCCCCCCCGGGGGGATTTGCGTCTGTGCCATTTTTTAATTTTTGTTCATCTGTTTTCAATATAGTGTAGTTATAATATGAAGGGAAGTATAATTTGACTTATAATCATTGTCATATTCCATATCTGGTTGTTTCAAAGTAATTTTAATACTTACCCCACGAGCCTCCTTTTGAGTCGAAAGGTGAAGAAAGAGTCGTGGTAGTCTAATTAGAAAATTATGGTTTTCTTATTTGTTTATGCTTCATATGCTATCATTAATTGTTTTTATAATCATAATAAAATCAACCTTTCCTTGATTCCCCGATTGAGGTCCACTTGGACCGAAAGAGGTTCATGGATGGTGTTCTTTTTAGTAAGAACACCTCTTTTAAAATTTACTAAAAATAAGAAAGACTCTAGTGTGTATGATTTTCACTTGGCTGTGGTTCCTCTGATCAGTCAAGCTGCATCAAAATCACTTGAGTGACTAGATTAATTAGTCTTCACCTCCCAAATTGACAAACCATCAGGCAAAAATCCAATGCCTCGAACAAACTGTAAGCAGTGGCAAAATACCCAAAGGAGTGGGAACAACTGAAAAGTGACCTCAAGGCGTCGATCTCTGTCACACCCTGATGGGTGTGTTATGAACAATACTCTCCGAGACTCCATTCCAGCCCATAAACACCTTGCAGGTAGCCATGAAAGTTCACTTTTGGACATACTCCAAGTACCCCTCGGGTATATCTGGAGTCCCCTTTTAGCCTAATTTAATTCATTCACATTCCACATTAATTTAAAATCTACCAAGAGACATTTTCAAAACATTATTTCAAGTACATGCAAGCACATTATTTTTTCTGTTGACTCCATTTAAGTCACTAGTGATTTATTTCTTTCGATTATATATATATTGAGTGTCATTACAGTTCTTATATGCTTTAAATCTTGCATCTTGTTATCTCTTGTTTCCACTGGTTAATTTCAAAAATCCTAAACAACGTAATCAATATAACACCATCACACTAAGTAATTATCCTTAGTAACTTAATAGGGTCTACCCCCCTTGGATTCGTTAGGAGTTTAGCCTAAATGGAGGAGTCAAGAACAAGGTGACAGCCTTGATTCGAGACTTTCCCCCAGGGACACACCGAGTGGCTTGAATATTTCTGCCACGTAACCTAAGTGTGTGAAAGGATTCAACAGGTTCACCAGTTACCTTCCTTACTTCTGCAGGCCAACTCACACAAAATCCTCATGTCTTTGTGCAATACGACTTTGCCATAGGGATGATTTGACCTTCATGCATGCTACGAATGGCATCGAAGAATCAACCAATCTACCGGGAGGGAGATTACAGATATGGAAGTCTCTTCCCCTATCATCTCCACACTAGATGCGGCACCTGCAACCTAGAGGCCTCCTTAGCCCTCCTATTTGGGGAACCTTTCACATCCACCATCCACGTTTCTTCACTTCTATTGCCAATCTCTCCTTTCTTGATAACAATGGGCAACTTTGGATCGTGACAAGTTCTTATCCGCTAGGCAGGATCGACCTCTTCATGCACTCATCAATTTGAGTGGGTACTACGACCTCTTTGTGAACCAGGACCATGATTTTGTTCGTGCTAGTTTAGATTGCAAAAAGAACCTCGACCGTAGCTCCATTCCCTTCTTTGTCGTGACCACCGATATTCGCAGCTGGTACCACTTTTCACGATTTGAAATTACGACTTTATCCCCACAAGTCTGGTTTGCGAAATTGGCTGGGACCATAGATCTGCTTCTGATCTCATCTCTGTCATTGAACTTTTTTGACCTTTAACTATTTCATGATTTGGAAAAGCTCCTTCCATCGAGCATGTTTGCTTAGCAAAATTGTTTTAGGCCGTTGACCGAGATTTGCCTTGATCTTGGCATTTCATATGTTTTCTTGCTTTAACGGTCTCAGCAAAAGCCAAACTTTGACCGTTCTCCTACGTCTTGGGCCATAACCATGATCTATCTTTGCTCTTCTTCCTTATGATCCTAAATCATTGGGTTATGATGCTTGTCTCTATCGTCCATGCTGCTACGAGCCTTTACCTTCGGAAGAGTCTATCACCGTAGATTGATCTCTCTTCATCATCTAATGGCTCTAAAATGTAGACCATGTGCCTTTGATAACCTAAAGGGTGTTCACATAATGTTCAAGGGAATGGAACCCTCCTTGAACTCTGTCAGGCCCATAAATTGACTGTTGCAAATAGAGTGTTAACAGCTGGCTCCATGAGGGATGCTATCCTCCCAGTGAGGTAGAAAAGAACCCTCATAAAACAAGTGCCAAATCCATTAGGTTGTCCCCAATCTTTCTTTGAAACCTCCATTCTACTCTGAGCTACTACTTCAGGAAATTCATGCCACTCCTTCAAACGATGCTCTTGACTGCAAAACCTATGCTTGCAATTGAAAATGAAAACAAACTAAAATAGCAATGAAGGAAATGCTCGATGATTGCCGATCTTATTTGTTCCTACCTACTCTACCTAATTTAGTGCATAATTCCGATTAAGTGAAATCGGACTTCCAATGAAGCCAATCAAGCAACTTGCCTAATAGTTTTGTTCTTTTTTTTTTGCTTGATGGACAGATATGAAATAGATAATGGGAGAGGGAAATGACAAATAGACTACTCTTTAAAGCAGTAATGTGACTAGTCATCATCCTTATTCAGCCTTTCCATGTACCCTGTTATGGGGTCATAGAAAACACGACAACCTCCAATGTATTTTGTTTTCTTCTCGTGGGAAATCCATCCAGAACTCCCTTCCTCTATTGATTTGTCAAGATGATACCCGGAATATTGTAGAAGAAGGCCCACATAATCTTTCTTCAATGAAACATCCCTCTTTTCACTCGAAATTTCAGCAATGAGAGTTTGATGTGCCTCAAGAGGGAGGTCCTCTGTTTCTCCAACATATCCGAGTAGGCGTATTCCTCCTGTGTGAGGTGATACTCCTGAAGGTGGAACATCAAAAAACATATTTATTTGAGGGTTGTTGCATCCTTCTCCATGGCTTGACACCTCATCACAAATTCTCGACGTATCAGTAGCTAGAGAGGGATTGTATGGCAGCTTCTCCTTATCATCTTCTTTTCTGTACAATTTTCTGGACTGCACCATCTCCCCTTCTTTTTGTTTTTGCTTAGAGGATTTAATCATGTGTCATATTAATTCAAAAGAGGCATAACACAAGGGTAGGATATCACCTCCAATGCCCTTATCACCATTTTCTACTTTAACCTTCTGACTTCGCATTGCATCTTGACTCTCTCCATCAACAGGTCCTGGTTCAATATCCATCTCCTTAGGTACAGCCCGTAGGTATTCTTCCTCATATTCATCGTATACAGGCACACTGAACTCCTTCTTAAAATAGTCTTTTACAGACCTGAGGCTGTACAGATCGCAATCTTTAGAGAATAGACCTGCAGGACCATATGCTCCTATATCATGTCGGTCATCTTTCTATATACCAGGAGAGAGCTTTAGTAGGATGGGGACTTTCCCCTTCTTCTTGTAGGGCCCAACCAATTTTAATGTATCTTTTATTTCACCACTGCTGTCCTAACTTGACAAGTTTTTAGACATCTTAAGGTTTTCCTCAACCTTCAAACAATCAGTAAACATATGCTGCAGAGTGGTTGATTTTCTTTCCAAAAGAAGCAAGGACAACTCAGGAGGAAAGGTGTCCACATAATACATTTTACCAGCGTTCTCAAGAGGTTGGACTTCCTTAGGCATGTTATAATAAAAGCTTGCGAACCTTCTATTAAAACTAGATATGGCCTCACCCTCATGTCTCTTCAGGGAATAAAATTCTGAAAGTATTTGATCCGGTGGCCTTCTCCTACCCCAAAACTTTAAGAAGGTGCAAGAAAACTATTCCCAAGTATTCATGGACTTAGGCTGCAAGTGCTTGAACCATTCTTTAGCATCTCCTTACAAGGACTAGGTGAAAGCCCTCATGTAGACATCATCATGTTTTATCTCAAAAAGGTCAGAGAAATGCTCAAAGGCTTGTAAATGTTTCTCAGCAGTGAATTCTTTGGATTCTCTGTCAAATTTGGGGAGGTACTTGTAATGTTTTGTGGGAAAATCATGGAGGATGGGAGGCATTTGTAGTGGTTTTTACCGGCTTGGAGAAATGGGAGAGACCAGGTTAGGTGCAATAGCTACACTATCGTCCGAGGTTTCATGAATTTCATAGGGGTGACCTTTGATGTCATGAGCCTCTGGAGAAAAATATAGGTCAAAACCAGATGTACAAGACGACACAATGCTTTCGGTTCATAAAGAAGGATAAACAAAAATATATTCATAGCTTTGTTCAGAATGAACCATAGAAGGCTATTTTAATAAATCTAGGGAAGAATAAGAACAAACTTACAAGACAAGACAAATTTTTACCCATTGGAGCTCAAAACTTCTAATACGAATTATGGGAGCTTCGTCCGGCGAAATTCGACACTGTTTCTTCCAAGTAACTCCTTATGTCCTCCTCTTTCTATTTCATGCAAATTTTTTGAATTTCGATGGTAAAATTTAATTTTTAATCCAGTCTAAAATGGTCATTTCATCCCACGTAGATATCAAGGTTTTTTCCACGTATAGGGCTAGCCATACACAAAAAAAACTCCCAAAACCATGTACATATGCGGTTGTTTTGTAAATAGTCGCGTATGCGGCTGCACACAAGGTTTTTTAAGGTATCTAATGACAAAAAATTAATTTTAATGTGCAGGATGGTTCTAGAATGGAGAGAGAGGGAACATGGATATGTAGAAGAAGCTGTTCAAGGTGAATTAATGGCTCAACAAGCTCTACGTGCATGTGGTATATATAAGTTTTGGTGTCTTGGCAGCCTAAGGGCCAAACGAAGACTCCTATAGATGCTAGTAGACTACTAGGATCCAGACTCAGATTCTTTTCATATCAATGGGATGTCTCTCACTATAGAGGTATAGGACATATATTTCATTACTGGATTATCCTGATGGGGAGAGTTGGTGAACCTATGCTCTCATGGGCCCAGAGGTGGCCTTACCATTAATGAGTGCATTGTAGTATACTATTTTTCAGACACGGAATAGGTTGGGAGTCAAATCCCGACAAACTCCATCCAGGTACTAGGACTGAAGGCCATACTATTGGCACTTAGCAGGATAGCTAGTCTAGCATCACTCCACTAGGCCTCGCGACCATTGATGTTCTATGTAATGGAGTGTATGAGACTCACAGTGTATGACTAGAGCACTGCGCTGTTGAGTAACATGAAGCAGTAGCTCAGTGATTGCAAGATGGGCAGGGTGGGAAACTTCAGTTTCGGCAACATACTAAGCACGTTCGTCTTTGAGTGTGTACTGGGGCTAAGCCCTAAAGTGGACATTCCTCCACATGGTGTTCAAGATATGTCCCAATGATGTTTGGAAAATGTTATGCATAGACTAGGTGGTAGGATGGCTAACCCCTACCCAGCAGACTTCTTTCCATGGTGGTGGTGGCATATTATTTCCATCGATGATTATCCCTATATGGGAATAGAGTTCCGAGGAGATTTGGACATGCCTCTACCACTAGGAGTGGCATATGGCGACATAGGTAATGAATCCCGAACCCTCTTTTTAAGGTTTTTGAATTATTAATTTTTTTTGTGTTTTTTGATATATTGACTCAAAAGACATGTTTTGGTGTGATGACACATAGTGACAATCTATCATGTGTATGTATATGTTAGACCATGATGGCTTGATGGTTTCCCTCGTCATAGACGAAGAGGAAGAGAAGATGACATCATGGTGTTATGGAGAGAAATTCCTATGGCTTGGGGTACCACAACAGACAACTAGACTCCAGAAATCAATCTTTCCCAATATGCAATAGAAATAAAATGTCTAACACTAAAGGATCAAACCTCTTACCTTATTCTAGATGGTTGAAGTAGATCCCCGTTGAGCTTTCCAATATTCAGCTTGAATTTTTATAGCACGTCCTCAACAACAAGTAAACAATACAAGCATACTATATTTCATGGTGTTAGATCTATTATAGCATATATAATCAATAATGTATAAGCATTTGACATATTCCAATGGATACAATATTCATTCAAATACACATTACTCGACAGGAAAATATATTTCTATTAATATGAATCAGAGATTACAAGTGACAACCTCTGACGGCACGTCTGCGAACCAGAGAAACTGAATCCCCCACTTGGGCCTCCACCACCTCAATCCTCCATCACTTCGATAGCAAGCTTACTAACAAAAGGCAAGCTTGGGAAGAACACAACAGTGCTCAAAGGGACAAATGGATGCAGACTCAAGCATAAGTTCTAGCAACAATGGCCTATAGTTTCGTTACTCTCAATTCTCTCTTATGCTTTCAATGTCTCAATGGGTTCCTTATATAGCTTTTCAAAGGGATACTGAAAGGTCGAATCCGTGCGATCTCAAGGCATATGGAAGGCCAGGAGTCATATGAGTCGGATCCAAGTCAAGGAACGCTCCAAAAGGATTTGGATTATGTACACATCTCGATGTACGCGACTATAGAGGGAATATCCATGTATGTACGCAGTTATCGGGGAAAAAGCAGCGTATATCACTTTTATTATGTTTTTTAGGGATGGTCAAGGATACATCAAAAGAAAAAAAGTGGTCCATAGGGGCTAATGAGTCTGCAGCAGGACAGGGGAAGGCCATACAATGTGTGATTCACCTAGTGTGGTAAAATCCGCTATAACAGATGCCCCCTAATGTATGAGATCAGAGGCATTATACGATGGCCGAAATACATTATAAGTCCATCCCAAAAGTGAAGTGATGAAGGTACCCAAATGGAAGACCAGACACCCAATTAGCATAGTACAATAGTACAACTCTACATATAACTGCAAATACATATAGCAGTCCCGGATACATAAGAGTACAATGGCCATGAATAGGCATGAAACATGATAACACATATGTGGTCATTGCCACATACAATATACATAGATCAGAATCTCCATGATGAAGATATACAAAGGACCATGATCTCCACAAAGGCTAAAGATATACAATAGATCAAGATCTCCATAGTGGCTGGAAATGTATGACATATACTGGAACAAGTCACGAGAGCTGAAATCTCATGAACATTGGCATGATCAAGGAGGTAGCATATAATGGATGCCACCAATCTGGAAGGTCTTCTACACACACCGCTACGAGTACATGTCCTACTATGCGAATAGAGGTGTCGAGGTGGAACATAGTAGTCCATCGTCTGATTACCGGTCATTGATGTATACCGTTAATAGACACGAGATCACCCACCAATAATGAAAATGGGAATCAAGGTACTAGAGTGCAAACTAACAAGTGTGAATAAATGTGTTGAGGTCGAACACTTGAGAGAATCCATCGATCAGGGGACATTGATGTATTCCCAAAAATATCTATGGCGAGAGAATCTGCCACTGATGACTGCAAGTCTCAAGGCACTCAAAATGACTCCAGACTCCAATCCTAGAATAAATTATCTAAATTTGATGGGATGAAATCCGCTGGAAGGAGGGCATTAGGGAATCCCCCATCATCCAACACGAGGTACTCAGCAAGGATATATAATGTGGAAGGACTCGATCATAAGGTACATGAACCAGTAACTGTATCGGGAATGGCTGACATGCAAAGTCAAGATACCTGAGGAATGGCCGACTCAGGTTTCAACTTCCTTCGAACATGAGCATAACGGAATATGGTGACTGAATGAAGGTAGCATAGACTCGATATACAAACTGGGACATATCTATGATGCAGGAGGCATCAATAGAGGCTCCATAGGGACTGGAAGCATAACCAGTCGGTGGAGATAAAACTCAGATAAATGAGTACAACTCCTAAAGTCAAACTATAACCCAACCAATGGATGTGATATACAGTGCTCTGTTTGAAGGCGACACGACTCAACAGCTGCCAAAGATAATATCTTTTCTTGTCCGGATTTTTGGTTTTTTTTTTTTTGGTCTTTTTCAGTTATTTGAAAAGCTTGAAAAAAGAATAAACTAGCTTTATAGTTACAAACTAGGAGGAGACGAGTGTCATGAGGGAAAACAAACTAGTTCCAAGCAGTGGAACATACCTATGCTCAATGCAAGGATACATGTGTAGGATATCGACACTCGGGGGAAAATCCCCTCCCGGTAAAAAGGGAATCAAGCTGCGAAATATATAAAGAAAGGCTCTGCATGGCTAGACATGAGATAGGATCGGGCTATATGGCTGAAACGAAATGTCAGGGGAGCTGGCATAAAGCTCAATAAGACAGGCAAAGCTCATGATAATGCATCCACAACTTGATACAAGGGAGTCCGGGGGGTCATGGCCAGCATAAGATCAAGAGGAGTATGAGGCTCTTGCTAAATGTCATGGCAATACTATACAATGGACTCCCACACCCTAAAGGGAGAAACATTGGCATGGGAACCAAATGCAAATAAGGCACTAACTAGGGTACCCATGTAAGGTGAGGCTCTACCACTCATACCATGCCACTTCTATAGCAGCAAGAAGGATCCGTGACATAATAGAGTGGGTTCGTACCTAAGGATATAGTGACATGGTCATAAGGTCATGCAAAATGAAAATGGTGATGAACCTAACCTATATGCCAGTGTAGATGTTATACCTGAGATCAGTACGAACGGGTCAATCCAAAGGCTGAAACAACACTGGAAACGGTCTTCTACATCACAGATTAGGTCAGAAACGGTCCAAAATGGTTAGAAACGGTCAAAACTATAGGAAAGGGGGTAAAAATTTTCAAATATTTGAAAATTTTTCTATAAATAGTAAAAAATAGAAATCATTTGAAACTTTTACCCATTGGAGCTATGATTTTCAACTGCAAATTCTAGGAGATCCAACCGACGGAATTCACAACCGTTTCTTCCAGGTATTTACTCATGCTCTCTGCTTGCATTTCAATATAATTTTTAAAAATTTTCATGGTCAAATGAGTTTATTAAGGCCAATTCTACATGAGCGTTGTAGCCCACACGGGTATCGAAGCTTTTTCCGCGTATAGGGATGGCTATACGTGGAAAAGGGGATAGAAACCGCGTACATACATGGCTGTTTGCAAAACAGCCGCATATGACACCACGCAAAAGGATTTACAAGAATCTAATGGACATTTGGTCAATTTCTCATGCAGGATGGTGCTAGAGTGGCGAGAACGCGAGCATGGTGAAGTAAAGGAAGCAGTAAGGGCTGACAGAATGGCTCAAGAAGCTCTAAGAAGATGCGAACTCTACAAGTTTTGGTGCCTAGGTGGCTTAAAGGCCAAACCAGGACTACTACAGATGCTGGTAGACTATTGGAATCCAGACTTAGAGTCCTTCCGGATAGACGGTATGTCCCTCACCATTGAGGTGGTGGATATCTACTTTATCACAGGTCTATCTAGACGAGGGGAGATGGTGAACCTTCTGCCCTAGGAGGGCTAGGTCATGGGATTACTATCGATGAGTACATAGCTATGTACTGCTACCCAGAGACTGAGAAGGTTGGGAGCCAAGTTCCCACCAATGCTATACAGGTGCTAGGCCTAAAGGCCATACTACTGATGCTGGGAAGGATAGCGGGCTTAGCATCACTCCATCAAGCCTCTAGGCCACTGATGTTCTATGTAGTGGAGTGTATGATACCGACCATCTACGACTGGAGTACTTCACTACTGAGCAACATGAAACATCAGCTCAGTGAGTGCAAGGCAGGTAGGATACAGAACTTCGGGTTCAGTAGTATTTTGAGCACGTTTTTCTTCGAGCGTGTTCCAGGATTGAGCCTTAGAGTGGATGTTCCTCTCCACAGGGTTCGAGATCTGGCCCAACGACATTGGGCAGATGCGATGCACAGACTGGGGGGTGGTAGGGTGGCCAACCCTTATCCAGCAGACTTTTTTCCATGGTGGCGACGACAGATTGTTGCCATATATGACTACCCTTATGCAGGGATAGATTTTCAGGGAGATCCGGACATGCCATTACCACTAGGATCAACATATGGAGACATAGGTAACGAATCTCGACCCTTACTCTTTTTTAAAATTTTTGAAGTATTTAATTTTTTTTGTGTTTTCTTAATTAATGGAATCAAAAAAGACATGGTTTTGGGTGACAATACATAATGACATCTACCATTCATGTGCATATGTGGGACCACGGCGACCAGAGGGCTTCCCACGTCATAGACGGAGGGGAAGAGGAGACGATATCACCGGTGTGAATGCGGAGCGAATGTTCCAAAGCAGCCATACCAACTTCATGCGACTTACTCACAGGGTTCCCATGGCGCAAGTCGAGGACTTGCCTGAGGCTATGCAGAGACAGGTGGTGGGTGTACCATGCGCATGGGTGCATTTATTCCGGCGGCTAGCTAGAGCCGTGGTGACATATCATGATCACAACGCTCTTCCACCTCCACAGGACTAGACACCTAGGAGTGTATCTATTTTGTACTACCGTGTATATGATGGTGGCTTTCAAAGCCCCAATTTTGTATTATGACACTATGTATTACCACATTTTTGATATAAAAAAGTTTTATGGTGATCAGTTTATTTATTTACATGTGTAAAAATTGTGTTTATGATTAATTTATGATGAATGAAACAAATGCCAATCTAACACATAGTTAGCATATGAGTCAGCCACTTGATTATAATTTCTTGGAATGTGTATATATGTTATACTCTCAAATTGCCGTTCTAACAATCTCACACGTAAGAATATCCTCAATAACGTCAGATCTCTAACATGGTACAAACCATTGATCTGTGACACTACTAACTCTGAATCAAGACGTACCTCAAGAGAGCGAACACCATGCGAAATGGCATCCCGTAGAAGCTCGATAATGGCACTATATTCAGCAACATTGTTGGAAGATGGCCATAGACATAAACCTCTTGAAGATAGTACATGACCCATAGGAGTATAAATCACCCAAGCAGCTGAGGCTGAGTGTTGAGTGTGATGGCTTGTACCGTCCGCGAATCCTATGTAGGTGGAAGATTCCATTGACATCTGCCACAAGAAATGGAAACTAATCACAAACCCGATCACGATAAACAAGACCTAACTATGCAAAAAAGATGTACAATAATATACAACAAGCAGCCTTGGATAAAGATCATGCATAGTATTTTTTGAGATAGAGCCCATTTCTAGGCTCTGCCAAGGCTGTCCCTTCGTAATCCACTAACTCATACGCACCCTTCTCTAACACACTCTTGACCACGTAAGGACCACGCCACATAGGATTGAAATTCCCTACCCCTAAGGGTTCTTTCGATTGATCCCACAAAAGGACCAAGTCTCCCTCACTAAACACTCTCGGACAGACAGACTTATCATATTGGGCCTTTACGTGACGCTTATTAACATCTAGAGTCACCAAGGCATCTCTACGCTGCTCATCGAGTTGCTCAAGGTGAACCAAACGCTCCTCCAAAGGTGAAGTGTCTGGTAAGAGTTCCACGGCTAACTTCAATGAAGGAATCTCACATTCAACTGGCAATATCGACTCCACTCCATGAACAAGCTGATATGGAGAAAAACTGGTGGCAGTCTTTACCACGGTTCGATATGCCCACAAAGCAGGGTATAACATAATATGCCAATTCGTCTTGCTTTGTGCGATGGTTCATTGGAGAATGGACTTAAGTGATTTATTCACTGCTTCAACCTGTCCATTTGCTTGAGGATAGTAAGAAGAGGAGTGCTCTTGCTTATATCCTAACTTGGATGCCAACTCTTCCATCATACGGTTCTGAAAGTGCGAGCCATGGTCAGTGACAAGCTCTCTCGAAATCCCGAACCGAGAAATGATTTGGTTGAATACGAAGTGAGTGGCTGTCTCACCATCGGATTTTACTGTAGGCATTGCCTCAGCCCATTTCATGAAGTAATCGACAGCCACTATGATATGATGGTGCCCCCCAGCCGAAGCTGGGTTGCAATCCATAAAATCGAGCCCCCATTTGGTGAAGGGATTGGCGGTGATAATAGGGTGTAACGGGGAAAGCTTTGAGTGCATATTACGTGCGAACACCTGGCAAGGGTGGCACCTATTGACCGCTTCAATACAATCCTTGAAGATCGACGACCAGAAATAACCTGCTCTCAAAATATTTTGAGCTGTAGAAAGCCCAGATAAATGACCACCACACGCCCCTCCGTGGCAATCATTAAGCACTACCTCAGCCTCATCATGATTTAAACAATGTCGTAAAAGGGAATCTACTCCACGGCGGTACAAAGTATTGTCCACTATGAGGTAATTCTTGGAGACGTGACGTAATTGTCGTCGTTCATCTCGCGAGAGGTGAGTAGGGGTCCTCTGCGTTTGCAGATATACTATGATATCCCCGTACCATGGGTCAGCTGTTGATATTAAGAAAATTTGTTCATCAACGAACGTATCTTCACATACCAACTCCTCAGCCTCACTCGAAAAATACGATATGAGCTCTGCAAAGATTAAAGATTTCTTCGATTTTACCGAAACAAATTTGAGATCAAACTCTTGCAGGATGACAATCCATTTATTATATTTTTCCCCAATAATCCTATGTGTGAGGATGAATTGAAACGGATGGACATGGGTGAAGGAGAATATAATGTCTCAAATACTACACCGCATGTACGGTAGCTAAGGCAAGCTTCTTGACATGAGAATACCGAATCTCTACGTCAATAAGGTTTCGGCTCAGATAATATATGACATGCTCCTGGAGCTCCTCATCCTCTTGAACCAAAACCATACCAATCGTCTCTAAAGACGCGGCCACATATAATAGGAAATCACGGCTATAATCTGGAGGAATAATCACCGAGGCCGATGCTAGGGCTCGCTTAAGTGCATCGAAGGACTCCTGGGCTTGCTCATCCCATTCAAAGGGAGTATCCTTCTTCAGGAGACACATGAAACCTCTAGTCAAATTGGAAAAATTGACAACAAATCTTCATAGGAAGTTTTCCATGCCTTGCAAACACTGAAGATGACGAATATTTCGCGGGGGAGGCAACTGAAGTATTGCCTCAACCTTCAAAGGGTCGACTCTTATACCCTCTTTCGAAACGATAAATCCTAACAAACGACCTGATTTCACGCAAAAGATGCACTTATGAGGGTTTAATCTAACAACATAGTGCCATCATCTTTCGAACACCAATATCAAGTGATAAGAATGACGCATCCTCATGCGAGAATGAGCAGCGAGGTCATCCAAAAATACTTCAATAATGGACTTGAGATTGTGGAAGATTAAGGTCATCGCTCGCTGAAACGTAGCTCCGGTGTTTTTAAGGCCGAAAGGCATTTTCCGATACGCAAGCGTTCCCCAAGGACAAATAAATGCAGTCTTATGTTGGTCCTTGGGTTTAATTTGGATCTGATTATATCCGGAAAAGCCGTCCATAAAGGAGAACACCTCGCTACCCGCGCACTCATCCAAAATCTGATCTATAAATGGTGTGGGGAAGTTATCCTTAGGACAGGCACGATTTAAATCACGGAAATCAGTGCATATACGGATCGTTCCCTGCTTCTTATCCACCGGAACGAGGTTTGAAACACACTCCGTCAAGGGAATGGGATAGATGAAACCAGCTTTCAATAGCTTCTCTATATCTACCTTTATGACGGGTGCTTTTCTAGGATTTACCACGCATAAACGCTGTCGAATAGGCTTAGCGTTGGGGTAAGTCTTAATCTCATGTTCGACAATCCGAGGGTCAATCCCTGGAATCTCATCGTAAGACCAAGCAAAAATATCACAAAATTATTTGAACATCTCGGTATACTCCCAAATCTCATATTGGGAACAATCCACCCCAATGTAGACATTCTCAATTGTACCAGGATTGCGAGAAATGTTGATAGGAATAGTTGACGATATGTTTGCCATGTTTCCATCAGCCATCTAACCAGGAGAGCTTAATGGAACCATGGGTTTACCAGCTTTCTGACTAAGAATCTCCCTGTAATCCTCATTCTACAAAAGGTCAAGCTTTGGAAGGAAGTATCATCTATGATGAAGTTCCTCCCATGGTGGCTCAACTCCCGACATAGCCTCGATAATCACTTCATCTAAAGGGAAAACCGTATCAAGGCAGTCATGGGCATGAGAATACTGTACTGCCCATGCTGGCAGCACATAGGGGTCTTCCTCCTCCGTCCGTGAAGAGGAAGAACAAGGCTCTGCAGCAGACTAGAGATTATCTTGGTAAGCTATCATGACTGTAGGAAACGACACGCTCGTCTCAATGGCCTCACTCGAAGGACTCGGTGAAGGAAGAATCCAAGGATTTCCCATATGATTTGTGCGAAAAGGCACCGATCTTGTAGACGTCGAAGCACCATCGAAACTAGATCCTATCATGAGGACGGGTGCAGGACAACTAAAGGTTCCCATGAGGGACGGATACATGCCTACACCCACACTCCCAGTTGCCGGCTAGGAATGTTCAACTTTCGGAACTGAAGCTTCCAAAGATGCAGTAACATGCATATTCTTGAATGCCATTTGATCAATCGTTACAATCTTCCCATTATGAGGAAAGCATACAACGCGGAACACGGAAGACGCAACGGCTTGCATACTATACATCCAGTTCCTTCCCAGTAAGAGATTGTAGTCAAGGGGTGCATCAACCACCTCAACCTCTATCGCAATGGTCTTCCCTCCCAAATGGACTTTAAGGGAAGGAAGGATACCATGCGGCCTAAACGATCTCCCATCAAAAGCAGTTAACATGGTCGTATACTTTGACAACTCAGGAGAACCGAGACCCTTCCAACAAGACAAAGACATCACAGAAGCAGCAGCGCCCTCATCAATCACAGTGCGCTTGATGATCATATTAAGACATTCTACATGCACCAAAAGGGACACATAGTAGGGCAAGCGAGGCTGATTTCCTGCGGTTTCAAATTTGATCACTGAGGAAGAATCATCACCATTCACACCAAGAGAGGAAAGCAAATCCTTCCTTTGCGACGGAAAACTCTGAAGCACTTCCAATGCAGACATCGCACAAGGAGTATGGCCCAAGTCCTCGAGAACTGAATAATTCTGGGTGGCTTGGGCATTTGGGTTATGACCCGAACACTTAAGTCCCCCCTTAGGAATGCGAGGTGCAGCCTCAGGTTTATCCATAGGTTTCTCAATGCGCAAAGGGGTTCTTGGGGGATCAGGTTCTTTTCCTGGGTTGGGTTGTGATGAAGTATAATCTTTTGCACGCGTCACAAATTTCATGGCACAGACCATATTAATGCACCCACAACCATTAGTTTCAGTTGGATCTTCATCACTAGATTGATCATGGGACTTCGAGTTCATATTCTGGTTATGCGGTAAAGGGTTTGTTAACACAGCTGGGCCCTGTGATATGAACTTTGAAGATTCATCCATTCTAGGGCACAAGTAAGTGAGGTGATCGTCCTTACATAGCTTGCAAGGAAACTTAACCTTATGTTTATTCTGCTTGTCCCCCACAGCATTTTTACCGTTCTTGTCATTATTATTGGCATTCTCATTCTTATTCCCACCCTTTTTGTTATTATTGTTTTTACCCTTTTTTCTATTCTGTCCGGGTTGCTGGTTACCCTTCTGGTCGGACGATTGCACAGCAAGTACATTTTCCATTTGGGCAGGCTAAGATGAAGCCATAGCTTGTCCCGAGGAAGATTGGTTGATTGACAACTGAGCAACTTGTTTCACAACCGAACCTGCAGGTTTCTTACTTGCACTACCCACAATGCCATCGGCATGTGGTCCAGGTTTGACCTTGGGATCGAAACTAGAATGAGGAGCGTTAGGTATAATCTCATATAACAAACTAGACTGAGCATAGATCAAGTCTAGTTCCTGCGCCCTAAAGATGGCTTATTCCTCATTCTGCACTCCGAATGTGGAAACATCCTTCGCGATATATGGCAATAAAGATTTGAGGAACCACTCAAGGAGGAACTTCGGCGGTATAAATGCTTTAATTAATCTCTTCCGTCTATGCCACTCATGAATATGATCAGAAATATGGGTGGCTTTATCTTTCCGAAATGTCGACAAGAGTTTAGTACCAACATCATAGCACACTGGTAGCTGGAAGTGATTAAGTAAAGTCATCGCAAGGTCGTCGAACAAAGTAAAGGCACCCCTAGGTAACTCTATATACCATTTCACCACAGGCCTTGTAAGGGTGCATTGAAATAGTCTCATATGGACTAAGTCTTGATGCAATGAATTGGAAGAGCACCATAGGTGGAATGTCGTAACGTGTTCACTCGGATCCTCTCCTGGTTTGCCTTCAAACTTGGGTATGTTCGAAGGAAGCTTTGTAGGGACATCCGGCCAAGCCGGGTCATGAGCCATAGGATCATTCATAAGCCTCGATAAGTCAGGTAGATTGAGTGTCGTGAGGAAGGGAGCCTAGGATGATGAGGCCTATGGACCGCTCCCTGGTTCATATAGGATTGATTACCACCATGACCTTGGCCATAGTGACCTCCTCCTGTATGACCCGTATAGGGTGGCGTGGAAGTACCATAATGAGGTGGACCTTGACTAGTAGGAGCTACAAAGCCGTAATTAGGAGAGTAAGCAAGTTGTCAATACCCGCCTCCGTAAGGTGAAGAGACCTGTCCATACTGCATCCCATAATAGGGTCCATAGGTCACCGCTTGCGATGTCCCATGAGACACTCCATAGGTAGGGATATACATTCCAGAAGTAGGAATATACATACCAGAAGTAGGGATATATGTCGTGGAAGTATCAATCTGACCTCTAGAAACATGAACATAACCTCCCGAAACCACGGGTGGTATGTAGGCTTGAGACACAATTGGTCTAGTAATCGCAGAACGGATCTGACTCGTAGCTACGTGCCGACTCGAAGGACCACGTGAGTAAGGTGGAGGGTTTACATTTGAAGAACTCAGAAGCAAGGACGAAGGAATCTCTGTAAGAAGATATGTACTGGTGCCTATCGTCACTCGTCTGGGACCTGGTATCCCTATCGGATCACTAACTCTAGGCCTAGGAGGTATATAAGATGGAGCTTCCACCACTGGGATGGAAGGTGCAATGTGACTAGTACTCCCAAACCTCTCCGCAAGGTAAGGCATGGGATTGCCCCTAGGCATACTGCTAGGCTCAAAATTAGATTCGACATGAAATGTCAAATCGTGCATAGGAAAACCAGTCGTAGCATAACTACCATAGCTAGTATTGGCAGGTTCAAAGTGAGTCTCAGCGTCTTCCGGCATTCCATACCGGTAATGTGTCAATGAGGGGTCAACCCTAGAGTGACTAGGTCTATCATGCATGGTTCCTATCTCCGAAATCACAGGTCCTAACTCAGTTAGGTCAGGTGAAGGGTCATAAGTTGGCATGAATTCCCCATCATCAACGCGAATGGGAGGAGGTGGCTCAGATGTATCCTCTGAATGATCTCCCATGGTGTGTGAATCAATGTGTGACATGGTCCGCCTAGACTGTCTAGGTCCCTCTCCCAAAGGAGGAGGAAAAATAGAAGGTGGAAGTCCTGCTAAACGACAAGAACGGTGCGGAACCGCACCCAACTCCACAATGACTCAAAAAATAGCAAAGACTCTCTATTTACGTCAACCCTAGGCCAACTAGCGTGCACAGAGCAATCACTAATAAAATATAAAGCCAAATGCAATCAAAAAAGGGCTGGATAAGTGAGTTCCTGAATGTGGCCGGTATGTCTCGCCTAGGAGAGGCTTGAGAGGCCCTTGTCACCACAAGCGGAGGTTCGAAACCAATTATTGTGGACCTCAGCTTCAACGCGTAAAGCGACTGTGCTGTCCAACCCGAAACTGGCCGGGACACATGCAGAATAACCTCTACACGTACCCCCTTGATATCCTAGGTAAGGTCACTAAGGTCACCTCAATATAATCAACGCTCAGGCGGACAGTCGCAGGTGGGATTGACCGTATGGGCAGGGTAGCAAAGCTCGAAACTCCCGAAAGAGCTCCCAGATATGAATACAATCCTGGCTATATCGCTGGTGCTACATAGTTACCGACCGGGGGTTATCCCAATCAACAACCGCTCACACTGCCTAGTGCTTGACTCCCTTTTGAGAGGAGCTTCTTGAGAACGCTGGTTATACCAAGGATTTCACACACTCCCTGGACAGACACCTAGTTGTTGTCATTTAGTGATCTTGGAGAATTAAATTTCAATGAACTATTCCAAGATCCTAAAACCTAAGCTTGTTGGTGCACCCTAGAAAATAAAAGAGTGTAATTCATTTTAATTAGCGTTGATTTTAGTTGGCTTTATTACTCAAAAATAGGATATGGTCGTGCAACTAATGGTGTTATGACGCAACAAGAAGCAAAATGCACACCTAACAATCAATGCAAATGCATTGTGTCCATGAAAACAGGGTATGTGTACTACGTGTAATGCACAATTTCTTTTTCAAATGCTGAATGCAAATTTCCCTATATGAAGTCCTAACTATTACTCCAAAGCAAATCTAGATCTAGTGTAAGTACAATGCAAAATGCAAAATGCAATGCATGATGATAAGCAAATGTTTTGGATTTTTTGAAAATAAAGAGATACAAAAAGAAAAATAATGATTCTACCCACCCCAGACTCTGCAAGCACACATAAACAGCATTCCAGCAAAGCACTAAGGTAAAAGGACTCTAATGCACTAATCTCAAACAAAAAATCAAAGATGCCATGACAAGAACTTTCCTAAACGAAAAAATTTAGGCTAAAAAAAAACATTTCTGGTTAGAAACAGAGGTATTAACAGACTCAAGCAGTGCCAAAGGAGACTCAGTGGCTAACAGAATTCACCCAGCAATCCACTATCTTCCACAAAAAGGTAAAAACTAGGGTATACGCGACTGTGCGCAGTGAACCCGCGTGTATACGTGAAAATCCCAGGGGAAACCGCGTGTATACGCGACTGTAAGTGACAAACCCGCGTACAGGAAGAAAAAGATGCACAAATTCAAGGTAAACAGACAGGCTGAGACTAAATTCACACCAATCAGGCTCTACCAGGCATACATGCCCCCATACCCGACACAGAAGCAAGAGAGAGAGAGCAATTCAAATACATTGAATGCCAAGAAATCAACCCCCAAAGGACAATTACTAGGAACTCCCTAGCGGAGTCACCAATTCTGTTATGGAGATAAATTCCTATGGCTTGGGGTACCAAAATAGACAGCTAGACTCCAGAAATCCATCTTTCCCAATATGCAATAGAAATAAAATGTCTAACACTAAAGGATCAAACCTCGTACCTTATTTCGGACGGTTGAAGTAGATCCCCGTTGAGCTTTCTAATCTTCAGCTTGAATTGTTATAGCACGTCCTCAACAACAAGTAAACAATACAAGCATACTATATTTCATGGTGTTAGATCTATTCTAGCATATATAATCAATAATGTATAAGCATTTGACATATTCCAATGGATATAATATTCATTCAAATACACATTACTGGACAGGAAAATATATTTCTATTAATATGAATCAGAGATTACAAGTGAACCTCTGACGGCACATCTGTGAACCGGAGAAATTGAATCCCCCACTTGGGCCTCCACCACCTCAATCCTCCATCACTTCGATAGCAAGCTTACTAACAAAAGGCAAGCTTGGGAAGAACACAACAGTGCTCCAAGGGACAAAGGGATGCAGACTCAAGCATAAGTTATGGCAATAATGGCCTATAGTTTTGTTACTCTCAATTCTCTCTTATTCTTTCAATGTCTCTATGGGTTCCTTATATAGCTTTTCAAAGGGATACTGAAAGGTCGAATCCGTGCGATCTCAAGGCATATGGAAGGCCAGGAGTCATATGAGTCGGATCCAAGTCAAGGAATGCTCCAAAAGGATTTGGATTATGTACACATCCCGATGTACGTGACTATAGAGGGAATATCCGTGTATGTACATGGTTATCGGGGAAAAAGCCGCGTATATCACTTTTCTTATGTTTTTTAGGGATGGTCAAGGATACATCAAAATACAAAAAGTGTTCCATAGGGGCTAATGAGTCTGTAGTGGGACAGGGGAAGTCCATACAATGTGTGATTCACCTAGTGTGGTAAAATCCGCTATAACACATGGGTGTGGATGCAGAGCAGATGCTCCAAAGAATCCACACAAACTTTGTACACTTGACACACAAGGTACCCATGGTGCAAGTCGAAGACTTTCCTGAGGCCATGCAGTGTCAGGTGGTTGGTGTACCACGAGCATGGGTTCGGTTATTCTGACAACTAGCTAGAGCCATGGTGTGATACCATGATCAAAGCCCCCTCCTCCTCTAGAGTATTAGAGACCTAAGAGTGCTTCATTTTTGTACTACCGTGTATTATATTTTGGTGGCTCGGAAGCCCCATTTTTATATTATGACACTTATGTATTATGATGTCACATTCTGGATGTTTAATGAAATTTTTTTATGATGATTGATTTTATTTATTTACATGTGTGTAAAAATATATGTTTATGATATGCTTATGGTCTATGAAACAAATGCCAATCTAACACATAGTTAGTATATGAGTCAGCAACTTGATTAAAAATTCTTGAAACATGTATGTATGTTATGTTCTCAAATCATCGTTCTAACCATCTCACGTGTAAGAATCTTCGTAATAATGTTAGATCCCTAACATGATACAAGACATTAAATTGTGACACTACTAACTATGAATCAAGACGTACCTCAAGAGAGAAAACACCATGTGAAATGGCATACCGTAATAAATTCATAATGACACTATACTCAACAACATTGTTCGAAGAAGGCCATAAACATACGCCTCCTGAAGACAATACTTGACCCGTAGGAGTATAAATCACCCAAGCACAGAGGCTGATTTTTGCGTGTGGTGGATAGCACCATCAATGAATCCTATGTAAGCTGAAGATTCCATTGACATCTACCATAAGAAATGAAAGCTAATCAACAAACCCGACCACCATAAGAAAACATAACTATGCAAAAAACTGTACAATAATATACAATAATCAGCCCTGGTTGAAGATCATGCATAGTATTTTTTAAGATAGAGCTCATTTCTAGGCTCCACTAAGGCTGTCCCTTCATAATCCACCAGCTCATAGGCTCCCTTCTCTAACACATGTTTGACTACGTAAGGACCATGCCACTTGGGATTAAACTTCCCTGCCCCCAAGGTTTCTTTAACTTGATCCCACAAAAGGACCAAATCACCTTCACTAAACCTCCTCGGACGTACAAACTTATCATATTGGACCGTAACGTGATGCTTATTTAATTCTAGAGCCACTAAGGCATCCCAACGCTGCTCATTAAGCTACTCTAAGTGGACCAAGTGTTCCTCCAATGCAGAAGTGTATGGTAAAACCTCTATAACTAGCTTCAAAGAAGGGATTTCGCATTCAACCAGCAAGACAGACTCCACCCCATGTACGATATGATATGGAGAGAAATCAGTGGCAGTCTTAACCGTAGTCCTATAGGCCCACAAAGAAGAATATAACATGATATGCCAATTCATCTTGATTTGTGGGATGGTTCATTGGAGAATGGACTCAAGTGATTTATTCACTGCTTCAACCTGTCCATTCACCTGAGGGTAATAAGAAGAGGAGTGATCATGCTGATACCCTAACTTCAAATCAAACTCTTCCATCATTCTATTCTGAAAGTGCCTACCATGGTCAGTGACAAGCTCTTTCAGAATGCCAAACCGAGTAATAATTTGGTTGAACATGAAATGTCCAGCTGTCTCACCATCAGATTTAACCATGGTCATATCCTTGGCCCATTTTGTGAAATAATCAACAGCCACTATAACGTCATGATACCCCCTAGCTGAAGCTGGGTTGCAATCCATGAATTCAAGCCCCCACTTGGTGAAGGGACCAGCGGTGATAATCAGATGTAACGGGGCAGGATGGAAGCGCATATTGCGTGCAAATACCTGGCAAGGGTGACACTTCTTGACCACATTCACACAATCTTTGAAGATTGATGGCCAAAAATATCCCTCTCTGAAGATTTTTTGGGCTGTAGAAAGCCCACTTAAATGACTACCACACGCCCCTCTATGGCAATCATTCAGCACAACCTTAGCCTCGTCATGGTTTAAACAACAACATAAAATGGAATCTACCCCATGGCAGTACAAAGTGTTATCCAATATAAGGTAGTTCTTAGATACATGACATAATCATCATCGCTCATCCCGTGAAAGGTGAGTAGGGACCTTCAATGTTTGCAAATATATAATGATATCCCCATACAATGGGTCCAAATTTGAGATAAGGAAAATATGCTCATCGATAAATGTATCTTCATAAACCTCCTCCTCCTCCACACTTGGAAAATCATAAATGAGCTCCGCAAAAATCAATGATTTCTTCAATTTCGCCAAAACAAATTTGAGATCGAACTCTTGCAAAATGAAAATCCACTTATTATATTTTCCCCCGATCATCCTTCTAGTGAGGATGAACTGAAATGGATTGACATGAGCTACCACCAAGGTCTGGTGAAGGAGAATGTAATGTCTCAATCTCTGAATTGCATGAACGATGGCCAAGGCAAGTTTCTCCACATGAGAATAACAGATTATCGCATCAATAAGGTTCCATCTCAAATAATATATGACATGCTGGTGGAACTCCTTAGCTTCCTGAACCAAAACCATACCAACCGTCTCCATGGATGCAGCCACATAAATAAAAAAATCATGGCTATAGTCAGGTGGACTAAGCACGGGGGACGATGCTAAGGATTGCTTAAAATCATCAAAGGACTCCTGGGCTCGCTCATCCCAGCAAAAAATAGTGCCCTTCTTTAGAAGACGCATAAAGCCTTTCGTCAAATTGGCAAAGTTAACCACGAATCTCTGCAAGAAATTTTCCATGCCTTGCAAACACTGAAGGTGTATAATATTACGCGGGGGAGACAATTGAAGTATTGCCTCAACCTTGAAGGGATCGACTCTTATACCCTCCTTGGATACAATGAACCCTAGCAAGTGACCAACGGTTATGCAAAAGATGCACTTATGAGGATTTAACCTAACCTAGTAATGGAGGCATCTCTCGAATACTAATCTCAAATGGTATGGATAACGCACTCTTAGACGAGAATGAGCAACAAGATCATCAAATTACACTTTGATAATTGTTTTGAGATCATGAAAAATCAAGGTCATAGCCTGTTGAAAGGTGGCTCCAGTGTTTTTAAGACCTAAAGGCATATTTCGATATGCAAACGTACCCCAAGGACAAATAAATGCAGTTTTATGTTGATCCCTGAGTTTGATCTAAATCTGATTATATCCGGAAAAACCGTCCATAAAGGAGAATACCTCGCTTCTTGCACACTCATCAAAAATATGATTAATAAATGGTGTGGGAAAATTATCCTTAGGACAAGAATGATTTGAATCTATGAAATCAGTGCATATACAGATCGATCCCTACTTCTTATCCACTGGAACAGGATTTGAAACCCACTTAGTCAAGGGAACGGGATAGATAAAACTGGCTTCTAACAGCTTCTCTATCTCAGCCTTAATAGTGGGTGATTTTCTAGGATTCACCACATGCAAACGTTGTCGAACAGGCTTCACATTCAGATAGGTCTTAATTTAATGTTTGACAATACGAGGGTCGATACCCAACATTTCCTCGTATAACCAAGCAAAGATGTTACAAAAATCTTTAAAAAGCTTGGTATACTCCTTAATCTCATCAGGGGAACAATCCACTCCAATGTAGACATTCTCAACTTTGCCAGGATTGCGAGAGATATTGATAGGAATGGTAGGTGATAGGTTCACCATGTTCCCATCAGCCATCTGACCAAGAGAGCTTAATGGAACCATGAGACTACCAATATTCTCACTAAGAATCTCCCTATAGTCCTCACACTCCAAACGGTTAAGCTTAGGAAGAAAATATGATCTATGATGAAACTCTTCCCAAGGTGGCTTGTTGGAGGAGCAAGTCGATAAGCCGACTTAGTTGATCGGCCAACTAAGTCGGTTGGCTGACTAAACTAGAGATTAGGTCGGCCACCTAAGGTCGTGTTGGTTCATCGAACCGACAGGTAGTTATTTTGTAACTATTTTGTAATCATATATATTAGGCTGTTGAGCCAAAAGAGAACTCGGTTTAGTTATCTGTATTGTATGGACCCATTCGTGTTAATATAATCTGTTAATTCATCTACTTGTTCTTATCTCTTGTCTCTGTTATGTATGTATGTTTTGGTATGTATTATTGATAACCTTATGTGATCTGTGAGATTACAACATGGCTCAATCCCTGACATGGCCTCAATAATGGATTCATCTGATGGAAAAACACCATCAAGGGAATCATTTGCATGAGAAGACTCAACTGCCCATGTAGGCAGCATATATGTGTCCTCCTCCTCTGTCTGCGAAGAGGAAGGACTAGACTCTACAACAAAATCAAGATCTGCTTGATATGCTATCATTGCTATAGGTAATGTCACAATCATTTCGATAGGTCCATTCGAAGGACTCGGTGAATGAAGAATCCAAGGATCTTCCATATGGGTAGTGCAAAAAGACACTGAATTCAATGAAGATGAAGCCCCACCAAAACTAGATCCAATCATAAGAACGACGCGGGACAACTACAGGTCCCCATAAGGAATGGATACATACCTACACCCACACTCCCGGTTGCGGGCTGAGAATGATCGATAATCAGGATAGAAGCTCCCGATGATGCATTAACACTCAGATTTTTGAATGATGTATGATCAATCGTAACAATATTCCCATTAAATGGAAAGAATACTACTTGAAATAGAGAAGAGGATACGACTTGCATACTATACATCCAATTCTGACCCAGTAAAATATTGTAGTCAAGGGGCACATCAACCACCTCAACCTCGATCATGACAATATTCCCTCCTAATTGGATCTTAAGAGAAGGAAGAAACTCGTGCGGCCAAAAAGATCTACCATCAAAGACAGTCAACATGGTAGCGGATTGAGACAACTCAGGAGAACCCAAACCCTTCCAGCATGACAAAGACATCAAATAAGCAAGAGTGCCTTCATCAATCATAGTGCATTTGACGGTCATAACAAGACACTCTACATGAGTCAAAAGAGACACATAGTAAGGAAAGCGAGGCTGTAGTCCCATGGTTTCAAATTTGATGACTGAAGAAGAATTATCATCATTAACTCCAAGAGCAGAAAGCAAGGCTTTCCTTTGTGGAGGACAACTTTGAATTACTTCAAGAGTGGACATCGCACAAGGAGTTTGGCCCAAATCCTCGACAATGGAATAGTTCTAGAAAGCTTGAGCATTAGGATTGTGCCTCAAATGCTTTAGGACTCTCTTAAGAATGCAAGGTGCAATTTCAGGTTTATCCATAGGGTTTTCGATACGCAAAGGGATCTCAGGTGGAGCGGGTTATTTTCCAAGTTTCGGTTGTGATGAACCATAATATTTTGCACGAGTCACAACCTTAGTAGCATGTACCATGTTAATGCAACCATGACTAGTATTGGATTTCGAAGTATTTTTATCTCCGCCGAACACACAATGAGGATCATTAGTCCTCGAGTTCATATTTTGATTATGGAGTAAAGGATTGGTTAGCACAGCTGGGCCCTGTGCTATGAATCTTGAGGCATCTTCCATATGAAGACACAAGTGAGTGAGGTGGTCCTCCTTACACAATTTGCATGGAAACTTAACCTTACGTTTAGACTGCTTGTCCCCCCCAGCATTGCAGGCGTTCTTGTCATTAAAATTGGCATTTTCATTCTTGTTTCACCCTTACAATTATTTTTACTATTTTTCTTATTCCTTCCAAGTTGCTGGTTTCCCTTCTGGTCTGACGATTGCATGAAAAGTACAGTCGTGGTTTGGGTGGGTTGAGATGAATCCATGGCTTGTCCCAAAGTAGATTGATTAATAAACAATTGAGTTACTTGTTTCATAATCGAATCCACGGGTTTGGCACTTGTACAACCCACAATTCCATCAGCATGTGGTCCACGCTTGATCTTGGGATTGAAACTAGAATGTGGAGCGTTAGGTATGATCTCATATAAAAGTTCGGATTGAGCATAAATCAAATCCAATTCCTGTGCCCTAAAAATTGCTTGTTCCTCGTTCTGGGCTCCAGATGTAAAAACATCCTTCACGATGTAAGGTAACAATGATTTAAGGAACCACTCAAGGAGAAATTCAAGTGGTATGAAAGCTTTAATCAACCTCTTTCATCTACGCCACTCTTAGATATGGTCCGAGATATGTGTGGCTTTATCTTGTCAAAATGTCGACAAGAGTTCTTTGCCAATGTCATAACGCATGGGTAGCTGGAAGTGATTGAGGAAATTCATAGCAAGGTCATCGAACAAAACGAATGCCCCCCTTGGTAACTCTATATACCATTTCGCTGCAGGCTTGTTGAGGGTGCGTTGAAATAGCCTTAAACATATTGAGTCATCATGTAAGGAATTGGAAGAGCACCAAAGGTGAAAAGTAGTGACATGTTCACTAGGATCTTCTCTTGATTTGCCCTCAAATTTGGGAATGTCCAAGGGAAGCTTGTGAGGGACAGTCGACCAAGGTGGGTCTTGAGATACCGGATCATTGATTAGTCTTGACAAGTTAGGTAAGTTTAACATTGCGAGGAAAGGGATCCTAGGTTGAGCCAGTATATGCCACGTTCCCTGATAGTTTTGGTTCATATACGACTGACTACTGTAAATACCATGGCCTTGGCCATAATATCCTCCTCCTGTTTGACCCGTGTAGGGATGCATCGAAGCATTATGATGTGGTGTACCTTGACTATGTGGTGCTACAAAGCCATAATTAGAGGAGTAAGCGGGTTGTTGATACCCGTACCCATAGGTTTGATAGTTTTGTCCATACTGCGGTCCATAAGATTTTCCATGAGAAGCTCCATAAGATGTCCCATGGGATGTCCCTCCATAATTAGGGATATGGGGAACTCCTTGTGACTGACCGTGAGATGATCCAAAAATAGGAATATGACCTCCCAAGACAATAGGAGGTACTTGACTTTGAGATACTACCGTGCGAGTAGTCATAGTACAAACATGGCTAGTAGCAATATTCCAGCTTGAAGGACCACATGAATGAGGGGGAGTAAGGGTTGTCAAAAATGCATTTGAAGGAGTAGGGTTTGAGGAAGAAGGGACATGTGAAGGGATGTAAGTGGTATTCCCTATGGTCACTCGTCTCGGTTTTGGTATCTGCATATGAATACTAACACTAGGTCTAGGACGAACATGTGAGGTAGCTTCCACCATTGGGATGGAAGGTGCAATGTGACTAGTGCTCCCAAATCTCTCTGCATGGAAAGGAGTAGGAGTGCCCCTAGGCATAGTTCTAGGTTCAATTTCTGACTCGGCATGATGTTCCAGATTGTGTGCAGGGATATTAGGAATGCCATAATGAACATGGCTAGTACTTGTGGGTTAATGATGAGTCTCATCACCTAGAAACCAATATCGACGACCTGTGAATGAGGGCTCATAACGAGAATGTGAAGGTATTTCTGGTGAAGGATCATATATAGGTGTAGAATATACATCTCCAACCTCTTGAGGTGGAGAAGACATCTTAGGAATCTCATCCTCGTGATCTCCCATTGTGTGTGAATCAATGTGAGAATTAGTCTGCCCAGACTGTCTGTTTCTCTCTCCCAAAGGAGGAGGAGATGTGGAAGGAGGAAGTCCTACTAAATGATGAGAACGATGAAGTGTTGCACCTGAATCCACAATGACTCAAAAAATGAAAAAGACTCTCTCTAATTACGCAAACCCTAGGAAAACTAGTGTGCACAAAGCATACACCTATACAATGTAAAGCCAGATCACAAGAAAACAAGGGTAGGATATGTGAGCTCCCAAATGAAGCAGGTATTTCTCTCCTAGGAGAGGCTTGAGACTCCCATACAAAACAAGTGGATGTTTGTAACCAATTATAGTGGCCCTTAGCTTCAACGCATATAGAGACTATGCTATTCGACCCCTACCTGGCCAGGAGACCTGCAAAATAACCTCTGCGAAGTACCCCCTCGATAACCTAGGTAAGGAAACTAAGGTCACTGCAATATAATAAATGATTAAGTGGACAGTTGTAGGTGGGATTGACCATATGGGTAGGGTAGCAAATCCTGAAACTCCCAAAAGAGACCCCAGATATGAATACAATCCTAGAAATATCTCCGGTGCTTCTCATTTATGACTAAGGGTCATCCCAATCATTAACCGCTCACACTGCCTCGTGCTTAATTCCCTTGTAAGAGGAGGATCTTGAGAAACACTAATTATACCAAGGAATTTCACACTCTCACATGGATAGACACATACATGTTTTGTTTAGTGGTCTTGGAGAATTTACTCATAATGAATTATTCCAAGACCCTAAAACCTAATCTTGTTGATGCACCCTATAAAAGAAAAGAGTGTAATTAATTTTGTTATGCGTTGATTTTAATTGGCTTATTACTTAAAAAGGGTAAATGGTCATGCAACTAATGATGTTATGAGACAACAAGAAGTAAAATGAACACCTAACAATCAATGCAAATGCACTGTGTCCAATGAAAACTGGGGTATGCTACTACGTGAAGTGCAAAATTTTCCTTCAAATGAAGATGCAATCATTCCTATATGAAAATATGACTAATACTTCTCCAAGCAAACCTAATTCAAGTACCATGCAAAATACAAAATGAAACAATGCATAATGATGCAAAAAGCAAATATTTTTGTATTTTTTGAATTAAAATGAGATAATAAAGAAAAAGTATGACCCTACAACCCCGAGACTCTGCAGGCACTATTCAGACAGCACCCAAGCAAAGAACCAAAATAAAAGACACCTAATGCACTAATCTCAAAACAAAAAATAGAAAATGCAATGACAAGAACATTCTCAAAAAGAAATTCAAACTAAAAAGACATCTCTGGTCAGAAACAAAGGTGTATACAGACTCCAGAAGCATCCAAGAAGACTCAACAATTATCTAAACTCACCCAGCAACACTTAATCTTCCCCCAAAAGGCAAAACTCAGGGCATACACGACTGTGTGCAGAAAACCTGCGTATATACGCAGATATCCTAGTAAAAACCATGTGTACACACGACTGTGAAGACAAAACTCGTGTACAGGAAGAAAAAGAGATAAAAAGGAAGGAAAGAAAACCAACTGAGACAAAATTTACTCCTATCAGACACTACAAAGAAAACATGCTCCCAAACCCGACTCAGAAACAGAGAAATAAGAGCAATTCAAGAACATTGAATGTCGATAAAACCTCCAAAAGAAATGACTAGGAACTCCCCAGTATGGTCACCAATTCTGTTACGGAGAAAAATTCCTATGGCTTGGGGTACCACAATAGACAGAGTAGCCAAAAAAATCAATCATTTCCCATATGCAAGAGAAACCAAACATCTAACACTAAAGGATCTCGAAACATACCTTATTCTGGATGGTTGATGTAGATCCCCGTTGAGATTTTCCACTCTCACTTGTATTAGCAATTTGCTCTCTCAACATTCAACAAACAAGACAAGCATGCTATATAATTGTGTTAGACCTACTCTAGCATATACAATCAATAACATATAAGCATTTAAAAGAATCGATGGATTCAATACCCATTTAAATACACATTATTGGATAGGAAAAGATATTTCTATTAATATAAATCAGAGATTACAATAGTGACAACCTCTGTCGGCACGTCTACGAACCAGAGAAGCTGATTCCTCCACCTAGACCTCCACCACTTCAATCCTCCATCTTGTTGGAGCAGGGCCCCGCAGCTATAGGAAAAGATGCTATATCGAAACAAGAAATTCAAAGGAAACAGTACCTGAAGCGACCGAGAAGAGAGCTCAACCACTGCATTTAAGGCCGTGGCAACGACAGGAGGGATCAGCTACCCTCATGAATGGATAAGGAGCAATGGTTCGAGCTATTAAATACAAAGGACAGAAGGATAGTGACCTAGGAAGTAGCGCCCATACCCACGATCAGCGTCGGACATCGTGGAAGACTGCAAAAAGCTGCAGTGTGACCAGTAAGCGATAGTTCAAAGTACAAATAGGCCGACTGTCATAGTTAGGGTTTTGGGTTACTGTTGGGATAGGCCCATAGTTTTGTATCATGGTGAGACCTTTGGGCCACCTATTTAAGCATGTATTTTTTATTATGAAGGGTTAGTCAGTTAGATAGTTGGTTGATAAGGTTGTAACTGTGTCGTCAGTATAGTGAGACATTGAGGAAGAGTTGAGCTCTGGTTTTGAGTTCAGTCTGTAGTTATCTTATTGTAACCAGCAGCTGACTCCTTGAGCATGAATGTAACAATCCACAGGGATTGAGAGAGAGAGAGAGGGAGGATATATTGTAAGAAGAAAGCATAATAGAAAGAAAAGAGATCTAAGAGAGAAGGGCTCCCGGCTAAGTGCGTGGAGTTTCCTAGAAGATCTCAAGATGTATAAGAGGTTGCAGCGGAACTATGTTACTCTCTCTAGATATAATATAAACACAATTCCTGTAGATGTATCTTCCTCCTTGGAAGTGAACCACGTAAAATCCATTTGTTGTGCGACTGTTTCATGTGATTGTGCTATACTTATTTGCTATTTGTTATTCATTACATGAACGTTTCTTATCAATTAATGAATGCATGTATGTTATCCTTCAGTTGCAGTAACATAGAAGGATAAATGTGAAGTTGAATGTGTTAAGTATTCTATATATGAGTTATTAGTGCTTGATTCACACAGTAATAGTTACAGTGTTAAGTGACTTCTGTATATTTAGTTCAGCAAGTTGAGCGTGATTAAGGCTAAGCGTGTTAGACTGTAAAGGCTAAGTGAAGTTGTTTAACACCTTGATGAAGGTTAACTGAGCTATTATACCCAGAGAGGAAGCCTCTGGACCTTGAGAGTTGTTAAGTATATTGAGTATCAATGTAGGAAGTATCGCAGTGTAGAAAGGCGATATCGCACTGTCGGAGGAGCTGCGGTGTGAGATATCGCAAGTTAAGAGTTTAGCAAAAGAGAAAGTTCATGCATCGTCTTAGAAGCTACGATGTGATAAGAGCTAGTCCCATAGAAAAGTTAGCTAGGAAGAGAGAAATAACCCGTGCTGAGAGATCCCACTGGTTAAGTAGAGTCAAAGAACTTAGGATGCTACAGAACCTGGTTAAGGAAACGTGATTCTTCAGCCAACCCATCTGAGATCACTTCAGGTGAGACTCCAGGATGTTCTGCGGTCTATCACTGAAAGGGCCAGTGAGCTAGGGGTTTTGTTGGTAAAAATAGTAAACCCGGGTCTGCACACATAACCAACGAATGGTTCTGTTGCGGGTTTTGAACAAATTGAAGAGCTGATGTTCTGTTGGCACCCTACTAAAGAAGAACTTAACCACTGGGTTGAGTCTAAGGAAAGAGAATTTGTTGTGCAAGAAAACAAGAGTCCTAGGCTTAGTACAGAGGACTGGTTATAGAAACATATCTTCACAGACCTGCATGAGATATTTTTTGCGACCTATGCAAATGAGTTGTACGATTGGTTGTCAAAATTGAATGACAAGCAAATATTCAAGAAGAAAAGGAACATTGTCTGGACACCGGAGATGATTCACACCGTGAAGAGTGTAGATAATCCCATTTCGTGGGCAGTAGACTTCTGGCTTGCGAGTTTGCTGGAAGGTTTCATTACAGAGTTTGTAGTGGATCAAAGACAGAGTTTTAGCGAAGCAGAGAGGTACTTCTTCAAAGGATATCATGATAAGTACTTGAACTCTTTAAATTTGTTCCTTAATATGTTATTGTATGAAAATGGAGTACTGGATATATTCTGAGATGAATAAGTTAAGTAAGTGTAATGTCACAAGAGTTTGAGAGTGATTCTGAAGAAATTGGATGTACATGTAGCGGTAAAAGATATAAAGTAGATTTCAGATCTTCCTTCTTTGAAGACAGTTCAGATAGTACTAGAGAACAGAGTCAAAGTAATAGAGAAAGAACAATGGGGGGTATCCCTTACCACCCTTATACACCACAGAAACAAATTGGGACTCAGAATAATCCCACAGGAACTCCATCTAGTAGTTCACACACAGTACATACTACATTTACATTGCCAAGTGGTAGTAATACAGCAAACTAGAATCCACCACGTAGAAACAGAAGGGGGATGACATGAAATTACCTACCTTCAGGGGTACAGGGGCAGAAGACCTAGAACAACATTGGTTCCTATGTGAAGTTGTATGGACCGTTAAACAAATCCAGGATGACAATACTAAGCTTTTCCATTTGGCTACTACACTTAGAGAAAGAGCTTTAACATGGTATATGAAGTATACATCAGCACAGATTAGAACACTCGTAGAGGTCAGGACCACAATGATTAAGGAATTTAAGAAACCAAATTTTGAGTCACAATGTATCACAGAACTTAAAGACATCAAACAGTTACTGACAGAGTCAGTATGGGATTTCGATCAAAAATTTAAAGCTCTTATATACCAAGTTAGTTTTGAGTTTGCGTCGGAGCAGCATAAGGAATGGTTCATCGCAGCACTGCTCCCTCATATCAGACTTCCACTAATGCAACAGAAACTTTATATGCAAGATGAAGCATTGGAGATGGCAATGAAACTAGAGGTTTCACCTCTAGCTGAGACTAGTGCAGGTATGTCAAACTTACAGAATCAATTAGCCAATCTCACTTTACAGTTACATGAGATTAAGAAAGGAAAAGAGGTTGGAAAATAACTATGGTGTACAAAGTGTAAAGGACATGGCCATACTAAAGATAATTGTCTAGTATTTGTTGAGTATCTAGAAAGTGGGGCTCCTAACCCCTTAGTACAGACTCAAGGGCCATGGTGTGAAATCTATAGAACAAGAGGACATAGACCATAGGAATGCCCTTTACTTCAGAAGTATGTACAAACTCCTAAGAATTTATACTGTAACTTCTGTAAGTCAGTAGGACATGATGAAAATAATTGCAGAGCTTATGATCTCATGATAGAGAGAAAATGTGACTTCTACAGAGTCCAGTCAGAGACATTGGGACCAGTAGCAGGACCACAGCATGAATCGGCTCATGATGGCCATGGTGGAGGATTCAGAGGAAGAGGCCATGGTGGAGGCTTTGGCCGTGGTCGTGGACTGATTGTTTGTTACAACTGTGGAGCCATGGGACATTATGCTAGAGATTGTCAAACCCCTACTACAACATGTAAGTATTGCAAGTCCTATGATCATACTATAGAAGAATGTCCTATCTTGATAGCCAATATTAAGGATCCTAAGCCAGCAGTAAACCCGAATATTCAGCTTATTGCTACTGAGCAAAAAGAACCAGAACCAAGAGTCAATATTGTGACTCACATTGGTGCTTCTACTAGTAAGACATCGCAGGATGTTGAAAAGAATACAGGTCCGAAGTGGGTGCATAAAGAAATTGATAAATCTACACCACTTGACCTATAGAAGAACAAAGAAACATTTCAGCAAGCTAAAGCTTTCTTTCCTGACCCTACACGATCAGGATCATAGACGTTACCTCATAGGGGTGTATCACAGGAAAAACCTTGTGGTGTTAGTCCTGTGCAGACATCACAGGCTACCACATCGGGAAGGTGCAAAGAGGATGAGTTGACAGGAAGTGTACAATCCTTCCTGTGGAGCTGCTTAAAACTTGTAAGAAATGAGAAATCCATAGGAGAGCTTCAACACATCATAGATCAGTATCAGTATACTTCTTCCATGAGCAGTACACAGCGTGCTGTTCATAATATTATGGGCCATACAAGAACAGGAAGAGAAATGAGACTCGCAGCACAAATTGGAGAGTTTGAAATGGATGAGGTAATCCTAGATTTAGGATCAAAGGTAAATGTTCTTACTAAACAGACATGGGAAAATATGGGTAGCCCTAAGTTATCCAGATCACCTATCCATCTGTGACTAGCCAATCAGCAGAGGGTATCGCCACTGGGTTGATTACCGCAAGTACCGGTTGATATTGACGGAGTTCGCAGCTTTGCAGATTTTGAAGTCATAGAAATTATTGGCGATAGTAGACCGTACCCAGCTTTATTAGGTATTTATTGGGCAATTGATAACATGGTTGTTATCAATTTGAAGAAAAGACAAATTACCTTTGAGGATAAACAGATTTGAGTCATCACACCGTTGGATCCTTTTCAAGGTCCTCGATACATTGAACCTATCAGAGCAGAGGAAGAGGTGCATAATATGGAGAGCTTCCGTCAGATGACTGCTAACCAGAATGAGTATATCAACCCCACCATGGAAGGAAATATTAGTTGGCGATGCGACAGCTCATGTGCATCGGATTCATATGTTGGCTTAGAAAATTGGCAGAATAGAGTTTACAAAGTCTCAGCTCGCAGATGTGCATTTATGAGTAAGTCACTACGATGGATTGGAACAGAGATTAAGGATATTTCATCATTTGATGGATTAGTGGATGTCAATGACTTTTTATAGCAGTTTGAGCAGAAAATTCCTCATGAGCAGAGGATGGCAGCTATTGACCTTGCAGTAAGAGCCACACCTACAAGATGGTGGCATGCACATAAAGAAAATATCGCAGTTGTAGCAGGAAAATTATAACATTTTGCAGGTCCCAAGACAAATGAATGGAAAGCCAAAATAATTTCCAGAATCACAACAAGTTTTCAGAAAAATGTTCTAGTTGAAGCTTGGAGAGTTGAGTTTCCCTTATGTATGTCATGACATTTGCTGCCACAAAGATTCCTTTCAGAAACCAATTACGCCATGTCATGACTACTTACCATTTTTTTCTTCCAAGCCTACCTATCATCCATGTCAGAGTCTACTTTTTTCTTGCCTTATATATCATGGCTTCCCACATGTCTACCTTTCCGAGTCACACACATTTTCCTCATTTTCAGTTTATCTTTTGTTTTTTGAATAAAACCATTTAGTTTCCTTTCCATGAATACATTTTTATCCTTGCCATAAAAACTGTTTGACCCTCATATTTTTTCATCTATAGTCGTACCACTCATTATGTACAACTCGTGTTGACTAATGTGGGATTCCTTAAGTCCCACCTTTCAACAAATCTTGCCCCATTGACCTCAGCGCATTATCTAAGATAGAGACTAGAGTTCATGGTTAGTACCTTGAGGCTTGCATTCCTTAGTGGCAAGTTCTCTCATTGACAATCATGGGAATACATCAATGTCTCTTTATCATTAGATCTTGCAAGTGGCTTGACATCAACTCATTTATTTGCACTTTGCATGATGTACTTAGGTACCTTGGCACTCATTGACATCAATGGTGATATTTTCTCGCATTGGTTAACAACATTC
Source organism: Pseudotsuga menziesii (assembly GCA_001517045.1). Taxonomy (NCBI): domain Eukaryota; kingdom Viridiplantae; phylum Streptophyta; class Pinopsida; order Pinales; family Pinaceae; genus Pseudotsuga; species Pseudotsuga menziesii. Next base: position 524,679 of record LPNX010299019.1, read on the forward strand.
ATTAATGGTCGGTAATCCAATGACTTCTTTCCATGTTCGACATCGACACATTTATTCACATGGTAAGAATCGTACCATCGGGTTTTGTAGTAGGTGAAGACTATATACTTTTCATGACACCATCAGCAGTTTTACAACAAAATAATTCAGCCATATGAGAGTACCACAGTTCTACTTTCAGCTCTCATCTTCTACTTCATCCAACCAAGCATCAGTTCAGATCCTTCATTTCACATTCCATTCAGCAGCAGCAGCCACATTCCTATTGCACAAGTTCATCAACTTTTTGGGTAAGTGGAGGTATGTTGTTTTCTAATCTTTAATAATGTAATTCCTTAAATGCTAAAAAATGAATGAATTTGGAAAATTACCTCACTATATTCCATTTCTCCTATTCATAAACCTAATACATCTTAAGTTGGGGGGGGACTATTCATTACCATTTTACATACTTATCATCTCATTTACCCTTAATCAACATGTCTTTCCCAAACTATGCTATATATATTGGCATGATTCATAATATGAAGAAAATGATTTCTAATATACATTGATGGTACCTCATTTCTAATGCATAAATATTATGTATTGCAGCAAGAGGAAAAAATATAAAAATAAAACGAACAAATGCTGTTAACGCAAGAACTAACGTTTGTTATGGTTTTCACACAAGAACTAGCCATATATATATATATATATATAAGAGAAAAAAGAAAAAGAAAAAAATTGTTGCCACTCATGCATTTCAAAACATGGAATTATTTACTGTTACATATCATCATTATGTGAAGCCCAACTACAAAGCCAAAAGTCTTAAAAGAGAATCAATGCATAGTTTCATGAGGACATGCAACCAGTCAAGTTGGGGGGAATGTTGAGCCGCAAAAACACCACATTTTATTCATCTTTTACATACTATTTATCACCTCATTCCTATCTTATCCTTCCATAAAATCATTAATATTCACCACTTTCTTAATAAATATGGGTTTACATTACCATTTTCCAAATCATTTATTTTTTAGTATTTTGAGTGAATTTGTGGCTAATTATTGAGAAAAATAAAATATTTTCATTATACTTTAAAGTTGGATGAGTTTGGTGATGTTTACAGGTGTATTTGAAGACTTTAACAAGCTCAAAAGTGACCACCTAGTCTTTCATTCGAATTTGATCTTCTAGATGTGAGCTAACTTCAAGGAGAAGATCATGGAAATGTGGAGAGAATATCTCATCCAATTTTTGTTGAGAATTTTGAGGGATGAGTTGTATATTTGTTGAGGATTTGAAGGGAGGAGTTGTAGATTTGTTGAGGATTTTGAGGAATAAGTTGAGAGAATAGTGGATTTGTAATTATGATTAGTTATCCCGAATTCATGTATAAATAGGAGGGCTCTCTCCTGATTTTGGTTAGAGGCCTCTCTAGTGGTTTGGTAGTAGAGAACTGGTTCATCTTTTGGGATAGCCATGGATTTGATCATGTTGTAATAGATTTCATATTTTAGAATAAATAGTTTAATTTATTCATATTTTTATATCTTGGTTATGAATTAGTTGTATTGATTTTATGTGAGCTCACAAGCTAATGTTGATTGATTTATATCAGTTTATTTTCTGCAAATCTTATGCTTTTCTAGATTAGGTTTATTTACATGTCATTTCCTACTTTTGCAAGATTAATTCCATTTCAGTTATGCATTTTTTATTTCAGTTATAGATTAAGTTATGTGACACTCTGCCCCTGCATATACTTTTTTTGTACCTTACAAGTTTACACTCTCTTCGGGTTGACAAATAAATCATTGGAATTCTTTTGTAATTTGTTTAATATTTTCACCAACACAGCACAACATTGCTCTTCCAAGAGAAAAGAAGCCTGATGAAGAAGCACCAACAGAAGATGTCGAAAGGTGTCATGCTTTGAAATAAACTCTCTCTCCATCCTCATAATACATTATAGATTCTAGAGCCTCCAACCACATGGTTTCCTCCAAAGAATCCTTCTCTGCTCTTTCACTATCAAAGGGGCCTAATATTCACATGGGAGATGATTCCCAGATTCCAGCAGAAGGAAGGGGCTCATTCATAATGAAGCATGGTGAGTTCAAAAATGTCTTATATGTGCCCTCCATTACTGCTAACATGTTATTTTTTTACTAGATGACTCATACAGGCTCTCCCAAGAGGGTCGCATTCAATTTAGACTCAGTTGAGATTATAGAAAAATCCACTGAAAATATTGTAGCAAAAGGTATTGCAAATCACTCTACCAAAGCTTATGAGTTTTCACATTTCTTGCTTGTTTCTCCTCCTACAGCTTTATTGTCTCATGCTAACAACACCAACAATATTTGGCATGAGATATTTGGCCATCTCAATTTCAAATATCTGAAGTAGCTCCAAAATGATAACATGGTTGAAGGTTTTCCCTCCATCCAAACTTCAGATGGAGTATGTGTTGGGTGCTTGGTAGGTAAGCATCCAGAAAAGAAGTATGATGTTGGAAAGGATCATAGAGCTATCTCTACAGTTGATTTGATACACAGTGATGTAGCTGGACCTATGCCCATAAAATCCATTAATAGTTGCAGGTATTTTCTGACCTTTATTGATGATTGTTCTAGGTACTGCTGGATCTACTTCATAAAGCTAAAATCAAAAGTTTTTGAGACTTTAAAAATTATTAAGGCTATGGTTGAGAACAGCTTCATTAAAAAGATCAAGTTAATAAAATATGACAGAGGAGGAGAATATGTCAAAATATATTTCCATTATTTTTGTGATTCAGAGGGGATTCGAATGGAACACTCAGTTCCATACACACCACAACAAAATGGTGTGGCTGAGAGGAAAAACATATAACTGAAAGAGATGGAAACATGCCTTCTCCATGGAAAGCATATTCAACCTCCTTCTCTTTGGGATGAAGCAATAAATTGTACTTCGTATTTGCAGAATAGGGTGCCCCACAAGTCAGTGGCTGGGGTGAATCTATTAAAGCACTGCATGGGTATAATCCGAATGTCTCTCATCTAAGAGTTTTTTGGTTTCAAAGCTTGGGCCAGAATACCACTTGACAAGAGAAAGGCCTTCCAATCCCAAAGTAGCGAATGCATTCCGCTAGGATATGCAGATGATGCAAAAGCTTACAAACTTATGGAGGTTGCTACCAAAATATGCTTCATTGAAAGAAGTGTCCAGTTCGAATAAGATCAGCTACATGATACTCCTCCAATAGCACAGGAAGGTATAACCATTTCTCCTCCTATTTTGGATGATGATGATGATGTGCTATAGGTTTCAGATTCAGATGAAGAAGATCAAATACAACATGATCATGTTATTGAGAATTAATCTTAAGAAATTCTAGATCCAGATCAGCTACCCATTCCAAATAAAAATCCTAAACCCAAATGGGCTCAAAAGCTTCTAGATGCAGTTGGAAGTGGTGCTAGAGTTCCAGAAGACAAAAGAAGAACTAGGTCCAAGTATCAGAATGAGTATTCTGCACTATCTCTCACAGAATGGTGTAGAAAAGTTCTAGGTTGGTGCTACTTGATGATGGCGAATGATCAGCTACATGGCCCATATAATCATAGATTTGATCATTCCCTACCTTCACCATCCAGCAGAACCAAACAGAGTCATCAGTTCAAAAGTACATTGAGAGGTCCACTAATGGACCATGTTGTTGCATAG
>LPNX010299019.1:528432-605042 GCA_001517045.1 Pseudotsuga menziesii
TGTATTTGGGTGATGTATGGTCTTATTACCAGGGCCCGCAGTTTTCCAAGTTAGGATTCAGGGGGGGTGTTAGGATTATTAATCCTCCCTAACTTAGGAACCTTAAAGTAATTAAATGAGTCCACTAGTGCAATTGGGTCCACATGTACCAGTCATTGAAGTGTGGGGGACAATACTAGAGGTTAACTTCCACTTAATGCATGTACATGCATCAATAGGGGTGCCTTCTAGACCAATTCCTACATTTTAGGAGCCACTGGGAGTCCCGGAACCAACCTATTTTAGCTAGTTGGTGTTAGCACGAGTTAGTCCTAGTTGGCCCTCAGTTACAATCAGTTACTTCACATTCAGTTAGTCTAGTGCTACTAATGAATTTATAATGCATGGTTGCATGCGAAGCAACACTTTTCCTACCTACCTCACTCTTAGTTGCACTGAGTTAACTAGTTGTTATTGCATGTTGGAGTTATTGGTCATCGGGGAGTTGTCTATTTGGACTCTGATATTGATTAGGATACCTTGAGTTAGAGATTCAGATAGATACAGTCTTAATCACTTGGAGGATTCAAATTCATTACTCATGCATTCAAATTCTACCTATTTGTAATATATTGTACACTGGATATTATTATGATGAATATACTGTAAATTCCTGAGCAATACTTGTCCATTTTTCATGTGGTGTTGGAGTAGGGCCCCGCAGCTATAGGAAAAGCTGCTATTTTTGGTAGAAGATGGACAATTTTTGGAGGAAAGATAGTTTTGGTGATGCCGATAAGCTAGTGATGCGATAAGGGTATGACGCCATAGCACATTTCCCGCCACAGATCACAGGCCGGAAATTGCGGCAGTCGGAACAAAGAAGTCAAAGGAAATAGTACTTTAAGTGGCCGAGAAGAGAGTTCAACCACTACATTTAAGGCAGTGGTGAAAACAGGAGGGCTCAGCTACCCTCATAAATGGAGAAGGAGCAACAAGTCTAGGTATTAAAGATAAAGGACGAAAGGGGAGCGACCGAGGAAGCGGTGCTCATACCCGCGATCAGCGGCGAAAATCGTGGAAGATTGCAGGAAGCTGCGGTGTGACCAATAAGTGGCGGTTCAAAGAACAGATAGGCCGACTGTCACAGTTAAGGTTTTGGGTTACTGTTGGGATAGCCCCATAGTTTTGTATCATGGTGAGACCTTCAGGCCACCTATTTAAGCATGTATTTTGTATTATGAAGGGTTGGTTGGTTGTGTTGTGACTAGTTGTCATCGGTATTGTGAGACATTGAGGAAGAGTCGAGCTCTAGTTCTGTCGTTAAGTCTGTAGTTATCTTACTATAACCAGTGGCCAACTCCTTGAGCATGAATGTAACAATCCGCAGGAATTGAGAGAGAGAGGAAGGGTATATTGTAGGAAGAAAGCATTATAGGAAGAGAAGAGATCTAAGAGAAGGGCTCCCAGCTGTGTGCGTGGAGTTTCCCAGAAGATCCCATGCTGCATCAGAGGTTGCAGCGGAACTGTGTTTACTCTCTCAAGATATAATATAAACGCAGTTCTCGTGGATGTAGCTTCCCCCATGGAAGTGAACCATGTAACATCTGTGTGTTGTGCGACTGTTTCATGTGATTGTGCTCTACTTATTTGCTATCTATTATCCGTTACATGAACTTTGCTTATCAGTTAATGAATGTATGTATGTTATCCTTCAGTTTACAGTAATATAGAAGGTTAAATGCAAGTTGAATGTGTCAAGTATTCTGTATATGAGTTTATCAGTGCTTGATTCATGACAGCTAATAGCTATAGTGTTAAGTGACTTCTGTATATTTAGTTCAGTGAGTTGAGCGTAATTGATGTTAAGCGTGTTAAACTGTAGGAGCTTAAGTGAAGTTTTTAACACCTTAATGAAGGTTAAATGAGCTATGCAAGGAGGAAGCCTCTAGACCTTGAGAGTTGATGAACATATTGAGTCTTACTGTAGGAAATATCACAGCATAGAAAGGCGATATCACACTATCGGGGGAGCTGTGGTGTGAGATATCACAGGTTAAGAGTTGAGCAGAAGATAAAGTTGTGCATTGTCCTAGAAGATGTGATACGATAAGAGTCAGTCCCATAGCAGAGTCAGCTAGGAAGAGAGAACCATCCCTTGTTGAGAGATTTAGCTGGTTAATTAGAGTCAAGAGGACATAGGATGCTACAGAACCTAGTTGAGGAAACGTGATTCTTCAACCACCCCATCTAGGATGACTTCGGGTGAGACTTCAGGCCATTCTACGGTCTGTTTCCGAAAGGGCCAGTGAGCTAGGGGTTTTGTTGGTACAATAAAGTAAACCTGGGTCTGCCCAATAAGCCCAACAAATGGTTCCATCATCGGTTTTGAACAAATTAAAGAACTGATGTTCTGTTGGCATCCTACTAAAGAAGAACTTAACCAGTGGGTTGAGTCTAAGGAAAGAGAATTGGCTGAGAAAGAAAACAAGAGTCCTAGGCTGAGTAAAGAGGACTGGTTATAGAAAAATATCTTCACAGAACTCCATGAGATATTTTTTGTGACCTATGCAAATGAGTTGTACGATTGGTTGTCAAAGTTGAATGATAAGCATGTATTCAAGAAGAAACGGAACATTGTCTCGACACCAGAGCTGATTCACACCATGAAGAGTGTGGATAATCCCATTTTGTGGGCAGTAGACTTCTTGCTTGTGAGTTTGCTGGAAGGTTTCATTGCAGAATTTGCAGTTGATCAAAGAAAGAGTTTCAGCGAAGCAGAGAGGTACTTCTTCAGGGGATATCGTGGTCAGTACTTGAACTCTTTAAATTTGTCCCTTAAGATGTTATTGTATGAAAAAGGAGTACTGGATATATTCTCAGATGAATAAGTTAAGTGTAATGTCATAAGAGTTTGAGAGTGATTCTAAAGAAATTGGATGTACATGTAGCGGTAAGAGATATAAAGTAGATTTCAGATCTTCCTTCTTTGAAGACAGTTCAGACAATACTAGAGAACAAAGTCAAAGTAATATAGAAAGAACAGCAGAGGGTATCCCTTACCACCCTTATACCCCACAGAAACCAACCGGGAGTCTGAATAATCCCGCAGGAACTCCATCTAGTAGTTCACACACAGTACATACTACCTTTATACCACCTACATTTACACCGCCAAGTCGTAGTAATACAGCAAATCAGAATCCACCTCGTAGAAATAGAATGGGGGATGACATGAAATTACCTACCTTTAGGGGTATAGGGGTAGAAGACCCAGAACGGCATTGGTTCCTATGTGAAGCTGTATGGACCATTAAACAGATCCAGGATGACAATACTAAGCTTCTCCAGTTGACCACTACACTTAGAGAAAGAGCTTTAACATGGTATATGAAATATACATCAGCGCATAACAGAACACTCGTAGAGGTCAGGACCACAATGATTAAGGAATTTAAGAAACCCAAGTCTGAGTCATAATGTATCACAGAACTTAAAGACATTAAACAGTTACCCACAGAGTTAGCATGGGATTTCGATCAGAAATTTAAATCTCTTATAGACCAAGTTAGTTTTGAGTTTGCGCCAAAGTAGCATAAGGAATAATTCATTGCAGCACTGCTCCCTCATATCAAACTTCCACTAATGCAACAGAAACTCCATACGCAGGATGAAGCATTGGAGATGGGAATGAAACTAGAGGCTTCAACTTTAGCTGAGACTAGTGTAGGTATGACAAACTTACAGAATCAGTTAGCCAATCTCACTTTACAGTTAGCCAATCTCACTTTACAGTTACATGAGATTAAGAAAGGAAAAGAGGTTGAAAAAAAATTATGGTGTACATAGTGTAAAGGACATGGCCATACCAAAGATAATTGTCCAGTATTTGTTGAGCATATAGCAAGTGGGGCTCCTAACCCCTTAGTACAGAATCAAGGGCCATGGTGTGAAATCTGTAGAACATAAGGACATAGACCATAGGAATGCCCTTTACTTCAGAAGTATATACAAACTCCTAATAATTTATACTGTAACTTCTGTAAGTCAGTAGGACATGATGAAAATAATTGCAGAGCTTATGATCTCATGATAGAGAGAAAACATGACTTCTACAGAGTCCAGTCAGAGACATCAGGACCAGCAGCAGGTCCAAAGCATGAACCGGCTCATGATGGCCATGGTGGAGGATTCATAGGAAGAGGCCGTGGTGGAGGCTTCGGTCATGGCTGTGGACCAATTGTTTGTTACAACTGTGGAGCCATAGGAAATTATGCTAGGGATTGTCAAAACCCTACTACAACATGTAAGTATTGCAAGTCCTATGATCATACTATAGAAGAATGTCCTATCTTGATAGCCAAGATTACGGATACTAAGCCAGCAGTAAACCAGAATATTCAGCTTATTGCTGCTGAGTAGAAAGAACCAGAACCAAGAGTCAATGTTGTGACTCGCAGCAGTGCTTCTACTAGTAGGACATCGCAGGATGCTGAAAAGAACACAGGTCCGAAGTGGGTGCACAAAGCCATTGATAAAGCTACACCACTTGACCTGCAGAAGAACAAAGAAACATTTCAGTAAGATAAAACTTTCTTTGCTGACCCTACACCATCAAGATTGTAGATATTGAATTGTAGGGGTGTACCGTAGAAAAAACCTTGTGGTGTTAGTCCTGTGCAGACATTGCAGGCTACCACATCTAGAAGGTGTGAAGAAGATGAGTTGACAAGAAGTGTACAATCCTTCCTACGGAGCTACTTGAAACTCATAAGAAATGAGAAAGCCATAGGAGAGCTTCAACACATCATAGATTGGTATCAGCAGTCTTCTTCCATGAGCAGTACACAGCGTGCTATTCATAATATTATGGGCCATACAAGAATAGGAAGAGAAATGAGACTCACAGCACAAATTGGAGAGTTTGAAATGGATACGGTCATCCTAGATTTAGGATCAGAGGTAAATGTTCTTACCAAGCAGACATGGGAACAGATGGGTAGCCCTAAGTTAGCCAGATCACCTATCCATCTGCGATTAGCCAATCAGTAGAGGGTATCGCCACTGGGTCAATTACCGCAAGTACCAGTTGATATTGATGGAGTTTGTAGCTTTGCAGATTTTGAAGTCATAGAAATTATTGGTGACAGTAGACCGTATCCAGCTTTATTAGGTATTGATTGGGCATTTGATAACATGGCTGTTATCAATTTGAATAAAAGACAAATGACCTTTGAGGATAAACAGATTAGAGTCATTGCACGTATAACATCCCTGACCCTCCAACCGACGAAGAGGACGCTACCATGGTGTTAACCATCCGGGATAAGAGCCCCATGAACATGTACATTCATAAGATGGTCAAATGCTGAAACAAAATGCTTTGAACTAAAACATGCATACATGATTATTTATCATACACAGTGGAAGAAACATACATTCATACAAGCATTCAACATGTTCATCATGATCATTAACAGTAAATAGGATTGCAGAAGTAAAATAGACAAGATTACTTATCTTATAAAGAACTCATTCTGTAACCAGCTACGTCGCTGCAACATTCCACCCAACCATAGGCTAGCACACTCCTAAATCTCTCAGCAATGCTGCCACCCCCGAGCTGGGCATGACTCCCCAAGGAATAAGGAACTAATAGGCTTACGCATAGCCAACAGTAACAACACCACAAGGGTACTCAGTTCAACCAAGCCAACACGGTTGGGTTTATCAGGCGAACAACAGATCAGCCAAGCCAACAGATTTGGGTTTATCAGGCCATCCAAGAGCTAGGAAAGGCTAATGCTAAGCTGGTGAGCTCACTGAAGAGATGAAGACACCAACACTAGAACCAGCCTGGATTCTAGAACACCCACACACACCCAACACAAGGAAGTCAGTCCCTTCTCTGCAACGCAGTCCCTTAGACCCTGATCTTCCCTCCAGTGCTCTTCAGGGGTTGTGGAGAAGAAATACAGCTCAATAGCTCTATCCATGTGGTTCTCAACCCACCAGGTTTATCAAGCACCTCAGGCCCTCATTCGCCAACCCAAATTAGTCCAGGGACAAATCCACTGCATGCAAGCAGCCAAACAGCTATTCAAGCGTTTAGAGGGAAAAAATAAATCAATCCATCGTGGAAAACAATAATTAACACACTCACATGAACCCACAGCACCCAACATTCAATACCATCATTGTGAGATTTACACAGACCAGAAAATGGTCAAAAGACACGGCCAACATTCACAGCTCAACATGGATTCATGGGAAAAATCACCCCAATCTTATACCAATGCCGCATTGTAGATAATTCAGTCAACAATGCGTGGGGAAAACCACTCCCATCAATCATTGGGAAAAATCCCAATAATTTCCGCTGTGATCTGCTATGATGGATGAAAACAATACACAGTTCAATGCGTGGAGGAAGAAGTTGGTTCTTTGTTTGGATGGAAAGAATAGAATTACAGACCGGAAATTAGCACTAGAGAGAGGAGGTGAACCCCCACACAATGGATGGTAAAACATTTTATCCCCCATCCTGCATGAGGAAAACGAATAGCCATGATCCAAGGGAGTGGGAAGAATGATCCCTACGTCATGGAGAAGAGAAAGCATGGGCGTGGTAGTGGTCTTCTTGCTAGGAAATCACTTCCTCAACTAACCAAAAAAGGAAATAACCAAGGGTGGTGGTGACACATAGTTTTCCCCCGTGACTCAATGTTCCACATCCCCCTTTCCTTATCCTTTGGAATCATGCCCCTTCTCAATTTAGTTGCTGTGAACATAGCTGGTTGGGTTATTTAATTAAAATGTGTGTTTGCATGATGCCACAATTAAATATATGCCGCATTTCCCGATATACCATCAGTGACCATTCCTAATCAGAAACACAACATAACCAAATCTATGGTGGGGCCTTGGCCTTTAGCTCCACACCAAGATTATTTATAACATATGTATCCTGTGTAATTTAATGCAAGTGGGGTTAAAACTGGGGTATTACATTCCCCTCCCCCTTGAATAGCACTGTCCTTAGTGCTTTACAAAATTTGAACAAAATGCTACACTGGTATCGCCTCAGTGTTCCACAGGATTGAACAAAAATGGGTGTGCCAATCACATGGCATCCTCCAGCTCCCACGTAGCCTCTTCAGGTCCGTAATTCTCCCACTGCACCTTTACCTTCCCTATGGCCCGGTTTCGGAGCATTGTGGCCTTCCTGTCGAGGATGTGCATTGTCTCGATTTGGAACTCTCCCCCGGGTTCCACCTGAATCACATCCCAATTTATCACATGGTTAGGATCATGCACATATTTCTTAAGCAAAGAAACATGAAAAACATTATGAGCTCTAGTATTAGCAGGAAATACAAGTCTATATGCAACAATCCCTATTCTCTCAAGCACTTCAAATGGCCCACAATATCTAGGTGATAGCTTGGCACAACTTCCAAGCTTTAAGGAACTTTTCTTTGCCCTCACTCTGAGGTAAACATGATCCCCAACACTAAACTCCCTGTTCATCCTATGCTTATCTGCATAGCTTTTCTTTATGTCCTGTGCTTCTTTCATATTGCCTAATCTTTACAACTTCTTGCTCCATTTCCTTGAGCAATTCTGGTCCAAGCACAACTCTATTCATCGGGTTGTCCCAAGTCACTGGTGTCCTACACTGTCTTCCATACAAAGCTACATACGGGCTCATCCCCAAGGATGCTTTCTTTCCATTGTTATAAGCAAACTCTACCAAGTGCAGGTAATATTCCCACTTGGTCAGTTTGTCCATCACATACATGCGAAGCATGTCTTCAAGCACCTGATTAACTCTCTCTGTCTACCCATCTATTTGAGGATGGTATGCAATGCTGAAGTTTAACTTTGTACCCAAATCTACAAACAATCCCTTCCAAAAATTGGAAGTGAACTTGACATCTCTGTCAGAGACTATTGCCTTAGGCAATCCATGCAATTTGAAAATCTCCTTCATGAAGATCCTTGCAATGTCATCAGTATTGTGCGTATACTTCACTGGTATAAAATGTGCTGCCTTAGTCAACTTGTCCACCACAACCATGATTGAATCGTATTGTCTCCAAGTCATCGGCAATCCTGTAATAAAATCCATGGAAATAACTTCCCATTTCCATTCGGGAATTGGCAGAGGTTGCAACAAACCTACTGGATGTTGATGTTCAACCTTTACCTATTGACATTTCATACACCTTGAAATGTACTTAGCCATGTCCTTTTTCATACCTGGCCAAAAATACTGCTTTCTAGCTGTAGAAATTGTCTTCTGATACCCTGGGTGACTAGAATACGAAGCTTGATGGATTTCATCCATAACAATTCTCCTCAAATATGCTACATTCGGAATATAAATTCTTCCTTTAAAAGTGAGAAGTCCATCTTCTTCCAATTTATATCCCTCATACCTCTTCTCGAGACTTTGCTGCTGCAGTTTGTCTTTTACCTGCTCATACAATTTGTCTCCGGCAACATGATTAACAATCTGCTGTTGTAAATCTGATTGAAAAATACTGAGAGATGCCACATGCATTTCCTGTACCTTCCTGCTGAGTGCATCATCTACCTTGTTTTCTTTCCCTTTTATGTGCTTTATTTCAAAATCAAACTCACATAAAAATTCCAGCCATCTTGCTTACATAGCATTCAAAGTAGGCTGATCAAATAAATACTTCATAACACAATGGTCTGTTCTGAGCTCAAATATTCTACCCATCAAGTAATGTCTCCACATGTTGAGGGTATGTACTATGGCTGCAAGCTCTAGATCATGAGTGGCATAGTTCTTCTCATGCTCCTTCAGCTTTCTTGACTCATAACATATCATGTGGTTGTCCTGCATAAGGACTCCTCCAAGCCCTTGTCCGCATGCATCGGTACACACCACAAAATCTTTTTCTGGGTCTGCAATTTTCAATACGGGTGCGCTAGTGAGAAGATTCTTCAACCGCTGGAAACTTTCTTCACACCTCAATGTCCATTTGAACTTCATCCCCTTCTTTTGCAAAGAAGTGATGGCATGTGCAACTTTGGAGAATCCCTCAATGAATCTCCTATAGTATCCTGCAAGTCCCATAAAAGATCTTACATCTGTCACATTTCTTGGAGTAGGCCAATTCATAATGGCTTTAGTCTTTTCAGGGTCCACCGATATACCCTCCTTTGAGATAATGTTACCCAAATACTGAATTCTATCTCTATAGAAGTCACACTTTCTCAGTTTCGCATACAGATGATGCTCCCTGAGAAATTGCAATGTCAATCTCAAATGCTCTTCATGTTCTTCCTCATTCTTAGAATAAACAAGTATGTCATCAAGGAAAATGAGAACAAACTTGTCCAAATATCTATTGAAGACACTATTCATAAGGCACATAAATGTAGCTGGTGCATTCGTGACACCAAATGGTACCACTACAAACTCATAATGCCCATACCTTGTCCTGAAGGCTATCTTATGAATGTCTTCATCCTTGATTCTCACCTGATGGTAGCCAGACCTCAAGTCAATCTTAGAAAATACCTTTTCTCCTCTCATTTGATCAAAGAGGTCATCAATCCTAGGAAAAGGATATTTATTCTTCACAGTAACCTTGTTCAAATGTCTGTAATTAATACATAACCTAAGTGTACCATCTTTCTTCTTTACAAACAAAACCGGTGCTCCCCAAGGAGACACACTCAGTTGGATATAATTCTTTTCCAACAACTCTTGCAGTTGCATTTTGAACTCTAGCATCTTTGGTGTACTCATCCTGTAGGGTTCCTTGGACACTGGTGCTACTCCTGGCACAAGTTCAACTGTGAAATCAATGTCCCTCTTTGGAGGAAGCCCAGGAATCTCATCAGGAAACACATCCCTGAATTCCTGTAACACCTGATAGTCCTCCAACCTAGGAGTTTCATCTCCTGATGCCTCCAAAATATGAGTTGCATACAACTGGCAACCCTTCCTACAGAACTTCTTTAATTGCATTGCTGAAACCTACCGTACTGAAATCACCTTTGGAATGCCTTTCACAACTACTAGGTTCCTTTCTTTATTCATGCATTCGAAATTCTTATTGTAACAGTCAAGCTTCACCCTATGAGATTCTAACCAATCCATCCCAATGAGAACATCATAGGAACAAAGAGGTAGAACATTCAGATATATACAAGTGTCCAACCCATCCATGACCAATGGGCATTTCTCTACCATTTCACTAACCTTTCTCTTAGTTCCAGTGGCTAGCTAAACTAACCAAGACTTCATGTGCTTTACTTTCTTAAAACAATCTACACTACTCTAGGAGTAATGTAACTGTGCGTAGAACCAGGGTCAACCAAAATAGAAACGGATTGTTCAACAATCTTACCTGCTACTTCAACCACAGTTGACTGGAGATCTTTCTGGCGGTCCTCCAGTGCTACATAAATCCTAGGGACTGCCCTTGCTACCTGACCCACTGTTTCTGCTTCTTGAATGTTGTAAGCTGGCCTTGCACTCTCGTTATCGAGTGGAAAATTTCTATGCAAGTGAGGTCCTTCACATTTCCAACATTTGAGTGGACCTTTATTCGGATGTGGTTCTTTAGGATTTCCACCTGTCACTCCAACTGGATCACTCGTAGCTATGGATGGTTGATTCTACTAATTCCTAAATCTAGAAGGTTTGAAACCTTTCTTTCTTTGGTCCAACTTTTCATTCTTATTGTCCTTCCATGCCTTATGGTAATCAGGTTTTCCTTTACTTTGCTCATAGCAATACTTACCTTTTCTTATTGCTTCTTCAAGATTTCTAGGTTCATAAAACTCAATTCTATCTTTGTAAGACTGAGGTAATCTGCTCAGAAAACGTTGGACCTTCACTTTTTCATCTCTGATGTACCGAACATACCTCAACGGCTCCAAAAACTTAATTGCATATTCATCCATGGTTTGCTGTCCCAATATTAGCTCATGGAACTCCTTGATCTTGTCATCATAGTACCGGTCAGAGAGGTATTTCTGCCTGAAATACTTCTTGAACTGTTTCTAGTTCAGTTTCCTTTCACTGATCTTTTTTACCTGCTTGAAGTGTTCCCACCAAATGGATGCCCTTCCATTCAAATTGAATATGGAAACTCGTGCCTTCATGTTTCCTGAATAATCTTGCACCTGAAAGTACTTCTTTATCCCAAGAAGCCAAGCCTCAGTTTCTTGCCTCGTCTTTATCTCACCATTAGATGTAGGAGGTTTAGCTTTCCTAAACTCATCTCGAGAGCGATCCCTAAGGTGCCTTCTTCTTTTCCTTTTATTAGGAGATGAACTTGTATCTCCACTGAATTCTTTGGAGTCGGACGATCCACTGGAAGTCCTTCTCCTTCTCTTATTGCTGCTCTTACTGCCTTCTGGCCTTGATGTACCTCATCCGGAATCTATCTTTTTCTGCAATTCTGTCAAAATTTCCAATATGGAAGCATTCAACTGATGTTGATATTCCTGGGATTTAATTAAGATTCTCATGGTGGCTGCAACATCTGATGGTGTATCTTGGAATCTCCTACCATTAGACTCAATTTCATCATTCCTATTACGGACATTTTCTCCCATGGCATCTTCGGCTCGTTTGTAAGAATCACGAGCATCATACCCATCATGGGTTCTCATGACTGAACCACTTCTGGCTTTACGACACTGTTCTTTCTGGAGTACTACTTTTGGAAGTTATCTATAGTTATGCAATGTATTAGTAGCAAACTATTAGATGCATAGTATTAATATAAATCAAACTACTTAGATTTTTCTTGGAAAAAAAAATAAAATAATAAATTTCCCAAACATGGGATTTTCTTCATCAAAGAACGTCTATCTGAGGAGGACGATGGGGGTCAAGGGGGCTTTCCCCCTTGTGGCTTCCCTGTGCCACTGCAGGGTGGATCGAGGGAAGCACCCTCATTTTTTTTTGTAAATATTTAATTTTTGCGCAATCTGGCGCATTAGATCGCTACCACTTCTCCTTCTATTCATCCCTAAAAATCCACTGAAAAACAACTGAAAATCCCAATGAATAACAGTCAAAATCTGCTGGAAAAATCCCATGGAAAAACTCAAATTTTCCCCGTGTAGAATCGAGTCTCATTTCATCTATCAATCCGACGTTTCGGCAGTCCAAACCACTAACTTCTTCGTTGGTCATTGGCGATCAGATCCGCTAAGCACTATCGTGTCATCAATCGAATCTTCTAACCCTTCGGAAGGATAGTCCTTTAGACAGCCGCAACGACGGTTGTTCAATCCACTGCGGGTTCCGCAGACCATAACTCATCGGCTGTTGGAAGCTCTATCCACTAATCCTCACCGATGGCCGATGATTCCCGGACTTAGAAAAATTTTCAAAATTTTCCCTCTTTGCCACTTAATCGGCTCCATTCTCTTCTTTTCGTCGACGAATTAGTTCCATCCACAGCCGCAACATAGAAACATGATCTTCGATATTCTTCTGATCGACAGCCCAATCTGCTAAAGCATGACTTGATCAGTATCGGCAGTCTCTTCACATCGGAAGTCTAGTGCTCTAGACTTCCGCAACGGCGGGAGCACGAACAACTATCTTCTTCCGATAGTTGACGATTTCTATACTTAGAAAAAAATTTAAACTTTCTTGCGGCGTCGGCGGTCGGAGGCCTCACCCGTCGGACACATAGTTGTTTAGCCATCTGCAACGGTGGACGCTCGATCAACTATTTTCCACCGACAGACGTCAAATCACTTAGAAAATTTTTCCACGATTTTCCGTCCCACTGCTCTCCATCAAGCATGCTTCTGCCTATCTCTTCCGCTACATTGGAAGTCCATTCCACTAAGTGTTCCGATGAACTGACAGTCCCAACACTTATAAAAATTTGTGGAATTTTTCTGTTATCCATTTCCAATCTCTGCTGGGCAGAAAGAAATCTTGCTTCTGTCACTAATTATTCGTCGTCCATTTAGGCCCATGTTGCAACATGAGCTCTGATACCACTCTGTAACGTCCCCGACCCTCTGACCGACGAAGAGGACGCTACCATGGTGTTAACCATCCAAGATAAGAGCCCCATGAACATGTACATTCATAAGATGGTGAAATGCTGAAACAGAATGCTTTGAACTAAAACATGCATACATGATTATTTATCATACACAGCGGAAGCAACATACATTCATACAAGAATTCAACATGTTCATCATGATCATTAACAGTAAATAGGATTGCAGAAGTAAAATAGACAAGATTACTTATCTTATAAAGAACTCATTCTACAACTAGCTACGTCGCTGCAATGTTCCACCCAACCATACGCTAGCACGCTCTTAAATCTCTCAGCAATGCTGCCACCCCTGAGCTAGCCATGACTCCCCAAGGAATAAGGAACTAACAGGCTTACACATAGCCAACAGTAACAACACCACAAGGGTACTCAGTTCAGCCAAGCCAACACGGTTGGGTTTATCAGGTGAACGATAGATCATCCAAGCCAACAGAGTTGGGTTTATCAGGCCATCCAGGAGCTGGGAAAGGCTAATGCTAAGCTGGTGAGCTCACTGAAGAGCTGTAGAAACCAACACTAGAACCAGCCTGGATTCTAGAACACCCACACACACCCAACGCAAGGAAGTCAGTTCCTTCTCTGCAACACATTCCCTCAAACCCTGATCTTCACTCTAGTGCTCTTCAGGGGTTGTGGAGAAGAAATCCAGCTCAGTAGCTCTATCCGCGTGGTTCTCAACCCACCAGGTTTATCAAGCACCTCAGGCCCTCATTCGCCAACCCAAATTAGTCTGGGGACAAATCCACTGCATGCAAGCAACCAAACAGCTATTCAAGCATTTAGAGGGAAAAACATAGTCAAGCCATCGTGGCAAACAACAGCTAACACACTCACATGAACCCATAGCACCCAACATTCAATACCATCATTGTGAGATTTACGCAGACTAGAAAATGGTCAAAAGACACGGACAACATTCATAGCTCAACGTGGATTCATGGGAAAAATCACCCCAATCTTCTACCAATGCTGCATTGTAGGTGATTCAGTCAACAATGTGTGGGGAAAACCGCTCCCATCAATCAATGGGAAAAATCCCAATAATTTCCACTGCGATCCGCTATGATGGATGAAAAAAATACACAGTCCAATGTGTGGAGGCAGAAGTTGGTTCTCTGTGTGGATGGAAAGAACAGAATTATAGACCGGCAATTAGTTCTAGAGAGAGGAGGCGAACCCCCACACAATGGATGGTAAAACATTTTATCCCCCGTCCTGCATGAGGAAAACGAACAACCATGATTCGAGGGAGTGGGAAGAATGATCCCTACGTCGTGGAGAGGAGAGAAAGCGTGGGCATGGTAGTGGTCTTCTTGCTAGGTAATCACTGCCTCAACTAACCAAAAAAGGAAATAACCAAGGGTGGTGGTGACACATAGTTTTCCCCCATGACTCAATGTTCCACATCCCCCTTTCCTTATCCTTTGGAATCATGCCCCTTCTCAATTTAGTTGCTGTGAACATAGCTGGTTGGGTTATTTAATTGAAATGCGTGTTTACATGATGCCACAATTAAATATATGCCGCATGTCCTGATATACCATCGGTGACCATTCCTAATTAGAAACACAACATAACCAAATCTATGGTGGGGCCTTGGCCTTTAGCTCCACACCAAGATTATTTACAACATATGTATCCTATGTAATTTAATGCAAGCGAGGTTAAAACCGAGGTATTATAGCACCGTTGGATCCTTTTCAGGGTGCTTGATACATTGAACCTATCCGAGCAGAGGAAGAGGTGCGTAATATGGAGAGCCTCTATCAGATGACTACTAACCATAGTGATTATATCAATCCCACCGTAGAAGGAAATATTAGTTGGTGATGCGATAGCTCATGCGCATCAGATTCGGATGTTGGTTTAGAAAATTGGTAGAATAGACTTTATGAAGTTTCAGCTTGCAGATGTGCATTTATGACTAAGTCACTACGATGGATTGGAACAGAGATTAAGGATATTCCGTCATTTGATGGCTTAGCAGATGTCAATGACTTTTTACAGCAGTTTGAGCAGGAAATCCCTAATGAGCAGAGGATGGCAGTTATTGACCTTGCAGTAAGAGCCACACCTGCAAGATGGTGACATGCACATAAAGAAAATATCGCATCATGGGATGATTTTAAGAGATTGATGGTGATCATATTCTCTAATGACAAGGAGCATTTACAGCAGAAATATACAGGAGAAAGTGACCCTAGGTCACATATTAAGATTTGTGAACAGAATTGGTCAGACATTCTAGAGGATGAATGGGTTCACCTATTCATTCACACTTTAGACACAGTCCCAAGGAACTGATACACTGAGACAGAGTTGCACAGAGGAACGATTACATGGCTAGTTATGATAGACAGCTTTGTAAACACTTCACTTTTGAATCTGAGTATCCAAGCATTGATCAGGCTCTAAAGATTATAAAGACTAAGATATTTGAAGACTGTACCCTACCAGTGTATGCTCAGCCTGATTGGGCCATCCAGTTAGAACATGCACTAGAGTGTTACAACTTCGCGGAAGAGTTAGGTGATGAGGATGAGAATCCTCATAGTATCAACATTCTAGAGTCAGAAGGGACTCGTAAAGTTGACAGACCAAAGCTAGAGATTCCAGCTGTCACAGAGCCTATTAAGATTAAAAAGATCAATATTGGCACAGAAACAGAACCAAAGTTTGCCTCTATTGGATACTATTGGGATGTTGAAACGGTAGGACACATCGCATATTTGTTACATGAATATCGAGACTTATTTCCCACTAAGTTTATAGAGATGAAGGGAATAGTAGGAGATTTGGGAGTCATGAGGATACCTTTGAAAGAGGATGCTAGGCCAGTTAAGCAGCGTCCATACAGATTAAATCCTCATTATAAATAAAAAGTTAAGGATGAGATTGATAAGATGCTAGCAGTAGGCATCATTGAGCCAATAGAAGAGAGTGAATGGGTTAGTCCCATCGTTGTGCAAGAAAAGAAAACTAAAGGATAAATTAGGATTTGTGTTAATTTGCGCAAACTCAATGACGCATCCCTTCATGACCCATTTCTGACACCTTTTACTGATGAAGTTTTAGACAATGTGGGAGGACAGGAGATCTACTCATTCACTGATGGATTTTCAGGCTATCACCAGATAAGAATCCAGCCAGAGGATTGACATAATACCACCTTTGCGACAAAATGGGGCTCATTCCGGTATACGGTAATGCCCTTTGGTCATAAAAATGCACCGGCTATTTTTTCTAGAGTAGTAGTTGCTTTCTTTAAGGAATACATCCATAAATTCTTAGAAGTCTATTTTGATGATTGGACTGTATTTGGATTAATCAAAAAGAATATAGGAGATTTAAGGCTCATGTTAGCGAAATGTAGGCAATATCAGATTTCTCTTAACCTAAAGAAATTTCTATTCTGTGCACCATTTGGTGTTTTGTTTGGTCATATTGTTTGTAGACAAGGCTTGATGGTAGATCTTGCAAATATTTCCATTATTGTAAATCTTCAAGCACCCAACTCAATCAAGCAATTGAGGACAGTGCTTGGTCATATAGGATATTATAGAAAATTCATCAAAGGCTATGCAAAGATCACAGCACCTATGGAAAAGTTGTTAAATAAAGAAGTGAAATTCCTATGGAATGAGGAATGCCAACAAAGTTTAGACACTCTTAAAGAGAAGATGGTTATAGCACCCATCTTAGTATTTCCAGATTGGAACAAACCATTTCATGTACATGTGGATGCATCTGGCATCACATTGGGGATTGTCTTAACACAACCAAGAAAAGGGGGTATCGATCACCCTATTGTGTACTCAAGCAGAAAGTTATCTACCGTAGAAAAGAACTACACCACTACAGAAAGAGAAGGATTAGCTATGGTGTATGCTATACAGAAGTTCAGGTACTACCTGTTGGGTGCCCCATTCAAGATGTTCATTGACCATTCCACTTTAAAGTATTTGGTCAATAAGCCAGTGTTAGGGGGAAGGATCTGCAGATGGTTACTCCTATTTTAGGAGTATGATTTTGAAATTATTGTAAAACTAGGGATATTGAATGCAGGACCTGATCATCTATCGCGGATAGACTCAGGAGAAGAACCAAGTAATTTAGAGGATAATTTGCCAGATGCGCAATTGTTTTCTATCCAGATCGTAGATGAGTATTACACAGATATTATTCACTTTCTCACTACAGGGTGGGCCCCAGTTGAGTTTACTAAGCAGCAAAAGAAATAGTTAGTTGTTAAAGCAGCAGATTTCACTTTGATCGCAGGACATTTATACAAGTTAGGTCCAGATGAAGTCCTGCACAGATGCGTTATGCCACATGAGAAAGAGGCCATTATCAGAGAAGCACATTCAGGTACCACAGGAGGTCATTTCACAGGAAAGCCGACTGCTCTGAAAATTCTAGCTGCGGGATTATGGTGGCCTACTTTGCATAAAGACATTAATGAGTTTTGCAAATGCTGTGATATCTGCCAGAGGGTAGGAAAACCTTTGAGGAGAGATGAAATGCCGTTGTGACCACAGATTACACTGTGGGAATTTGACAAGTGGGCTATAGATTTCGTGGGTCCTATCAACCCACTAGGGAAATGAACTGGTGTGAGATACATCATCACAGGAATAGAATACCTCACCAGGTGGGCAGAGGCCAAAGCAGTAAGGAATTGTGATCCTGCTACAGCTACACAGTTCTTTTTTGAAAACATCATAAGTAGATTTGGATGTCCAGCAATTTTGATGAGTGATCAAAGCACACACTTTCTGAATCGCACTATTGACGCCTTGACAGAGGAATTTCAGATACAGCATCATAAGAGAACTCCTTACCACCCACAAGCTAATGGTACGGTGGACGCTTTTAACAAGATTCTAGAAAATGCTCTTACTAAGATATGTAACAACCAAAGAGATGATTGGGACCTCAGGGTTAATGTTGTGTTATGGGCTTATAGGATTACATGCAAGAAACTCACAGGACACACACCTTTCAGCTTGGTGTATGGACAAGAGGCTGTTATGCCTATGGAATATATTATTCCCAGTTTAAGAATTGCTCAAATTACCGAGATGGCTGATACCGATATGATGAATGAAATATTAGCGCAGTTGCTTTCCTTAGAAGAAGACAAATTCATCATAGGATTTCATCAAAAAGTGTAGAAAGCATAAGAAAAAGCTTGGCATGACAGGCACATCAAGAGAAAGATTTTTCGGACAGGAGACCTAGTGCTCCTTTATGACAACAAGTTTGTTAAGTTTCCAGGGAAGTTCAAGACACATTGGTTGGGGCCATACCAGATTCCATAAGTCACAGAAGGAGGTGCCATTCAGCTCAGTAAACTGAATGGGGAACTTGTTCCTACTTTGATTAATGGAAGTAGGCTTAAGCTTTATAGTGATAGCCACTCCACCTCCCAACCCTAACTCAGAGAACTAGGTGGTGCAGATGTCCAGTGTAGTTGAAAGGAGGCATCACACCCATAACTAGTCTACACCAGGTGAAAAAGTTCTAAGTAGGAGGAATCGTAGCAGGAAAGTTTATTCTGCACAAGTCATATGACAATTGTGGATTTTTTCAACATTGCGGAGTTTCACGCCAACTTTTTGGTCCAGGACAATGCGGTGTGACATCGCAGCGAGGCGATGTTCTCCGTGTTGCGAAGACGATTTTGAAAGGGAAAGAGGGCCAGTCACTTCGCCTTCTGACAAGCAATTAATGTAGATATGATAGGTATACATTGCCCTATATTTGGAAATAGTACAATGATTGTCCTAGATTTGGTAAATATTGGTCGAGACCGCAGCTTGCACACAATTTTTGAGGGAAATTTGAACGGGTTTTCAGTAATTAATGAGGAGTGGGGCGTGGGGTGTTGTCTTGTCCATGCAATAAATTATGCCAATGGGTCCAGCCTAAGCGACCGTTGTTTCAGAGATTACCGCCTTCATTACAAATACACAGATCATTCAAACAGAAGGGTTACTTTTGTGATTTCTGAGAGTTATAGAGTAATTTGTAGAGTTTTCCCTGTGTAGAGATACTCCAGTTACAGAGTGATGGTTTCCCCATTTTCACCGCCATTTCCTGTCCAGAGTATCGCACCGGTTGGTTTATGTTTGAGATGGAGCCTTTAGAAGATGTTGTGCGACGATTCAAGCATGGTGGCCTCGAGTCTGCTATGACGCCGCCGCCCAGGATTGTGAAATTAGGTGCAACACAGGTCAGGAAAACACCAAGGATGAAGAGTCAAGCTCAGATAGTAGAAGAGTCCATCTCAGAGTAGGAATCAAAAGTTCATGTGGCAACAGTATACATTTCACCATGAGTCGAGGGTGCACCAGAGGTAACCATTCCCAAGGGTGCTAAGTTTCCTATTCCACTACCGACGATTGATCCTCGCGTAAAGAAAGATGGAGAACTGTTAGGATATATCCCTGCTCTCAAATTTACAGACTATAACCTTGGAGATAGTAAGACATATCCTCAGTTTCAGCCGGATCAATATCTTATGGTTCAGAGGAACCCGAGGACTGATGCAGATGAGTTTGTTCCTATGGAACATGTCCAGATTCTTGAGCAGTCGAGCTTGCTCAATTTGTTGAGAATACCACATTTCGGACGAGGTACAAAGGTTAATGCCATGGTGCATGTGCTACTTTCTTGTGTACATGGAGGTTACCTCTGGTTGGGTAATAGGGTTGATCTGAACATCAATTTGATACATCGCATCACTGGGCTATCCAAAAGCAGTAAGGACCCTCAGGCACATATATCAGCGAAAAGCAAGGATACTAAGCTACCAGCTCTTCTAGTTAGCAAGTATAAGCTACAGAGAGGAGGTTGAGATTATGAACTCATAGCCTTAGCAGATGATACACTCAGATTTACAGCCAGTCCGCTTGCAGGAAGACTGTTAACTAAAGTTCGCCTGAAAGAAGTCACAGGAGCAGTAATTCACCTTGCCGTGCAGGTCGCAAAAGGTGAACAATTTAATTGGTGTTTTTTTTTATTAAATATTTTTCTTGCAGATTGTTTGGAAGTGCAGGATGAGCCAAAACACCCCTTCCACTTCTCATGGCTGCTTATATTATGTGCATTCATTGAGTGGAGAGAGCCGCCCCATACCCAGTTCCTACAGCTACGAGGTGGAGAGTGCAAAGGCGCACGATATGCAAAATTATGGGAAAGCAACAGTCCAGCCAAGAAAAATATCAATATGATAGTATTCTATGAATACTATAAGCTGTTGAAGCGAGTCATCCATGAGACACCACAGATCAATACAGAGGTTGTTGACATGTATCACAATCGGCTTGATTTCATTGCGGACAGGCATACAATCTATCTGAGGCCAAAAGGGTTTAGAAAGGATGACTGGGCTATTGGATTGTTCAGGATGATAGCACAGGATGTAGAAGATGTCATCAAAGACTTTGATGAAGAGTGGAAGAAGGCATTAGAAGATGCCACATTAGGACTTGTATCAACAGATATTGCACCGATAGATCCATTAGACAAAGGAAAAGGTAAGGTGGGTATCAAGAGGAAAGATGTAGTAGAAGTGCCACCAGTGGCATAAAAGAAGAAAAAAGTCAAATTCTCAATGCCAGCTACAGAGACTGCACTAATAGAGGATGAGTATGATCTCATCGCAGCGAGATTACAGGAGAAGACATCGCAGACATCATAGGACAAGCTGCAGAGCACGATAGATAAGCAACTTCTGGAGTTGAAAGCACTAAATGAGAAGAATGTCATGATGCAGATTCAGCCAGTCAAGGAGACAGCAGGACAAAGCTCACAACCATCGATTTCCCATGAGGAATTCTTTGCAAAGGATCACACCAATATAGTGCTGATACCACCAGGGAGCATCCGATTCCCTGATTCGATGATTGATGTGCAGATACAGGTTAGGCAACCTACCAAGGTTAATCTAACACAATTCCCCATTTATCAAGTACAGATGATCCAGTAGCAAATAGCTACAGAGCTTAGGGATAGAGAGCTTGCGACTTATAACCAGAACACTGAGCCGATACAACAAAATGCAGAGCTCACTGTAGGCTTTCAGAAAAAGGTGGTGGAGTTAAGACAATATGAAGAAAGAGAACATGATCTAAGTCAGGTCCTGTAGAACATCGCATCGGAGTTACTCCAGTGTAACATAGAGCATGCCTTGTCTCTAACGCAGAAAGTAAAAAGAATTGTAGATAGAGCAAAGGATCTGGAAGAGACAATGGTCAATATGGAGGAAGACCATAAGGCACATATTGCTGAGCTTGAGGCTCGAGCACCAGGAACACCTGACGTAGAAAAGGAAGTAAGGGCACAAGCCTTTAGAATCACTTCAATGCAGATGAAGTGTCACATAGATGATGCAGAGTCATTGCTAGCTGATGCAATGAAGTCATGGTCGAAACTAGAAGAACTCCCAAATAGACTGGATTTGCAGCAGAGCATCCAAAACATAGAGAATGCAACAGCAGAAATAAAGGAAGAAGTCAAGAGCTTAGGAGCTCTTGCAAATATGAAGAAGATGACAGAGATGAACCATTTGCAACAGGAACCACAGAGGTTGTGAGAAAAAGAGATACAATTCAATAATATGCTCCAACCGTATCAGGAACAAATCGCAGAGCTGGTCGATGCGGTTGAGAAGAAGGTCAACGAGTTCACTACAAGCAAGAGTGTAATTGATAGCACAGAAGACCCCAGGATTAGTCAAGTTATGCTTGTAGTGGCACAAGACTGTGTCAAAGATATGGACAAAGATGTTGCAGGACTCAAGGGAGAGACTCACAAGGACTTCGTAGGAAGCCAAGGAGAAGCTATAGAAAAAGAAACCAACTGTTAGTGGCTCAGGGATGAGCCACAAGTAAGTGTTAGGGGACTGTTGGAAGGGCCCCGTAGCTACAAGAAAAGATACTATTTTTGGTAGAAGATGGACAATTTTTGGAGGAAAGACAGTTTTGGCAATGCTGATAAGCTAGCGATGCGATAAGGGTATGATGCCGTAGCACATTTCCCACTGCGGATTGCGGGCTGGAAATCACGACGGTCAGAACAAAGAAGTCAAAGGAAATAGTACTTGAAGTGGCTGAGAAGAGAGCTCAACCACTGTATTTAAGGCAGCGACAATGATAGGAGGGCTCAGCTACCCTCATAAATGGAGAAGGAGCAATGGGCCGAGGTATTAAAGATAAAGGATAGAAGGGGAGCGACCGAGGAAGCGGCACCCATACCTGCGATCAGCGCCGAAAATCACGGAAGACAGCAGGAAGCTGCGAAGTGACCAGTAAGCGGAGGTTCAAAGTATAGATAGGCCAACTATCACAGTTAGGGTTTTGGGTTACTATTGGGATAGGCCCACAGTTTTGTATCACGGTGAGACCTTCGGGCCACCTATTTAAGCATGTATTTTGTATTATGAAGGGTTGGTTGGTTGTGTTGTGACTAGTTGTCATTGGTATTGTGAGACATTGAGGAAGAGTCGAGCTCTAGTTCTGTCGTTACGTCTGTAGTTATCTTACTGTAACTAGTGGCCATCTCCTTGAGCATGAATGTAACAATCTGCAGGGATTGAGAGAGAGAGGAAGGGTATATTGTAGGAAGAAAGCATTATAGGAAGAGAAGAGATCTAAGAGAAGGGCTCCCAACTGTGTGCGTGGAGTTTCCCAGAAGATCTCATGCTGCATAAGAGATTGTAGTAGAACTGTGTTTACTCTCTCAATATATAATATAAACACAGTTCCCATGGATGTAGCTTCCCCCCTGGAAGTGAACCACGTAACATCCGTGTGTTGTGCGACTGTTTCATGTGATCGTGCTCTACTTATTTGCTATCTGTTATTCGTTACATGAACTTTGCTTATCAGTTAATGAATGTATGTATGTTATCCTTCATTTTACAGTAACATAGAAGGTCAAATGTGAGTTGAATGTGTCGAGTATTCTGTATATGAGTTTATCAGTGCTTGATTCACGATAGCTAACAACTACAGTGTTAAGTGACTTCTGTATATTTAGTTCAGCGAGTTGAGCGTAATTGATGTTAAGCATGTTAAACTGTAGGAGCTTAAGTGAAGTTTTTAACACCCTAATGAAGGTTAAATAAGCTATTATACCTAGGGAGGAAGCCTTTGGACCTTGAGAGTTGATGAGCATGTTGAGTCTTACTGTAGGAAATATTATATCGTAGAAAGGAGATATCGCACTGTCGGGGGAGCTGCGGTGTGAGATATCGTCAGTTAAGAGTTGAGCAGAAGAGAAAGTTGTGCATTGTCCTAGAAGATGCGATGCAATAAGAGTCAGTCCCATAGCAAATTCAGCTAGGAAGAGAGAACCAGCCCTTGCTGAGAGATTTAGCTGGTTAAGTAGAGTCAAGAGGACATAGGATGCTACAGAACCTGGTTGAGGAAACCTGATTCTTCAACCA
Organism: Pseudotsuga menziesii; assembly: GCA_001517045.1. Taxonomy (NCBI): domain Eukaryota; kingdom Viridiplantae; phylum Streptophyta; class Pinopsida; order Pinales; family Pinaceae; genus Pseudotsuga; species Pseudotsuga menziesii. Next base: position 551,950 of record LPNX010299019.1, read on the forward strand.
CCCCATCTAGGATCACTTCGGGTGAGACTTCAGGCCGTTCTGCGGTCTGTTGCCGAAAGGGCCAGTGAGATAGGGGTTTTTTTGGTACAATAAAGTAAACCCGGGTCTACCCAATAATCCCAACATGTGGTTTGTCTTGTTGGATTTGTATTTTCATTCTCCATTCGATTGCTGCAACATAATCAAAACTCTCTTCGTGAATATATAAATGGCATTCAAATTCTAATAGCATGTACTCTGATGGTCTATCGAGTGTGACAAGAAAGGAAGGTACATGAATAGAAAGAGACCATCAGTGTGCAAAGACTCTAAGGGAGTCAATGACTATGGTAGGTGATACAAAAATTGTTTGTAATGTTATTACATTTTGATATTCTTTGATGCATGAGCATGCATGGACTCTTAATGAGTCGAGAAACCTCAACAATTGAGGTCAACGAATAACTATGTTATGATTAAAATCTTATTTTATGATATTTGATGCACATGGTGTTATATGTGCAGGTGATGGGAGACAATTGTCAATCGACCCGCATCAACTAGCGGGGCTAAGAAATTATATGTGTAAGTATAGTAATAGGCAGCGTGATGAGTTTTGAATAGAGTGAGGAAAACTCTAGCTCATCAGATGTGCATGCCATGAGGGTAGGCCACGAGCAGTCACTCACTAGGATTAAGTGAGTAAACAAGATATCCCATGTCTGCTTGTGTAGATGAATAATTTCAAGCATGGGGATATCAACTAGGTTCTTTTTTACTTCTTCTACTTTGTTCTTGGTTTCCAAAGCCAACTTTAGAGTATTTTGAACATAATCCCTGAATAAAACCAAAGACACATCTTGACTAGAAATCTTTCTTACTTCAGAATATAATTTCAGAGTCTCTTCTGAAGTTATGTCTTTGTATTTATACACTAACAATACTCTGTTCTTGGACTGGGAAGAGGAATTGATTGGAGTATATGAAAATGTATACTCTTTGACCTCAAAGGCAGGGAGTGATATCTTCATTTTCCTTTTCCCTTTGTCTACAGTTGTATCTAATACAAGTTTTCTGTATGTTTCAATCTTCTTCCTTTTGGGAGTTTCAACAATATCTTCCTCCTCAATATCCATTTCCTTAAAAAAATATCTTTTATTCTTTCCTTTTGATTGGATAGCCAATGGATTAATTCTCTCATATGCAACCAACAAATTGGAGATATGAGGAAATAAAGAGACAACCTATCTCACAGGAGAGCTTGAATATTCATCTAAGTCAACAATATTTGGGGCCTCCTTTGGGTAATTAGACCAATGGTAAGCTTCTTTCAATTCCACAACCTCTTCATGTTTAAAAGGTTTTATCCTTTGAGCCTTTCTCTTATTTGAGATAACCTGGTGAGGGTCATAGTTGATTGTGGGTTTTGTCTCAAATCCCAACTCTCTATGTAAGCCTTCCACCATTGGAAAATCACATTTATTCTTGATGGTGAATGGACCCACAACCCAAGGGCATTTGATGTTAGTGGAATTCTTATATTTCAGGAAGTATTCAATCTCTATGGTCATCTTTTTTCTAATGAAATCCATTGAGAATACTCTTGGAGTTAGGAAATATGGTAATCTATAAGGTGAGTGAGTGAAACCATATAGTATTATCACTGTTCCATATTCAGACCTGAACCAATCTCATGTTCTCTTTTCTCTATAAGCTTGCAGAAGATCACACATCTCTGGAAGCACCTGGGGAAACCTCTTTTGGAAAATGGAAACATAAATATATGTCATGAGGAAATACATGAACTTTGTATAATCCCTATAATTTCATCTGTTAATATCATTTTCTGGTAGCTATAGATTATATTTTTTGAAGGAAATGAACATCTTCAATAGATATGACTAGAACCTGAAAGTTTTGGTCTTGTGGAAGTTCATTAGCTGAGAATGAATATTCTCAACTAAGAACTAATCAAATTTAATGCATGACACTTGTAATGACTATCTGGGTTCATCTGACTAAACAGGACAAGTGATTAAGATGAAGAGAAGACTCATAAGGGTTTCAGGGATATATTTATCTATGTCTAAATACAAAAATTGGCATAACATGGTTACTACAAACTTGGTTTATTCGTTAAAGAGGGATGCATCGACTGGGAATGATGGGCTGGATGACTCATCTTCTAGCTTGAAACATCTCTTAAATAACTATTGCTTTCTCTCAATGGTGGACTCCTTAAAATATTGGAGTATAGACTCTTCATTGTAATATTTTTCCTTTAAGGGGAACTCTTCAGGGATAGATAGGGTTTTCCTAATGACTGAGGAACCAACAGGACACCGAATGGTGGAGTAGTCGAGGTTCATTATGACTCTTTCTGATAGAGAATATTTATTTATACACCAAATAAAAAATTTCAGGAAACCAAGGGTTTGTTTTGTATAAAAAAGGTGAAAAAAGGATCGATAAATGTTATGAAGGTCAATTCCCTGGTTCTTTATCACATTCAACCTCTGTTGCACAGCCTCAATGGGCCCATTTAATGGGACAAGATCAAAAAAATAAAATTTCTATCATCCAACAATTCTTCTACTTTCTGACACTCTAAGCACTAATCTTCTATATTTTCCATTTGGGTCATTTATACAACTTTCAAGAGGGACAAAAAGGGCCTACTTGGTGTTTGACAAGTGACTGATGGACACTACAGGAATTGGCTATTTTTGTACTTCCTATCGTCTCCTTCTCCTGATGTAAGTGACTAAAATAGTATACTAATTTTCATGTGCATAGTCTTTTATGATTTTCACATTCTTCACTCTCCCGCATCTTTGGTGATCGAAACCTTTCTCAGCCTTCCATTTCTTCCTAATCTTTTATGCACCATTGATCCTTTGTGCTACTTTGATTTAATTATTCTCCCTCCATTTTTTTGTTTCCTTTATCTTCCTTTCATCTTGCATTCTGAAATTATATCATAAACATTGATCTCATCATTGACCATTTTTAAACATCAATTTCCTATTTCCTTTACTGATTTCCTGATTTGAAATGCACCTTCAGAGTGGGAATCTTCCATTTGCGAAAAGGTTCTAGGCCATAGATCCTTACAGGATAAAATTTATATCGTTCATATATTTATCCCTTTATTTTCCTTTTGCAAACTCTGTATTCTTTCTCGCCCTCAAATATTTCCGTTGCAAAAACCATTTCATCTGTAGATCTAAAACTACAACAAATATGGACCGTTCACTGGTGTGGGTCCTACTGTATTTCACGATCTGCCTCTTTGCTATCATGTATGCATGTTCCCATCATGAAATCCTTCAATATCGTAGATCTCTACCTCTTTTTTAATCCTTATCATTCAACATAGAGGGCCCTACCAACCTTCAAAATGCTGAAGAAAATTATCCATCGTGCAAGTTTCAGCGATGAAATATTTATTGACCATAGATATGCACCCCATTGCATCCCCACCATTGAGACATGCAACTCACACAATATTTCACAAAGGTGGATATTTTTATTTGCCTATGCATCTTGGGGCCATAAAATCCCCCTCCACGGTCGATCTTGGGAGACCTTCAATCTTGTCCCTTGAAATATGAATCTTGTAACAGATTTCGCAAAACTTCATCAATTTGTCTCTTGTGCATGTCTACATGGGGAAATATTTATCGGTGATTGATCTGCTTGCTCTTGTTCACCCAAAGGCCGATCCTTCCTATGGATTAACCTTTATTCTTCCTACATAGAATTCTTTAACTACTGTGCATCTACCCTTGGAGAAATCAATATATACCCTCGATTTTCTTCCTATTGCATCTGAGCCATTTATTTATTCCCCTGTTTATCCTGGAGGGGATTTCTCATTCATATACACTTTTTAAGCCCATAATCAGGGATGTTTTCAATTATACGCCACTCCTAGTCTGTAAATGACCCCTCAACATATCTGCAAAACTTCATTGACACTCTTCAACATCCTTTGTTAAGAAATTTTTAGACATTATTTCTCCTTACACTATTTTATACCTCTCCAACCACTTAGCACAAAGACAATGATAACAAGTGGCTCCAACTAGGGATTCTATCCCCTCCGTGAGGTAGAAAAGAACCCTGTAGACTAGGTTTCGAATCCCTTGGGAGGCTCCCCATATTTCAAACTTCAAAACTTTTTTATTTTTGATGTTTCTATAAAAAAAAACAAAGGAAAGGGAACATGGCTACCCCTCTAGATATTATGGCCTTCTCTTTGGGCTTCAAATCCTCTGGGACCACCATTTGTATTGTTTGAAAATAAATATCTATATACAACTATGATACATAATTTTACCTCTTCCCTTTAGGTCAAATAATGCTTGAGAAACCTTCCATTTACTAGACCTCCTTCCAGTCGAGATCCATTCTCATGCTGCAGAATGAAAGCATTCTCTCCCCTATATGTCACAGTGATGTAAGGACCAACCCACATGTGATAAAAAATCCCATATTTTCCCTTCTCTTCATGAGGTGCATCCCATTTCAGAACCAAATATTCCACCAAGAATTTCTCCTCTTTGACCCTCATATCAAAGGTATTCTTCATTTTTTCTTGATGTAACTATACTTTATTATAGTATTTGTCTCTTAAATAATTTAATTCTATGATTTGATTGATTCTTCTCTGCACGTGATTTAGTTCATCATGTTGTTCCTGCAACAACCTCATGACTAGCACTCCCAAGGATGCTGGAAAAACTACTTCAGCTCCATATACTAACTGGAATGGTGACATTCCAATTTCCCTTTTTGTGTTGATTCTGTCATCCCACAAAGCATAATTCAGCTTTGTATGCAAATGTTATAGCCAATTTTACCACACATGGTTGATCACACTTTAATGGCCTGGATACCATGGACTATTTTTGTACCTTTGATGTTTCCAAGATCATCCCTAAACATGACTTTTACGTGACTTTTAATCCCTTTCTCGTGTATATACACCAATATTACCCTTAAACCCATGTACATCGGGATGTGTGCAAAAGGCCAAATACTTCTGGACTTTTCGTTGATGTGGATCCAATTCACTTGTCTCTTGGCCTTCCATATGCCTCAAGATCACTCGTATTTTACCTTCCATTGCCCCATTGAAGCACTATATAAGGAACCCTTTGGATACACTGAAGAGGAGGAATTGAAGAGAAAGAAAACTATAGTCCATTGTTGCCGTAGCTTGCTTATACTTGAGTTTGTAGCCCTTTGTCCCTTGGAGCTCTTTGTGTTCTTCCCAAGCTTGCCTTTTCTTGTGAGCTTGCTATCGAGAGATGGAGGATTAAGGTGGTGGAGGCCTAGGTGGAGGAATCAGTTTCTACAATTCGCAGATGTGTCGACAGAGGTTGTCACTTATGTAATATCTAATTTACTTAATAGAAATATATGTTCCTGTCCAATGATGTGCATTTGAATGAATATTGAATCCATGGATGTGTTTAATTGCTTATGTGTCAATGATTATATATGCTAGAGTAGGCCTAACACTATATTATATAGCATGCTTTCCTTGTTTATTGTTTTTGAGAGTAAATGGCTAATGCAAGTGGGATTGGAAAATGATCAACAAGGATCTACTCAAACCATCGGGAATAAGGTATGTTTCAAGATCGTTTAGTGTTAGATGTTGTATTTCTCTTGCTTATTGGGAAGGGATTGATTTCTACAGTTTATTTGTCTATTGTGGTTGTTAGAATAATCAACGCATAGTTACCTACCTTAGACATTAATTTAATCATTTTTGCTTATTACCTAGTTTCTTAGATTCCACTCTATGCTAGTTTCCTTGTACATGTCCTAGAAGTAAACACATGCTAAAACTAAGTCATGGAGTGCTTGGGAAACATCCTAGAAACCCATTTAGCATGTATAGTTTATTATAGATTCTCCAAAGCATATATCTGCTCTTTCTGTAAAGCTAGCTTGTTTTATTTCTGATTTAAGGAAAAGGGAAAGCTAGACTAGTGGTAACTACCTTGTTTTTTTTCCCACCTCATCCTTCTTTATTTTCTCCAAATAAAAGAATGTATGAGTTGTATTTACATCCCTCTTTATATTTCCCACTTGACTTATCCAATTCGTGACCATCTTCCCATATTTGGAAACTGCTTTATGCACCTATGGGGGATTTGACTAGTTTTGGTAAGCCTTCTTTTTGAATATTTTGAATGGCATATTTATGCATTCAAATTTCTCATGTAATTATATATTATAGTAGCCTATTACTTGACAAGTTTGGCTATTGTACACTTACTCAATACAAATTAGTGTTATGCTCCTTTCAGTCTCCTTTGGTGTTAATTTTGCATGTTTGATTAGCAATTTTGTGAGTGTAATTGTTCTATCTCTTGGGTTCAATTTCCACATGGTATCAAATCGTTTGTAGATCGATTTCTCTCCTTCCATATTGATATTGTATGTTTGACATCTTGACTAGGAGCATATTCTGTTGACTGAAGGGCACAGTTTCTGAGCTATGGACCAATCTCAGAACATCATCTTGACTCCATTCAATTTATTTGAGTGGAAAGATGAGATGGAAATATTGTTGAGAGAGAAAGGTCTCTATAGGGTGACTATGGAAAATGAGGCAAATCCCAATGTAGCTGCATAGAAAATCAAATGGCACAATAGGAGGGATGAGGCCTATGGTCTTTTGTGTTTGAGCATTTCAAGAGACCTCCTCTTCCATATTGATGGATTGAAATCACTGAATGAAGTGTGGGAGAAGCTTGTAGATATTTCTTTTAAGACATATGAGATGAGAGGACATCAAATCAAGAATGATCTGATCTCCTTGAGTCCCAATATCTTCGAATCCTTGCAACTCTATTTTTCCAAGTTTAAATCCCTTGTTTTCCAGCTAAGACAGTGTGGGATCGAAAATAAGGAAGATAAAATAATTTTGGCCATACTCTCTAAGATTGGCCCTAACTATTCAGTGTTTGTTTTGACCTTCCATGCCACCAAGTTGACAGCTCGATCCTGGAAGATTCCTAAGCTTGCAGAGTTCATGGAATCCCTCACACATGAACAAGATAAGTTGGTGATGATGGGCGCCATCAAACCTTCCAAAGACCAAGATTTGGTTGCTGGATATTCAAGGGTGGATTCAAAAAGCAAGAAAAAATATAAAAGGCCACCTGAGAAAAAGAGAGATAAGAACAAGTCTCAAGAGGAGCCCCAAGGTTCCAAGAAGAACTCCCAGAAAAAGAAGAACAAAGGAGAAATGAGCAAGTGCGCATACTATAGTAAGGGATATCATCCTGAGAGCTCTTGTATGAAGAAGCAAATCGACATGTTGACCCAACTCCTAGAGAAGAATAACGTCTCCCTTCCTGATTTCTCAAAGAAGAGGGAAGGAGGATAAAATTTAGAGGATAGAGAGAGAGTACATGCCTTGGTTGCTGGCACATCAAGCTCACCTAGCTTCATCATATACTCTGGAGCTTCTAGACATATCGTTTCAACAAAAGAGGCATTCTCCTCTCTTGACATGTTGAAAGGTCCACCAATAGTTTTGGGAGATAACTTTCTCACTGACAGTTTGGGGAAGGGAAGGATGGATCTTGACCATGGTAAGTTCAATAATGTGTTGTATGTTCCAGGTCTTGCCTCTAATCTCTTGTCAATGTATTAGATGACTCACACTGGGTCTCCAAAGAAGGTCATCTTCTCCCCTAATTATGTTGAAATCACTGAGATTTCGAATGGTAAATTCATAGCAAAAGGTGTTGTTGATTACACTTCGAAGGTATACATGTTTTCCCATTTTATACCCTACCCAAACTCCTCTGCTCTTTTGATTCATGCTAATGAGGTAAGAAATAATTGGCATGAAATATTTGTCCATCTTAACTACAAGTATCTTTTTTATTTTATTGAAAAGTATATGGTTATAGGGTTACCAAAGATCAAGTTTTCTAAGGGAGTCTATCAAGGTTGTATCCTAGGAAAACACCCAAAGCACAAATATGAGAGAGCTAGTCATGAGAGAACCTCTACACCTCTTGATTTGATCCAAAGTGTCATTGATGGTGCATTCCCTCATATTTCCATGATTCAATCCAAATATGCACTGATCTTCATAGATGACTTTTCCAGGTATTGTTGGGTTCACTTCCTAAAGCATAAGTCTAAAGTTTTTGACCTCTTCAAACTCTTTAAAGCCTTGGTTGAAAACCAGCATGGGAGGAAACTAAAGATCCTCAGATCTAACAATGGTGGTGAGTATGTCAAGTTTGATTTAATTCAGTATTGTAAAGATGTAGGTATTCATATGCAGCATTCAATCCCTTACACACCACAACAAAATGGTGTTCCTGAGAGAAATAATAGGCCATTGAAGGAGATGACAACTTGCATGATGGAGGCTAAGACTTTTCCACCAAAGCTTTGGTATGAGGATATAAATTGTGCATCCTAAATCTAGAATAGGTTTCCTCATAAGAATATTGATGGTATGACTCCTTTATAATCTTGGAGTGGGCACAAGCCAAATGTGACCCATTTCAGGATTTTTGGCTCAAGGGCTTGGGATAGAATTCCAACTGAAAAGAGAAAGGCTTTGCAGCCCCAAAGCCAAGAGTTACTATTTTTTGGGTATTCTGAAGATTCAAAAGGGTACAATCTAATAAAATTGAGCACTAACAAATCTTTCATTGAAATAAGTGTTCAGTTCCAAGAAGAGCCTTTAGCAGCAGTTGAAGTTGGAGAGTCCTCTTCACCACCAGATCCATCAATTGTAAGTGAATAGACTAATGAGTTTCCTGATTCTGATATGTATGCTAATTATTATTTTATTGCAGATCCTAATAGTCCTACAAGACAAAAATGGGCAGCAAAGACCATTCATGCAGCTTGGGAACTAGCTGGAAATCCTAATGACACTAGGAGGACTAGATCTCAATTTGAGAGTGCCCTTTGTGTGAAAGATCCTCTATTTGCTGAGAAGTGTTATCTAATGGTTGAATGAGATCCATAGACATATGGAGATGTAGCACATGATCCAATATGGAAAACAGCCATGAAAGAATAAGTTAGCTCACTCCATAAGAACAACACTTGGGAACTGGTTTGTGAAAACCCCAAATTTTCCGAAAAAATTTAAAATTTTTAAAATGCATATAATTTTCATAAATGCAGTCAACTAATTATTTAATTAGTTATATGTTACTGAATTCATTATCTGAATTATCTAATTGGTTATGTTTATCATATAGAATAGTTCTTTTCAGTTTACTGACTTGTTTTCTCTTTGCGGCCATAAGGTGGAACTGTCATGAAAATATGGGCTTACTTAGCTTTCAAGCTAATGCAAAAAGTTTTCCTGTTCTTACAAACTACAGGTAAGAAGCTCGGGTGCTGCTTGTCATTAATTCTAAAGCAATCAGATATAAGTTCGTCGCACAAAATAACTCAGTAAAGAATATAAATGCTAAAAAATTTCCAAAGCTTATTGAGGTAAACTCATTAAACTGTCCCTTTTTCTAGTAAATGTAAATTTATAGTTATTAATGATTATTGAATTATTTGATATCTATCAAAGTCATCAAGTGTAAAAATTCCTTGACTAATTTCTTTACAAGCAGAGTAAGAGTGGCAGAGTTATAAAATCAATGGTTTAATTTCAATTGTGCACAAATACATTTACATCATGATAGTTTTATGGCCTAACTCTTATGTTGATGGAGCTCATGTCAAAGAGATTTGTGGCTTAACCTTTGTCATGATACAATTTATTGGTTAAGAACATTTATTTAAGAAATACATTCGCCAAAGAAACGTTATTATTTTCTTTTGTATTTTATTACCAAACTTTACTATTTTAACAAAAAAAACACAAACAAGGCCTTTGAGGTTAATATTAACAACAGGGTAGTTGCCATAATTTGATTCTATAAATATCCTTTATATCAACCAATAGTATACTTATAAAACAATGTTACAAACTTTATGTAACTATTTGATGAAATAAATATTTGCTTGTGAGTAAGTTCTCACTAAGAGAATAAACGTTACTTCTCTCTTTTTATAGTATACTTTACAAGACTCTTATTATTATCATGATTATAAATGTTTGATGGAAAATGTTGCATAGCATAGAAAAAGGGATAAGCAAAGGGCCATGCTATGATGTAAATAAGGCTAGATTTGATTTATGTTTTATGAAACCATACTTTATAAAGTATAAGGGTCGTAACATCCCCCACGACCTCGATGGTTGTTAACAAAGTTTATGGTAATGATTATTAGGTTTTCCATACTATGTGCATGGTGGATTGATATTGCAACAAGAATTAAAGTGGAACCTTGGATATACCAAATGATTGGAAATCATTCTCTTGGTAGTGCGATCGCTGGGACTATACATTTCTACCCACAACATGTAAATTATTTATGTGGTAACGTGGCATTATTGTATCCATGTATTGCATAGTTAAATGGGTAGCATTCAAACCCTAGCTCGTCATTCTCTCCATCGCCTTCGGGATCCTATCGCTCTTCTATGATGTTCTCGACTGCTTTGCCGCTTACATTTTGCTGCTGATAGTCTCCCCCTGTTAGTGCTCCTCCTCGAAAGCTTGTTCTCGAACACTTAGCAGAGAAGTGTTGTCACCGCACTGCTTCATTCTTGGGTAAGGCTTAGTGATATTGCTCCAGGGTTTTAACTTCCCTCGCTTGCTCCATTTGGCGTCTGTCAGTCTGCAAGTCAATCCTCCCTTGGGCTCGGCAGTGGTATGTAAGGTTTTTTTTTTATAAAGTAATTGGTGCATAGGGTTTGTAGTGTTTGGTTACGGCCCAAGCAGTATATTTATTCAGCCAAATGCTTCAACTCTCGACCATTGTTGGTTGCTTACCCTACTGGTAACTCCTTTCTGACTGCAGATAAAAGGTTTTCTTCTCCTTGTGTTGATAGTCGTTCTGCTGCTCTTTGGTGGTCACGTTTCAGTAAATTGCTAGGTAAGAAATTTTTATTTTGAGAATGACATTATCATTGCATTTTATTTACCATACAGAGCTACTTATTTAGTAAACAATTTTTTTTTAACATCTTCATCCTCCTTGTTTGCAGGTGTTGGCCTGTATTCCTCTGCGCAGTTTGGTATGAAGCTGAGGCAACAGTTGTAGGTTCACGGTAAGCCTGGTTTAACCATGGAATTTCCTCCTTGTTTGGTCCCTTGGGGACATTTGTGGGTTGATGCGTCATGGCCTGCAATCCTTGCATTTTCGGTTTACCCTCTTCTTGGTTTGTTATTTTTAATAGATGAGGAGACCTTTGCGTTATGTGAGGTTCTCCGGCTCCGGACTTGACTGTAACTATTAGTTTTTATTATTGCTATTATGTGTAAATACATGTAAATGATAAAAAGGCTGTAAGGGCCTCGCTCTGTAAATTTTTGGTTGAAAATGTGAGCTCATACCCTGTATTAGACTCTTTCAGTTTTGTTAATCTCTTTTGTATATTTTAATGTTAGTAGGGTTCAACCCTAACTCGTAAATTTATAAAAGTATTTACATTTCTTTCTTTAAATTAAATATCTTTTATTTATATTATACTTCAGAGATTTGTCGGGTTATTGTTTATGTCGAGGATACTGATGATTTAGGCTCTGTAAATCGAGCATATAATTGCTATGCTGGTTATTTCCTGTGCATTATGGCAATGGAGTTTTACTCTGTAATACTTTTTAAATTATTTGCTAGGGTTTTCTGTACATTACTTTATATTAATTTACTTTATTTAAAAGAATTGTAAATATTGTTGTATAATTGTTACCCTTGTTCTTTATTTATTTATAATCATAAAATAAGATAATATTCTATTATTGTTTTCTTTACTTACTGCACTAAATAATTTATAGAAAGTACTCTCTGTCTTCTATATTATCTTGTTTATATTTCCATGATAATATTTATAAAATAAAAGAATAAGAACTAACTATGATCTGTATTTGTCGACATCTTAAAAAGAATAGGTTAGTAGTTGTAGATTTTTATTTAAACTTAACTAGATAGAACGGAGATGGATGAACATCTTACATTTCTATCCATATGTAATTCTTTTGATACCAACTAAATTATCTGTAGAAGTAAATCAAGATTCTATCTATTCTTCGTTTCAATTTGATTCTTATACATGTAGTAGTTAAACTGGAAAGAAGTAGACTGTAAAGTTGTAAAACATTTTTATTTAACTTAACCCTAATCTAGTTTAACTATTATACCCTTTTCTTGAATTCAAATAAGCAATAAGATTTCTGAAGGTAAATACTGTATCCAGAACTATTTTATCTACCCACACATACTACTATTAGTAAATAATATGGCTTCTTTCTCTGTTTCTAATAAACTGACAGTCTCAGTCCAGGTTTAACACTACTCCTGGTACAAAAGATATTTCTTCTGATAACAAAATAAAAGGAAATATTCTATAATTACTCTAACATTTTATTCTACATTTTCATCATACTATCTTTATTTATAATTTCACCACCTGTGATGGAGTACGGTCTGGATCACTCCAGATGAGGAAAAACACAGGTAGGGTTTTTATTTTCTCATCAAATTATTCTATTACTAATCATACTAAGAATAAATTCATTACTAATCCATCTAAGTCTTTACATCATAATATGCAAACATAACATTAAATCATACATATATATTAAAACACAGATTAATAGATGGTAGAACCTATTCTTGAGCTTGGACAACAATAGCAATGGGAGGCCGTTCCTGTTGGTCGCCGGGCAGACCCGGGTTTACTATAATGTACCAACAACACCCCTAGCTCACTGGCCCTTTCGGCAACAGACCGCGTAGCGGCCTAAAGTCTCACCCGAAGTGATCCTAATGGGTTGGCCAAAGACTCAAGTGTCTCGACCAGGTTCTGTTTGGCGTCCTGTGTGCGTCTCGCAGCTCTTCTTAGCCCGTGAGATGTCTCTCTCCTCTCTGCGATGCACATTTTCCTCTTACTCGCGATGACTCTAACCCTTATCACATTGCCATGTCCTGGGAAACACATAACTTTCTCCTACGCTTGATCCTCAACCTACGGTATCGCACACCCCAACTCCTCTGATGGTGCGATATCACCTCCCTGCGATATCCTACCACCGCGACTCAGCATACTTAGCATACTGGTGTTCAACTTATAGGACTCAACACACAAGGCTATTTTACACTGCGAATCTTAACTGTCTTGAGTTAAACTTAGACAAAATATTATACAGAATACTTAAATACTTTAATCTTGCATTTATCCTTTTAATATGCTATGAACTGAATAACACATACATACATTTACTGTAAGGAAAGTTCACGTAATGAATGACAGATACAACAATTAACGACAATCACATGAATCAATCACATAACGCTCTGATTTTACGTGGTTCACTTCCAAGGTAGAAGCTATGTCCACAGAAATGTGTTTCTATATTATAACTTGAGAGAGGTACACAGTTCTGCTGCACCGCATATGCAGCTAGAGATATTCTGGGTAACTCCGCACACAGCCTGGATCCCTTCTCTCTTAGATCTCTTCTCTATATTTCCTTCTTACAATATACTCTCACTCTCTCTCTCTCTCTATCAATCCCCGTGGATTGTGACAATACAAAATAATAGTGAGATAATAGACTACTAGACTCTCAGACTCACTGATGTCTGAATAGCTACAGGTTACCCTAATAGCTCCAGAAGGACTGACTAGCTAACCTTTTACAATACAAAATATATCCCTTTATAGGTGGCCCGAAGGTCTCACCATTAAAACACTGTGGGCCTATTCCAACAGTAACCCAAATCCCTAACTAGTGACAGTCGGCATATCTATACTTGGGGTAGCCGCTTTCTGTCACACCACTGATCTCTGTAGTATTCCATGCTTCTCGGCGCTGACCATGGGTACTATGCACCGCTTCCCGTCTTCTGTCCTTCATCTTCAATACCTCGGCCTCGTCGCTCCTTTTCCTTTATGAGGGTAGTTGAGCCCTCCTGTCTTCGCCACTGCCTTCAATGCAGTGATTGAGCTCTCTCTTCTTGGCCGCTCAAGTACTGTCGTGTTTCTTGACTTCTCTATCCCAATAGTCACGGTTTTCGGCTCTGCTTTGTAGCTAGAAACATGCTACGGCGTCATAGCTTTACTTTATCTCTTTGTTTTCGCCAAAACTGTCTATCCACCAAAATGGAATCTTTTCCTGTAGTTGCGGGACTCTACTCCAATAGTACCCTAACACTTACTTGTGGCTCGTCCCCGAGCCACTACCAGCGGGCTTCTCCTATTGTAGCTTCTCCTTGGCTTCCTACGAAGTGCGTTGAAGCTTGTCCCGAAGTCCTACGACTTCGTTCTGCATAGCTTCGACACGCTCTTGTGCCGAGTAAAGCATAGCTTGACTAATACCTGATTCTTCTGCTGCATCAATTTCATGTCTGGTGGTAGTGAACTCCCCAACTTCCCGTCATCCCGATCCTTAATAAATGTTGAAATCCGATCAATTTCCCTCGAAGCGTGTGTATGCAAGCACCGGTCTCGTCGAAGATTTGTCAAATCTGGACAATTGATTATGCTGTTGGCAAATCTACGGTAAGGTATGCCGGTCATTTCTTCATTAACTACCTATCAGAAGGCGACTTGACTAGCCCTCTGTCTCGTTGCAAACTAGGTACGTGGCACGGAGAAACATCGCGCTGCTGCGATGCCACACTGCATCACTTGCTCAAAACAAACTTAAGCGTTTTTTTTTTTTGACTTGTGCAAAATGAACCATCCTTATGTGATTCCTGATACTTAGAATACTTGCCAGTGTAGACTAATTCCCTGTGCGATGCCTCCTTTCAACTACACTGGACATCTGCACCGTGCATGACTCTGAGTTAGGGCTGAGAGGTGGAGTGGCTGTCACTATAGAGCTTAAGCCTACTGCCATTGATCATCATGGGAAGAAGCTCCCCATTCAGTTTGCCAAGCTGAATGGCTCCTCCCTCTGTAACTTGCTGTATCTGATATGGCCCCAACCAATGCGTCTTGAACTTTCCTGGAAACTTAATAAATTTACTGTCATAGAGGAGTACTAGGTCTCCGATATGAAGAGTCTTAATTTTAATGTGTCTGTCATGCCAAGCTTTTTCTCATGCCTTCTAAACTTTCTGATGGAATCCGATGATGAATCTGTCTTCCTCTAAGGCAAGCAGCTGCGCTAGCCTCTCATGCACCGGATCATGAAGCGATGCATCATTGAGTTTACGCAAGTCGACACAGATCCTGATGTCTCCTTTAGTTTTCTTTTCTTGCACGACCATGGGACTAACCCATTCGCTCTCTTCTATGGGCTCAATGATGCCTGCTTCTAGCATCTTATCGATATCATCCTTAAATTTTTCTTTGTAGCACGGATTTGATCTATATGGGCGCTGCTTGACTGGTCTAGCATCCTCTTTCAATGGTATCCTCATTACTCCCAGGTCTTCAACTATTCCCTTCATCTCTGTGAACTTGGTGAGAAATAGGTCCTGATAGTCATGTAGCAAGTCTGCAATCTGTCCGACTGTTTCATCAGTCCAATAGTCTCCAATAGAGGCAAACTTTGGTTCTGTGTCTATGCCAATATTGATATTTTTAATCTTGATCGGCTCTGTGATTGCTGGAATCTGTAGCTTCGGTCCATCAACATCGCGAGTCCCTTCTGACTCCAGAATGTTGATGTTGCGAGGATCCTCATCCTCATCCTCTGGTTCTGCTTCGAAGTTATAGCACTTGAGCACATCTTCTAACTGGATGGCCCACTCAGGTTGAGTATGTACTGATAGGGTACAATCCTCAAATATCTTAATATTTATTGAATCTAGGGCCTGATCAACATTTGGATACTCAGATTCAAAAGTGAAGGTAAGTAGAAAGCTGTCTATTAGAAGTGGCCATGTAGTCATTCCCTTGCGCAATTCAATCTCTGTGTACCAGTTCCGTGGAACTGTGTCCAAAGTGGAAATGAATTGGTGAACCCATTCATCCTCAGGAATGTCCAACCAATTATGTTCACATGTCTGAATATGTGACCTGGGGTCACTTTCTCCTGTGTATCTCTGCTGGACATACTCTCTGTTGGTAGAGAATCTGATCGCCATCAATCTCTTAAGATCATCCCATGATGCGATATTCTCTTTATGTGCATACCACCATCTTGCAGGTGTGGTTCATACTGCAAGGTCCATAGCTACGATCCTCTGCTCATGAGGGATTTGTTGTTCAACCTGTGTGAGAAAGTCCTAGATATCTATTAGACCATGAAATGATGGAATCTCATTGATCTCTGCGCCAATCCATTGCAGTGACTTAGTCATGTACGCACATCTACGCACTGAGACTTTGTAAAGTCTGTTCTACCAGTTCTCTAGACCAACATCCGAATCCGATGTGCATGAGCTGTCGCATTGCCAACTAATGTTCCCTTCTGCGGTTGGATTGATGTAGTCACCTTGGTTCGCAGTCATCTGATAGAGACTCTCCATGTTACATGCCTCTTCCTCTACGCGGATAGGTTCAATGTATCTAGGACCCTGAATAGGATCTAATGGTACGATGCCCCAGATCTGCACGTCCTCAAAGGTTATTTGTCTTCTCTTTAAGTTGATAACGACCATGTTATCGATCACCCAATCAATGCCTAGTAGTGCTGGATATGGTCTGCTATCGCCAATGATTTCTATAACTTCAAAGTCCGCAGAGCTACGAACTCCGTCAATGTCAACTGGCACCTGCGATAATCAACCCAGGGGTGATACCCACTGCTGATTAGCTAATCTAAGATGGATAGGCGATCTGACTAAATTAGGGCTACCCATCTGTTCCTATGTCTTCTTATTCAGAACATTTACCTCTGATCCTAGATCTAGGATCACCTCGTCCATTTCAAATTCTCCAACCTGTGCTGTGAGTCGTATCTCTCTTCCTGTTCTTGTATGTCCCATAATACTATGAACAACATGCTATGCACTTCTCACGGAAGAAGATGGTTGACACTGATCTATGATGTGTTGAATTTATCCGATAGCTTGCTCATTTCTCATGAGTTTTAAACAACTCCGCAGGAAGGATTGTACACTTCCTATCAACTCATCCTCGTCACATGTGCCCGGTGTGGTAGCCTGCGATATCTGTATAGGGCTAACGCCACAAGGTGATTGTTGTGGTACACCCCTAGACGGTGGTACCTACGATCCTGATTGCATAGGGTCATCAAAGAAAGTCTTAGCTTCCTGAAATGTCTGTTTATTCTTCTGTAGGTCAAGTGGTGTTGCTTTGTTAGGAGCTTTGCGCACCCACTCCTGACCTGTGGTATTTTCAGTAACCCGCGATGTCCCATTGGTGGAAGCACCACTACGAGTCACAATGTTGACTCTTGGTTCTGGTTCTTCCTGCTCAGCAGTAATAAGCTGGATGTTCTGGTGTACTATCGGCTTAGGTTCTCTGATCTTAGCTATCAAGGTAGGACAGTCTTCTATAGCATGATCGTAAGATTTGAAATAGTTACATGTGGTGGTAGGGCTCTTACAGTCCCTAGCATAATGTCCTACAACTCCACAGTTGTAACAAGTGACTGGTCCGCAACCACGGCCAAAGCCTTCTCCACGGCCAAAGCCTCCTCCACGTCCTCGTCCTCTGAATCCTCCTCCATGGCCAACATGAGCCGGATCATACTGTGGTCCTGCTGCTGGACCCTATGTTTCTGATTGGACTCTGTACAAGTCTTGCTTGCTCCCGACCATGAGATCATAGGCTCGGCAATCATGTTCATCATGGCCTACGGACTTACAGAAGACACAGTATAAGTTCTTAGGTGTCTGCACGTACTTCTGAAGTAGAGGGCACTGGTGAGGTAGGTGTCATCTTGTTTTGCATATTTCACACCACGACCCGTGGGTCTGTGGTAAGGGGTTAGGAGCCCCAGTTGCTATATATTCTACAAGGACTAGACAATTATCTTTAGTATGGCCTTGTGCTTTACACTTTACGCACCATATGTCTTGCACAACCTCTTTCCCTTTCTTAAGGTCATGCATCTGTATCGTGAGATTAGCCAACTGGTTTTGTAGATTTGTCATACCTATGTTGGTTTTAGCTAGAGGTGAAGCCTCTAGTTTCATTGCAATCTCCAACGTGTTATCCTGCATCTAGAGTTTCTGTTGCATTAATGGAAGTCTGATGTGAGGGAGAAGCGCTGAAATAAACCATTCCTTATGCTACTCTGGCGCAAACTCAAAGCTGACTTGGTCTATAAGGGCTTTAAATTTCTGATCGAAGTCCCACACTGACTCTGTAGGTAACTGTTTGATGTCTTTGAGTTCTGTAATGCACTGTGAATCAGACTTAGGTTTCTTAAACTCTTTAATCATGGTGGTCCTGACCTGGACAAGTGTTCTAGGTACTGTTATGGTGTACTTCATATACCATGTTAAGGCCCATTCTCTCAATGTGGTGACCAACTCTACAAGTTTACTATTATCATCATTGATTGCTTTAATGGTCCACACAGCTTCACATAGAAACCAATGCTGCTTTGGGTCCTCTGCCCCTGTATCGTTAAAGATAGGTAGCTTCATATCATCCCCCATTCTATTTCTATGTGGTGGATGTTGATTTGCTGTGTTACTACCACTCGGTGGTGTAGGTGGAGGTGATGTAGTGGTAGTATGTACTGTCTCAGAGCTACTAGATGGAGTTCCTACGGGATTGTTCTGAGTCCCGATCTGTTTCTGTGGGGATAAGGGTGGTAAGGGATACCCCCTTCTATTCTTTCTGTGGTACTGTGACTCTTTTGTCTAGTATTATCTGAACTGTCTTCAAGTATGGGAGATCTGAAATCTACTTTGTATTTCTTTCCACTACGTGTACGTCCAATGTCATCAAAATCACTTTCAAACTCTTATGACATTACTATCTTTACTTATTCATTTGAAACTAGATCCATTGTTCCTTTTTCATGTAATAACATCTTAATGGACAAGTTTAAATATTCTAGGTACTTACCACGATATCCTTTGAAGAAGTACCACTCATCCTCACTGAAGCTTTTTCTCTGTTCAA
Organism: Pseudotsuga menziesii; assembly: GCA_001517045.1. Lineage (NCBI taxonomy): Eukaryota > Viridiplantae > Streptophyta > Pinopsida > Pinales > Pinaceae > Pseudotsuga > Pseudotsuga menziesii. The sequence continues at coordinate 571,058 of LPNX010299019.1, forward strand.
CTACAAACTCTATGACGAAGCCTTCTAGCACACTTGCAAGCCAGAAGTCTACTGTCCTCGTAATGGGATTATCAAGGTTCTTCACAGTCTGAATCAGCTCCGGTGTCCAGACAATGTTTCTTTTCTTCTTGAATATGCTTGTATCAGTCAACTTTGATAACCAGTCATAAAGCTCATTTCCAAAGGTCGCAAAAAATATCGCATGCAGGTCTGTAACGATATGTTTTTGTAACCAGTCCTCTGTACTCAGTTTAGGACTCTTGTTCTCGTGTTTGAAAAACTCTTTCTCCTTGGACACAACCCACTCATTGAGTTTGTCTCTAGTAGGACGCCACCATAACATCAGTGCTCAGTTTGTTCAAAACTGGCAACGGAACCATTTGTTGGTCGCAGGGTAGACCCGGGTTTACTATAATGTACCAACAACACCCCTAGCTCACTGGCCCTTTCGGCAATAGACCGCGGAGCGGCCTGAAGTCTCACCCGAAGTGATCCTAATGGGTTGGACAAACACTCAAGTGTCTCGACCAGGTTCTGTTTGGCGTCCTGTGTGCGTCTCGCAGCTCTTCTTAGCCCGTGAGACATCTCTCTCCTCTCTGCGATGCACAGTTTCCTCTTACACTTGATGACTCTAACCCTTATCGCATCGCCGTGTCCTAGGCAACACATAACTTTCTCCTATTCTTGATCCTCAACCTGCAGTATCACGCACCCCAGCTCCTCTGATGGTGCGATATCGCCTCCCTGCGATATCCTACTACTACGTCTTAGCGTACTTAGCGTACTGGTGTTCAACTTACAAGACTCAACACACAAGGATGTTTTACACTGCAACTCTTAAATGTCTTGAGTTAAACTTAGACAAACTCTTATACAGAATACTTAAAGACTTCAATATTGCATTTATCCTTTTAATATGCTGTGAACTGAAGAAACACATACATACATTTACTATAAGCAAAGTTCACGTAATGAATGACAGAAATAACAATTAACTACAATCACATGAATCAATCACATAATGCTCTGATTTTACGTGGTTCACTTCTAGGGTAGAAGCTACATCCACATAACTGTGTTTCTATATTATAACTTGAGAGAGGTACACAGTTCTGCTGCACCGTATATGCAGCTAGAGATCTTCTGGGTAACTCCGCACATAGCCTGGAGCCCTTCTCTCTTAGATCTCTTCTCTATATTTCCTTCTTACAATATACTCCCACTCTCTCTCTCTCTGTCAATCCATGTAGATTGTTACAATACAAAATAACAGTGAGCTAACAGACTAATGGACTCTCAGACTCGCTGATGTCTGAATAGCTACAGGTTACCCTAATAGCTCCAGAAGGACTGACTAGCTAACCTTTTACAATACAAAATATATCCCTTTATAGGCGTCTCGAAGGTCTCGCCATTACAACACTGTGGGCCTGTCCCAACAGTAACCCAAATCCCTAACAAGTGACAGTCGGCATATATGTACTTGGGGTAGCCGCTTTCCATCACACCACTTCTCTCTGCAGTCTTCCATGCTTCCCGGCACTGACCATGGGTACTATGAACTGCTTCCCATCTTCTGTCCTTCATCTTCAATACCTCGGCCTTGTTGCTCCTTTTCCTTTATGAGGGTAGCTGAGCCCTCCTATCTTCGCCATTACCTTCAATGCAGTGGTTGAGCTCTCTCTTCTCGGCTGCTCAAGTACTACTGTCTTTCTTGACTTCTCTATCCCAACAGTCACGGTTTTCGGCTCTGCTCTGTAGCTAGAAACATGCTACGGCGTCGTAGCTTTACCTTTTCTCTTTGTTTTTGCCAAAACTGTCTATCCACCAAAATGGCATCTTTTCCGGTAGTTGCGGGACTCTGCTCCAACAGTTCCTCCCTACCAACTCCTGGAGAGCGCTCAAACAACGACTCCTCAGGACCCCCGAGCCTGCTTTGGTCTCCCTGGATGGAACTAGGTGCAACAATAATCAAGTACCAGACTTCAGACTCAATACTAATTCTGAACTTATCAGTAAATTTTCTCAACTAGCAAGCTGTATCAGACCAAGTTACTGTAGATTATCTCTCAAAACACCTTCCTTAAAGTTTTCCCTTTTCTGTAATGAATTTCTTGAAGTGCATTCCTCCTGAATGATTCTTCTCCTGAAAATATCTGAGCAGCGTCAGCTCTATTCATTGGGTACTTTTAAAAGATTACCTAGGTCTTTTTTGGGTTAGTTGTCATTTATTGAGCCACCTGCTCTGATCCCACTTTCTTGGGGGATCATGACCCCAAATGTAGGGAAGTTGCCACCTGCAACATAGGAAGTGTTTAAGGATGCTGCCACTTGTCTTTTGCTCTCCACCTAGTTCCTTCCACCAGTTTGACCAATAACACTCTTATTAATAGCTCTCCCAAGCTGTTGTCTCCACTTTTTATTTATCAATAATAAAATATTCAGAATTACATTCCACTTCTTTTGACTCTTTTGAGTCATCAATTCCTACTTAACATTAAATTTAACATAATGTCTTAGGAAATCAAATTAAAACAATTAACATTATTTTACTGACATACACACCCCCTTAAAATGTAACATCGTCCTCGATGTTACTTATTCTTCATCCTCTACAGTCTCCTGGAACAGATTCGGGTATGCCTCCTGCATCTTACTTTCCAGTTCCCAGGTGGCCTCTTCAGGACTAAGGTGCTTCCATTGCACCTTCACCTATCCAATGGTGCGGTTTCGCAGAGTAATTTCCCTCCTCCCGAGGATACAGTCTGGTTCCACCAGAATTTCTCCTTCTGGTTCCACCTGTACAACATTCCAATCAACCACATGAGTAGCATCATGAACATACTTCTTCAAAACAGAGATATGAAAAACATTATGTACTTTCAAGTTAGGTGGTAATGCTAGTTGGTAAGCAACTTAACCTATTCTAGATAAAATTTCAAATGGACCACAGTATCATGGTGCTAACTTTGCACAACTCCCCAGTATTAGAGAGCTTTTCTTTGGCCTTACCTTTATAAACACATGATCACCTACCTGAAACTCCTTGGGAGTTATTTTCAAGTCTACTTGGCTCTTTTTCCGATCCTGTGCCACCTTCAAATTTTCCTGCACTTTTTTCACAATTTCCTCCATTTCCTTCAACAATTCTGGTCCTAACACCAATCTATCCATTGGATTATTCTAGGAGATAGGAGTGTTGCATTTTCGTCCATACAAAATTTCAAATGGACTAAACTTAGCTGATGACTGATAGTTATTATTATATGCAAACTCTGCTAGATGTAAGTAGTCTTCCCACTTACCTGGCTGATCTTTAACGTACATCCTTAATAAATCTTCCAGCGGCTGATTCACTCTTTTAGTCTATCCATTTGTTTGAGGATGGAAGGAGGTACTAAAATTCAATGTTGTATTTAATCCTTTAAACAAGGACTTCCAAAAATTTCCTGTGAATTTAGGATCCCTGTCTGAAAGTATAACTTTCGGTACTCCATGTAACCAAAAAATCTGCTTTAAGAAGATATCAGCTATATTGGCAGCCTTGTAAGTAGTTTTGACAGGAATAAAATGCGTTGCCTTTCTTAACTTGTCAACCACCACCATAATAGAGTCATTTTGATTCTGATTTCTGGGCAGTCCAATAATAAAATCTAAGCCAATCACTTCCCATTTCCAGCTAGGAATAGGTAAAGGTTGTAGCAAACCAACTGGATGTTGGTGTTTGGTTTTCACTTGTTGACAATCCAAACATCTAGCAATGTATTCAGCCACCTCAGATTTCATATTAGGCCAAAAATATTATTTTCTTAGCATGGTTACAGTCTTTTGATAACCTGGGTGTCTTGAATATGGTGTTTTATGGACTTCGTCCAGAATTAACAACTTAACCTTAGGCACATTAGGCACATACAGTTTATCTTTAAATAATAAAAATCCATTTTCATTTAAACTATAACCTTTTATTAAGCTTTCTGTAGGTTCTTTCTTAGCTGTAATTTGCAATTTCTGATAATTTTCATCTTGTTTTACCCCTTCTTTAAGCTGTTCATTTAAATCAAAAGCATAAGTGTTGATTGCTGCTGTAAAGTTCATCTTTGCGTTTCTTCTCAATGCATCAGACACCTTATTTTCCTTTCCCTTTATGTGCTGGATTTCAAAATCATATTCACTTAAGAAGGCTAACCACCTTGCTTGTCTTGCGTTTAAATTAGGCTGATCTAAAAGATATTTCAGTCCTTTGTTATCAGTCATTAGAATAAATTTTCTTCCTATTAAATGATGTCGCCACATTTTTAAGGCGTGTATAACAGCCGCAAGTTCTAGATCATAAGTGGTGTAATTCTTTTCATAAATTTTTAACTTCCTAGACTCATAAGCAATGACATGACCGTCTTGAGTTAGAATGCCACCTAAGCCATCATTACAGGCATCATTGCACACTACGAAGTCCTTATTAGGATATACTATCCTTAGAGTAGGTGCACTAGTTAATAAGGTTTTTAATTTCTTAAAACTTTATTCACATTTTGAGTTCCAATCAAATTTCTTGCATTTCTTTTGCAAGGAAGTGATCGGATTTTCTATTTTTGAAAAGCCTTCAATGAATCTCCGGTAATAACTGGTAATTCCCATGAACGACCTCACATCTGTTACATCTTTAGGAACCAGCCAATCTTCGATTGCCCAAATATTTTCAGGATCGACTGAAATCCCTTCCTTAGTCACTACGTGACCTAAGTACTGGATTTCATCTTTAAAGAAGTCACACTTGCTAAATTTCGTGAAGAGTTGTTGTTCTCGCAACTCTTGTAAAACTAGCTTTAGGTGTTCTTTATGTTCTTCTTCCGTTTTAGAGTAAATTAATATGTCGTCAATAAACACGACAACAAATTTATCTAAGTACTTATGCATTATATTATTCATTAAGCACATAAAGACAGCTTGGGCGTTGGTAAGCCCGAATGGAATTACGACAAACTCGTAGTGTCCATACCTTGTTCTAAAGGTTGTCTTGAAGATATCTTCATCCTTAATTCTTACTTGATGATATCCTGACCTTAGGTCTATATTTGAGAACACCATTGCTCCACGTAGTTGATCAAACAGATCATCTATGCGGGGCAACAGATATCTATTTTTAATAGTCATCTTGTTTAGCTGACGGTAGTCTATGCATAGTCACATAGTTCCGTCTTTCTTTTTGACAAAAATGATCAGTGCTCCCTAAGGAGACACACTTGGTCGAATATACTTCTTATCTATTAACTCTTTTAGTTGTGATTTTAGCTCATTAAGTTCTAAAATGTTCATTCGATAAGGAGCTTTTGAGCTAGGCACCGCACTTGGTACCAACTCAATAGTGAAATCCAATTCCCTCCTTGGAGGTAATCTTGGAATTTCTTCTGGGAATACGTCAGTATATTCTTTTAAAATAGGAATATCTTCTATTTTTAACTTATCTATTTCAATTTTACTTGCCTCATCTGTAATAGTTACTGCATAGGCCTTACATCCTTTTCTAACAGCTCTTTTAAGCTGTAAAGCAGAAATATGTCTGATTATAGTTTTTCTAGGAATACCCTTAAACTTTATTGGTTGTTCATCACTATTTAAACACGTGAAAGTTTTATCGTAACAATTTAAAACTACCTTATGCTTCTTTAACCAATCCATGCCAATCAGTAAATCATATGAGCCAAGTGGCAAAACATTAAGCTTAACTGTAGTTTTAAATTCATCCATAAGCAAAGCACATTCTTTCACAAAACATGTTACTTTTCTTTTTGCCCCAGTGGCTAATTGAACTAACCAAGAATTATCAAACTTATCGACAGACAACTTACATTTTTTCACTATTTGAGGTGCAATGTAACTAAGACTAGCTCCTGGATCAATTAAAATGGTTATAGGGGTTTGATAAATCATACCTTCTACTTCCACCATGGAATTCTGATAGTCAGCTTGGAAATTCTCCAAAGATGCATTTATTCCGGGCATAGTCCTCGCTAGTTCTCCAACGGTCATTTCCTCCTGCACAGTATGAATATTGCTGATTGACTTTTTCTGGTTTGGGCAGACCGAGGCATAGTGCGGGCCATTACATTCCCAGCACTTAACAAGCTCCTTACACTCAAAACTCTTGGTAAAATTCCCATGGTTATTTGCAGCTTCCTTTCCCTTAAAATTATTCGAATGATTGGAAGTACCATTTCTATTTCCCTGGAAATTCTTATTATTAGAATAATTTTTATTCTTATTATTCTTGAAATTTCTCTGGGGTACAAATTCCTTCTTCTTAAACTCAGGCTGATTTTTATTCTTCTTAGCCTTCTAGTTGGCTAAGCCTTCTTTCTTTCTGTTCTGCTCAAAACAAAAATTTGCCTTCCTCATGGATTCCTCCAGAATCTTCGGGTTATCATACTCAATTCTTTCCTTAATGTGATATGGTAGACAGCTGATAAATAGTTGCACTTTAGGTTTCTCGTCTACTAGGTAAGGTACATACCTAAGCAAGCTTAAGAATTTACTATTCAAATCCTTCATAGTCATTGAACCTAACTTCAATTCGTAAAATTCTTTAGCTCTTTCTTTTTAATATTGCTTGGACAAAAATTTCTTCTTGAAGTACCTTTTAAAGGTACTCCAATTAACTTATTTTTCCCTGATACCCTTGACTCTCTTCAGATCTTGCCACCATATGTCTGCTTTTCCAGAGAGATTATATATTGCCATCCTTGCCTTTAGCTAATTAGAGTAATTATATATATGAAAATATTTCCTCATCCTAGACAACCATGACTCTACTTCCTCCCCTTTTTCGGTTTCCCCGTTAAAAGTTGGGGGCTTTATCTTTTTAAACTCCCCTGAAATTTCCTCATATGGTCTGTATTTCTTCTTTCTGTCATAAAAATAAGCCTCACTATTGTCACTAGTAGTATGGTAACTTTGTCATTCACTGAACCATTTAGATGATGAACTACTTTCAGTTTTTTCCATCTTCATCTTTTTAGATCTTCTTTGATGACTAACTTCCTCAGATTCTGATCTTCTGCTCCTTCCTTCAGTTTGGAACTTTTCTATTAAAATTTGGTTCAATTCTTCCTGAGCCTTCATAATCCTTTCATCCTCTCTCTTGACTGATTCCATTTCAGTCTTCAATTCTTTTACAGTCTGCAATAGCTCTGAAGAGTGGGCAGTTAGCTCTTCTAATATAGGTTCTCTAGACAATTGTCTTATTTCTGTGTCTAGAGACTCCTCATGTACATACTCTCCCAGCTTTTCCATACCTTCCTGTTAAACTTCAGAAAAAAGAATTTTTCTGTTCTTTACACAAAATAGAATATATATGTTAGTATCTTAATTTAATTTACTATTCTATGAAAGCTAGTTGGGCTGCATCAAGGCCTAGTGTTTGAACCTTGTGTTCTGATACCACATGCGAAAACCCCAAATTTTTCAAAAAATTTTAAAAATTTTAAAATGCATAAAATTTTCATAAATGCAGTCAACTAATTATTTAATTAGTTATATGTTACTGAATTCATTATCTGAATTATCTAATTGGTTATGTTTATCGTATAGAACAATTCTTTTCAGTTTACTGGCTTGTTTTCTCTTTGCGACCATAAGGTGGAACTGTCATGAAAATCTGGGCTTACTTAGCTTTCAAGCTAATGCAGAAAGTTTTACTATTCTTACAGACTACAGGTAAGAAGTTCGGGTGCTTCTTATCATTAATTCTAAAGCAATCAGATATAAGTTTGTCGCACAAAATAATTCAGTAAAGAATATAAATGCTAAACAATTTCCAAAGCTTATTGAGGTAAACTCATTGAACTGTCCCTTTTTCTAGTAAATGTAAATTTATAGTTCTTAATGATTACTGAATTATTCGATATCTATCAAAGTCATCAAGTGTAAAAATGCCTTAACTAATTTCTTTACAAGCATAGTAAGAATGGCAGATTTATAAAATCAATGGTTTAATTTCAATTGTGCACAAATACATTTACATCATGATAGTTTTATGGCCTAACTCTTATGTTGATGGATCTCATGTCAAAGAGATTTGTGGCTTAACCTTTGTCATGATACAATTTATTGGTTAAGAACATTTATTTAAGCAATACATTCGCCAAACAAACGTTATTATTTTCTTTTGTATTTTATTACCAAACTTTACTATTTTAACAAAAAAAACACAAACAAGGCCTTTGAGGTTAATATTAACAACAGGGTAGTTCCCATAATTTGATTCTATAAATCTCCTTTATATCAACCAATAGTATACTTATAAAATAATGTTACAAAGTTTATGTAACTATTTGATTGAAGAAATATTTGCTTGTGAGTAAGTTCTCACTAAGAGAATAAACGTTACTTCTCTCTTTTTATAGTATACTTTACAAGACTCTTATTATTATCGTGATTATAAATGTTTGATGGAAAACATTGCATAGCATAGAAAAAGGGATAAGAAAAGGGCCATGCTATGATGTAAATAAGGCTAGACTTGATTTATGTTTTATGAAACCATACTTTATAAAGTATAAGGGTCATAAGATCCCCCACGACCTCGATGGTTGTTAACAAAGTTTATGGTAATGATTATTAGGTTTTCCATACTACGTGCATGGTGGATTGATATTGCAACAAGAATTAAAGTGGAACCTTGGATATACCAAATGATTGGAAATCATTCTCTTGGTAGCGTGATCGTTGGGACTATACATTTCTACCCACAGCATGTAAATTATTTACGTGGTAACATGGCATTATTGTATCCATGTATTGCATAGTTAAATGGGCAGCACTCAAACTCTAGCTTGTCATTCTCTCCATTGCCTTCGGGATCCTGTCGCTCTGCTGCGATGTTCTCGACTGCTTTGCCACTTACATTTTGCTGCTGATAGTCTCCCCCTGTTACTACTCCTCCTCGAAAGCTTGTTCTTGAACACTTAGTAGAGAAGTGTTGTCACCGCACCGCTTCATGCTTGGGTAAGGGCTAATGATATTTCTCCAGGTTTTTAACTTCCCTCGCTTGCTCCATTTGGCATCTGTCAGTCTGCAAGTCATTCCTCCCTTGGGCTCGGCAGTGGCAGGCAAGGGTTTGTTTTTCTAAAGTAATTGGTGCATCGGGTTTGTAGTGTTTAGTTACGGTTCAAGCAGTATATTTGCTTAGCCAAATGCTTCAACTCTCGGCCGCTGTTGGTTGCTTACCCTGCTAGTAACTCCTTTCTGGCTACAGATGAAAGGTTTTCTTCTCCTTGCGTTGATAGTCGTTCTGCTGCTCTTTGGTGGTCACGTTTTGGTAAATTTATAGGTAAGAAATTTCTATTTCGAGAAAAACATTATCATTGCATTTTATTTACCATACACAGCTATTTATTTAGTAAACAATTTTTTTTTAACATCTTTGTCCTCCTTGTTTGCAGGTGTTGGCCTGTCTTCCTCTGCGCGGTTTGGTTTGAAGCTGAGGCAATAGTTGCAGGTTCACGATAAGCCTAGTTTAACCATGGCATTTCCTCCTTGTTTGGTCCCTTGGGGACATTTGTGGGTTGATGCGTCATGGCCTGCAATCCTTACGTTTTTGGTTTACCGTGTTCTTAGTTTGTTATTTTTAATAGATGAGGAGACCTTTGTGTTATGCGAGGTTCTCTAGCTCCATCCTTGACTGTAACTATTATTTTTTATTATTGCTATTATGTGTAAATACATGTAAATGATAAAAAGGTTGTAAGGGCCTCGCTCTGTAAATTTTTGGTTGAAGCCGTGAGCTCATACCCTGTATTAGACTCTTTCTGTTTTGTTAATCTCTGTTGTATATTTTCATGTTAGTAGGGTTCAAACCTAACTCGTAAATTTATAAAAGTATTTACAGTTCTCTCTTTAAATTAAATATCTTTTATTTATATTATACTTCAGATATTTGTCGGGTTATTGTTTATGTTGAGAATACTGATGATTTAGGCTTTGTAAATCGAGCATATAATTGCTCTGCTGGTTATTTTTTGTGCATTATGGCAATGGAGTTTTACTATGTAATATTTTTTAAATTATTTGCTAGGGTTTTTTGTACATTACTTTATATTAATTTACTTTATTTAAAATAATTGTAAATATTGTTATATAATTGTTACCCTTGTTCTTTATTTATTTACAATCATAAAATAAGATAATATTCTATTATTGTTTTCTTTACTTACTGCACTAAATAATTTATAGAAAGTACTCTCTGTATTCTAGATTATCTTGTTTATATTTCCATGCTAATATTTATAAAATATAAGAATAAGAACTAACTATGATCTGTATTTGTCGACATCTTAAAAAGAATAGGTTAGTAGTTGTAGATTTTTATTTAAACTTAACTAGATAGAACAGAGATGGATGAACATCTTACATTTCTATCCATATGTAATTTTTTTTATACCAACTAAATTATCTGTAGAAGTAAATCAAGATTCTAGCTCTTCTTTCTTTCAATTTGATTATTATACATGCAGTAGTTAAACTGGAAAGAAGTAGACTGTAAAGTTGTAAAACATTTTTATTTAACTTAACCCTACTCTAGTTTAACTATTATACCTTTTTTTTGAATTCAAATAAGCAATAAGATTTCTGAAGGTAAATACTGTATCTAGAACTATTTTATCTACCCACACATACTACCATCAGTAAATAATATGGCTTCTTTCTATGTTTCTAATAAACTGACAGTCTCAGTCCAGGTTTAACACTACTCCTAGTACAAAAGATATTTCTTCTGATAACAAAATAAAAGGAAATATGCTATAATTCCATTAACATTTTATTCTACATTTTCATCATACTAACTTTATTTATAATTTCACCACCTATGCTGGAGTACGGTTTGGATCACTCCAGATGAGGAAAAACACAAGTAGGGTTTTTATTTTCTCATCAAATGATTCTATTACTAATCATACTAATAATAACTTCATTACTAATCCATCTAAGTCTTTAAATCATAATATGCAAACATAACATTCAATCATACACAGATATTAAAACACAGATTAATAGATGGTAGAACCTATTCTTGAGCTTGGACGACAACAACAATGGGAGGCCGTTGAAGCGAATATTTATTCACTTACACAAATAATATTACCAAAAGACTTCGAATATTAAAGAAGTGATAATAATATATAAATTGATGATAGAATAGATATGATGAGAGATTACAAAGTGAGTGCCATATATATATTAATCGTAAAGGCACTTTGGATACTATCCATGAAATCATGTGTCATTTCGGGATTGTTTACTAATAACTATTTATTAATTATTAATATCAATATGTATTAATATTAATAATTCATATATATATATATATATATATATTGTTGTTATTATTTAAGGTTGTTACATTGCCACTCCCTTAGAAAGGCTTTGTCCTCAAAGCTTATAATGTTTCTGCATCATTTTTTGTGGTGTCATAGCTGACGAAACATGCCGATACGAACTACTAAGAGTTGAGCACAACTTCTGATATGTGGATGAATCAATCCATCCCAAATTGATTTGATGTGGACTGTTTGCACTCCATACCGATCTATCGTTAGGAGATTTGATCACATTGGTACCGCTATATTTCGACATTTCCCATTTTTTAGAATATCTATTTTTATGGTTGGGGTATCTATATGGAATTTTCACATTGACATTGTCTTTTACGAGTGTCATCTTTTTAGCATCGATCTAAGTAGAAAGTTGTGTTTTCGTCTCTTTAGGTTTTAATGTTTCGTTCTGTATCTCTTCCAACTTGTTTTCTAACTGCATGTTATCATTTTGAAACTTCTTAATCACTTCTGCATGTGATTTTCTGTCATCTTCAGACTTCTTAAGTTGTTCCTTAAGATCTTCATTATTGCTTCTGATACAATGATTTTCTTCCTGTTTGTCTAGAATTTTTCCTTCAATATCTTCCGTAGATTGTTTTGTCTTCCGACTACTTTTCAACTTCTTAATTTTTGTGACTAGTGTCTTGTTATGATTACCTAATCTGAAAATTTCTTCAGAATGGCTTGATAAAACCTTATTGACTTTTGTCAGTTCTAACTTATGTGTCTTCTTACTGTCGTCATACTGCTGCTGGAGTTTTTCTTTTCGTTGTTTATGATGACGTAACTCTGCTCCTTGATTTTCTAACCTCATCCGTACTTGTGCTAATTCAGCATCTTTTTCCATGATGAGTTTGTTTAGATGCTTTATTTCTTCTTCTAATTCATTATCACATCCATATGGTGATTTGTTGTCATTTTTTGACTTTTTGATCTGGTCTTCTAGGTTTTGATTATGATTTTTTAAACATGATATTTCCTTATCCTGATCAGACAACATTTTTTTGTTATCTCTTATGGTTCATTCTGGCTGTCGATTTTGATTCCATAAGCGATGATTCTCATCATCTTTCCACTCTTTCAACCACCTTTTCATTTCACCCTCAGCTTGTAGACTTTTATTGATCACCTTGTATTTTTCTAACTCATCCACTATTGTTTGTAGCTGTGCCTTCATTTCCGAATATGTAGTAGGCATTGTTTGTGACTATGTTTCTACTTCACTTTTGTCTTCATTTTTTCTAGAAGGGTAGATACAAAAGATTTAATAATTCTCAATATGTCTCTTTTGGAAAAAACTTTCTTCGAATATGTCTTGTTAGGCCAAATAACCTTTCTTTTTCCAAAAATAATTATTTTTTTTAATAAAATAATAATAAAAATTATTATTATTATTTTTAATATTAATATTAAAAATGTATTAATATTAATAATTCATATTAATATATATATATATATATATATTGTTTGTTGTTATTATTTAAGGTTGTTACATTGCCACTCCCTTAGAAAGGCTTTGTCCTCAAAGCTCATAATGTTTCTGCATCATTTTTTGTGGTGTCATAGCTGATGAAACATGCTAATACGAACTACTAAGAGTTGAGCACAACTTTCGATATGTGGATGAATCAATCCATCCCAAATTGATTTGTTGTGGACTGTTTGCACTCCATACCGATCTATCGTTAGGAGATTTGATCACATTGGTACCTCTATATTTCGACATTTCCCATTTTTTAGAATATCTATTTTTATGGTTGGGGTATCAATATGGAATTTTCACAATGTCATTGTCTTTTACGAGTGTCATTTTTTTAGCATCGATCTGAGTAGAAAGTTGTGTTTTCGTCTCTTTAGGTTTTAAGGTTTCATTCTGTATCTCTTCCAACTTGTTTTCTAATTACATGTTATCATTTTGAAACTTCTTAATCACTTCTGCATGTGATGATACCACTTGAAGCGAACAATTATTTCACTCACACAATAATCACCAAAATATCTGGAATATTGGATAAGCCATAGGGAAAATGTATATTAATGGTTGTATAGATAAAATAATGGATAATTTCAATGGTTGATGACCCGCCTATTTAAATAAGGCTTGGGGAGCTGTGACTTGAAAGGTCATGTCCTTTCAATATTATAGTTAATTATGTTTTATTATTAGTTATTTAATATTATTTTTATGTTCATTACATTTCCTTCCCCTTAAGGGAATCTTTGTCCTCAAAGATGTATTTGACATTAATGTCTGATTTATTTCAATCTGTCATTTCGGAATTCTTTCCCCTTTGTATTTGCGACATTTGAGGAGATGAGCCAATATGAATTGCGGATTCCCCAAGAGAATTCTCACATAGCATCTGATGTGGTCCATCCCAGATCTATTTTTATCGGAGCTCTGAGATCTTTTTGTGGAATGATCTATCTCGATTGTTGCTTAGTATGTCGATATTTTCGCATATCCACATAAGTCTTCTATGAATATTCATTTTGAACCTGTCATTGGTCAAAATGACGATTATAATTAGGATGTCTGTAAGGTATAGGTTTCGTTTGTTCTTCTTTCTTTTGGACTGTGACGAGGACTCTTCACTTCTTCGATTTGATTTTTGGATGCATTTTCTTGGATTGTGCTTCTTGGTTCTCTAGTAGATTGTTCATGAATTGGAATCCTTTCGATTCTTTCCTCTTGCGATTTTTTTTCAATTTCTAGCTCCTTGATTTGGTTATGTAGTTCCTGATTACTATTATTTAAACACTGGTTTTCTTTTTGCTTTTCTAGTAATTTCCCTTCAAGGTCTTCACCGGATTGTCCCCTCTTGCTGTTTTTTTTCAATTTTTTGATTTTTGTAATCAGGGTTTTGTTGTGATTTCTTAATCTAAAAATTTCTTCAGAATTGTTGGATATTATTTTATTACTCTTTGCGATCTCCATCTTGTGTTATTTTTTAGAATCGCTATTTTGTTGTTGATACTGGTCGACCACTAATTCTTGATCTGTTAATTTATGTCATATGTGCATCAGTTCTTCATCCTTGTTGTTAACGATTTTGTTCAAGCGTATTGTTTCTGCTTCATAATCACTTATTTCTTTCTTTATATCTTGATTTGTTAGTCTCTGATTGAAATCACTTTCATCTTTTAATTTCTTAATTTGGGCTGACAATTTTTCTATATGATTGTTCTGGTCGGAAATTATTTGTTCCTTCCACTCTTTTTGCATCTTATGTAATTTAATCAACATTTCTGATTTTGTATTTATGTCCCGTAATTCTTCATTGTCTATTCGATAGCGCTTTGATTTGGCTTCTAATTTCTCTATTTGTGCTTGCAGACCCAATTCCATGGTCTCTGACTTCTTTAATGATAGATGGCTATCGATTTCTTGACAAGTCTTCCTTTGACGTTTTGACTCTTTGTCGATTGTTGATCTTCCTTGATTTTGGCTTTTTCCTTGCCGATGGACAGTCTTGTTGACTAGACTTTTTTTTCTTTTTCTTTTCCTCTAAAAATAATATTCAATAATATTATTTCTTTGTATTTCTTCCCTTTTTCTTTTATAATAATAATGATTAATTATATAATTAATAATAATATTATTAATATTTTATAAACTATATATAGTTTAATATCTATATATATATTTTTTAATTAAAATATTTAAACAATATAATAATATTATAATGTTTAATTTTTTTTTTGATAATAATTAATTATTATAATATTGTTGTTTGTCGTTGTTTTTTTTTTCTTTTGTGCAGGTCATGGGGAGTGGCATCCTGACGATGTGGGGGATGGAAGCAACGATGAAGAGTGGTAGGGGGTGGCGATGGGAGCAGGCCAGGCTGGCAGATGGAGGTGGTGGTGAATGGTGGTAGGAGTGGTGAGGGGTGGGAGGAGGTGGCGACGGAAGCAGCCAAGGAGCAGGCCAGGCTGGCGGATGGAGGCGATGGAGAATGGTGGTAGGAGTGGTGGATGGGAACAATGGTGGGAGGAGGTCATAGTGGTGGCGACGGTGGTAGGAGGCTGCAGTGGTGACGACGATGGTGGCAGCGCAGAGGGACGAGCGCGGGTTGGAGGTGGAGCAACGAGAAGGCACGTGAAGGGAGGGAGGTGTGATGGTGGAAGGAAGGATCACAAGGGGTGGAGAAGATGTAGTGGAGATGGAGGGTGACGGAGGAGGGATGGAGCAGAAAGGGTGGATGGCATGCAGTAAAGGAGGGAGGATGGACGGGCAGGCCTAGAAGTGAAGGCGTGAGGAATCCGCGTGATAGAAGTGCACGCTGGGAGGCAGGCGACTGTGGAAGGCTGAAAATAGAGTGGAGTTGCAGTGTGGAGGATGGTGCAGCCTAGATTTTGATTTATTATTTTTTTTAATTCAAATTTGTTGCAGTATCCTTCAAATTTGCAGCCGATATTTCTTCAAGGATTGTTTTTTTTAATAATAATTTTTATATATATATTTTTCGTCAATTTGAAATCTGGGAATGGCCAAAGCCAAGACTGGTCAAAGACCAAGTGTACAGAGAAACTCTGAAATTACTCAGATAAAATATGAAATTTTGGCTAAAATCCAGAATGAGCATAAGCCTGAGAAAGGGCTAGCTCTGATACCACTTGAAGCGAATATTTATTCACTTACGCAAATAATATTACCAAAAGTCTTGGAATATTAAATAAGCCATAATAATATATAAATTGATGATAGACTAGATATGATGATAGATTACAAAGTGAGTGCCATATATATATTAATCGTAAAGGCACTTTGGATACTATCCATGAAATGATGCGTCATTTCAGGATTGTTTACTAATAACTATTTATTAATTATTAATTATTAATATCAATATGTATTAATATTAATAATTCATATTGATATATATATATTGTTTGTTGTTATTATTTAAGGTTGTTACAGCCGTTCCTCCCTACCAACTCCTGGAGAGCGCTCAAACAGCGACTCCTCAGGACCCCCAAGCCTGCTCTGGTCTCCCTGGTTGGAACTAGGTGCTGCAATAATCAAGTACCAGTCTTCAGACTCAATACTAATCCTGAACTTATCAGTAAATTCTCTCAGCTAGCAAGCTGTATCAAACCAAGTTACTACAGATGATCTCTCAAAACACGTTCCTTACAGTTTTCCCTTTTCCCCAATGAATTTCTTGAAGTGCATTCCTCCTGAATGATTCTTCTCCTAAAAATATCTGAGCAGCCTCATCTCTATTCATTGGGTAATTTTAAAATATTGCCTAGGTGTTTTTTGGGTTAGTTGTCATTTATTGAGCCACCTGCTCTGATCCCACTTTCTTGGGGGATCATGACCCCAAATGTAGGGAAGTTGCCACCTGCAACATAGGAAGTGTTTGAGGATGTTGCCACTTGTCTTTTGCCCTCCACCTAGTTCCTTCCACCAGTTTGACCAGTAACACTCTTATTAATAGCTCTCCCAAGATGTTGTCTCCACTTTTTATTTATTAATAATAAAATATTCAGAATTACATTCCACTTCTTTTGACTCTGCTAAGTCATAAATTCCTACTTAACATTAAATTTAACATAATGTCTTAGGAAATCAAATTAAAACAATTAACATTATTTTACAAAATTGGGGTATGTGACATGGTTGATCTTCCCCCGGGGAGGAAGCTAGTTCAATGTAAGTGGGTTTTCAAGAATAAGTTTTCTACTGATGGTTCACCTTTGGTATATAAGGAAATATTGGTATCCAAGGTCTGCTCACAAGTACATGGTATTGACTACAATGAAACCTTTGCACCCGTGGAAAAGATGGACTCCATAAGGCTAGCTTTAGCCATTGCAGCTTCGAAGAAGTGGTGTTACCACCTAAGTTGTACTTAGTGGTTTTTTATCAAGTGAGCTTGGTGAACCGGACAAGGATAACTTGTTTGGACTTAAGAAGACCTTTGGAAGTACTTTTGGGAAGTGCTTGTTGTACTATATCACATGTTCATACCCCATGGAGGAATTGTAATAAATGTTCTAGCATGATAGTGTCTGTAAAAGAATTAGTCTCTTAGACTTTATTTGTCAATTCGATTAGCCCAGGGTGTTTTTTCCCTTCGTTATTATTGGTTGTTGAATAACAACTGATAATTTCTGAGTTTTTTACTCCATACCTCCAAAGTTAGGGTGGTCAGCTTGGCATTTAGGCCTATTGAGGTTATTAGAGTCTATGTGTCAATGTATAAACATGCTAGACATCATGGTCGAGTCATATGAACATGTCTAAGTCACCCTAGGTTTTTTCAATTTTTCAAATTTTTAGTTTTTTCAGTGTTTTTTATTTAAATTTAATTTATCGAAAACTTAGTCTATTTTTAATAGTTTAATTGGAAAAATCGATTTTGTAATAAAAGTGGGCCAAATCAGCAGTTTCAGTCATGTAGGTGCTCATTTTCAAGCTAAGAGCACCATGTAAACCCATGGACCCACTATTTCCTAGTTTTGAGTGATTTTCCATCACTCAGATCAGAAAGCCCCAAAATATCATTTATTGATTATTTTAATTAATAAATTGATGAATAATGGAGCAAATACAAAATCATAGATCAGTGGATTCTCAGCCAATTTGATTGAAATCAGTCAAATCTGAACCAGATTGATTGGATTTGACAAATCCTTGACTAAAGGAGGTGATCAAATCAGATCGAGAGTCGATCTTCAGTAGATTTTATGGGGAATTGCACCCTCTCTCTCTCCTCTACACATGTGGACTCTCCTGGATGCTCTGTGGACTAACACTAGTACAAAATGAGGAATTAGCTACTAGGTGACTAAAAATTCTAGTCACCACAGGTTTTCGAAGTGATTTACTACTAAATATGAGCAATTTTGATTGACTCAACTATAAACGACTAAAATTAAAGACTAATTTAGTCACCAGTTAACAAATATGACTAGATAATAAGTGACAGAGTTAAAAATGACTAAAATAAATGACTAATTTAGTCACGACATAAAAAATGACTAGCTAGAAGAATATGAATTAGTCATTTATGTTAGTCATTTTTAATTGTGTCATGGAAAATTGCAAATTTGGTAATGAAGTGTAATTTTTGTAAGTTGTCTACCTTCTATTAGTAATATTAGTGCCATGCACCTCGATCTTCATAGATCCAACAAAGCAATTGCATGAACTTTTAGCCTTATGGGGGCTTTTATGGTTCGCAAAAAAAAAAATTTCTCTAGCTTTCTATTTTTGGTGAATCAAAGGTCATGATAATTGATTGGGCCAGAGGTCTCACCAAGTTACAGTCACTGAGTTATATATGATTGTTGGTCGAAAAGGATTGGGATCCTAAAGAATTGTTTTCTTTCTTTATCCTTCAGGCATGTACTTGTACAGGGAGTTCGATTCTGACATGGACCTACTGTGTTGAATACTTAGGTTAAGAGGACTAGATTTACAAGTAATTTGTCTGAGTCTAAGAAGATGCTTGAAGACACATCTAAGAAGAGTAAATGGAATTGGAATTCAGGAAATTCTAAACATGGTGATGAGATTGGTGTCGGTGGACAGAAATTGAAACGGACAAATATTGGTATTGAGCTTCACGTAGGGTCTCCACTGCCTTCAGAATGGCATCATTAATGTTTAGACCTTTAGGTTTTTTCTGTGTTTTTCTTGATTATCTATTGTGTTTTTTTTTCTATTCATGTTTTTTTTCTTTGTTGTGGATGTGGTGGAGATGAAATGGCTAGATCATAATTCCCTTACAGTAACAGAGGAATGCTACACCTGCAGATGCACTATAATAGGCCATAAGGATCAAATCTATTATTGGATATCTTGTGATTTTCACAAGTTGCGGCCCCGAAAATAGGTCAGACCTGCCCAGGTTCATAATAATATTGCTATGTTTACAGATAAAACTCAGGAACTAGAAATTCAAAGGTTGGTAGACCAAAAATGTTGTGTACAGGATTTCAGAATAAAGGTTATAATATGTAATAATTTCCTCGCTTCAAGGTTCAAGGGAGGGACCTGGACTCTTTACTTTCCCTACGGGACCCCTTCCAGAAACACTTACGAGAGGATTTGTGTAAGTCTTTACCTGCTGTTGCACCTCTTTTTTTGTAGTAAAGTATAATGCTTTCCCAAATACGTCTAAAACTGTGTAATCTGCTTAATATTATTATATTTGTAAGATTCATGAGCATCCCCCAGGAATTGTAAGACTCATTGATTAACTTTGGGGATTACAACAATCTCATATGGAAATAAGCCTTCCATTACTTGAAGAATCCAACCTTTTAACAGACTAATTCAGAATATATATAATTTTTTTAGAAAGAAAAAAGCATGTCCTTGTTATTCTTAGAAGAATCAAAGGTCATCAGTACAATCATCCCATAAGTGGGTTACATACCAAAACATCCCACAAGAGTTCTACCGGGGGGAAAGGCATAACAACAATAAAGAAAGATCCCATCAGAAAACTGTCTCATCATAAAGTGAGGACTATCTTCTCATCCACATCTACTGAGTGCCAAAGGGCTCTAAACAACATTCTAAAAGTGAGAACTCTTTCAATCATAACATATATGAGGGAAATGAAAAAATCCCTTTATCATGCTCAAAAGAGCTGAAAAGTGTCATGAGAAACCAAATGGTTCTCAAAGTATTCCTTAACATTGCCTTTACCCTGAGGAAAAGAGAGTGCGGATTTAGAGAGATGGTCAGCCACTACTACATTTCGATCCAAAATCCGACGGCGCGTGGATTTCTCTTTTTAAACTTACCAAAAATCACAAGGATACATTTTTTTTTGTAAATGTGGCCACAAGCGTCGGTGAAGTGACAACTATTCTCATAACCGTCGGTTAAGCGACGGCGCGTTAGTAAGCGTCGCTTAAGCAACGGCTTAAGCGAAGAACAGAAACTGCATAAATCAAGGCTGAGATTGTTGTTGACTATTCTATTGATCAGATGAGGTAGCTGTTGACCAAATTGAAGTTGTTGTTGACTGTCCTCAATGGTATACTCTTGTACACTCTACCCTTGCTTTTTGTTGAAAGTAATGGCAATAGAACTATTGGTTATTTTTTCTCCCAAAAAGGTAGAAATGGAACTTAATGAGGGGTTTTAAACACCTCCCAGTTAGTTACTAGGGAATAACCCTCTATCTTAATTGTTTATGTATGGTTTTCCCAACAAGTTTCAACATGACCATCTAAACATTAACATGGCAAATGATATATTTTACTCTTCTCCAGTATCATGAACATTGGAGTGGACTTTTAATTGTTGCAACCATTGGTTCAACTTAACTCACTAGACTTTCCTTGATAGGGTTTTATGTATATTTTCATTTCCAATTTGAACAAATATTGGGAAAAAGTGATGCTGGAACTTGGTCTCTTTTTTCTCTAACTTATTTTTTGTTTCCATATTTCCCATTAGAGTGAGTGTTTGAGTTAGACATACCAAAATCCTTGAAAGGTTTAAGCTCACTCCATAGATCTTCCATAAGTATTTCCATGTCGCAAGAGATGTTAGAGACCTATGCTTCCAGCTTTGAAAACCATTTCTTCAGTTACCCCTTAGATGGTCATTGTCATGGTTAGGGTTTTGAGTCTTATTTATTTAAGCCAATTTATGGATCTTGCATTTCCCCACAGAACCCCAAAGAAAAGGAGAGTTGATATTTTGTATGTAAATTTTGACCCAAATAGTCATTTAGTGCCCAAAATGAGCTCTAGAAGTTTCAAGGCCCAAAATCATTAAAACAAGGCCTATGCCTAAACTAAGAGCTATAAGTCAACGACACCAATTTTTTTACTAAAAATGTATCAAAATAGATGACAAAATATAGTGATCCATTATAGATAAAAAATTGTTTACAAAGCATAGCAATGAAGCCACTAACAATGTTACCTATTAGAATGATAAATAATGCTTTCACATCAACTTAAAACATGCAACCAAAACCCAATTTTATATAATGTACAATATTACTTAATCCCAACCCTTAAAATTATAATTCCACCATACATCACTAACATTTTGAAAAAAATGAAAATAATCAAAATAAAATTATAATTACAGCCCCCACACATATATATAACCCTACGTCACTCACATTTTGAAAATTCAAATAATCAAAATAAAAAAGTACCAAAAAAAAATTGAATTAATTTTCTTAAAGAAGTTATCCTACTCATTAAGTCACTTCTGAATGAAATAAATGATCATTATTGCTCAACCAAGGTTCCAATCCCACTCCTCACTACTCCCTTTTTGGGGATGTTCATTACAAATGAGGCGAGTGACATGTTCGCGCTTTGAAGTTTGTTCAATAAATTGAACCATCACAAACCAAAAGAAATTCACTCCCACCATTCCAGACTTCAAAGAAGATTGTAGTTAAAGGAGAGGAGAACCAGTGGGGAAGAAGGGAAAAGAAGAATGGAGTCTCATAGCCCTCCACCCATAGCTATACGAAATCCTCCACGAAGATCCAAAACAGCAGTGACCCCTTCAGCTCCATCTACCAAAAAACACCCGCAGACTTCAAAGCTCTTGCTTCCGATGGAAGATCCTCGGCCTAAATTAGAAGAACATCCGCCATTGCCATCGTTCGAAAATCCAGTTTCGAACCTCGCCGAAGCCCCAGAAGAAAATGATATAAAACAGGCAAATCCTGCAGAGTCTGCAGATGAAAAAGACTCAAACCAATCGAATCAGGCAGAGTGTGCTAAACAAAATGATGCAAAAGATCCCAGCGAAGAAAATGCTCTAATAGAAGAAAGACTGAAAAATAATGAGGATCATCAGTGCCCTGTAATTGACAACACCAATGGGGTGAAGAGTCTTCAGGTTTTTCTTCGTATACGGCCGGTTAAGCTGAAGGAAGTGAGGAGCTCGATCGTTGGCATTCTGAATGGCACTCGTCAAAAGCGCAAGACACAGATTCTGCACAGGGGAGAGGAGAAACACATTTGTTTGCAAGCCAACGATGCCCACTCCATCACTCTTACGCCCCCTCCCTCGCTGTTGGATTCCAAGAGAGCCAAAACCGAGATTTACAATGGATTCTCTCATGTCTTCCTTCCACAATCATCCTAGGTATGTTTGTGCTCTCCACCGTTTAAAGTTTCTTCAACAAACACACCTCAATTTGAGGGTTGCCAAGCGTGACAGAGACTTCCTTAGGCTTATATGCCTGTTGGGAGGGATAATTATTCAACGTTTCATAAAATATGCAGTTTGGGTGGGACAGTCCGCAGCAAGAAGGGAGTCCTGGAGGATGGCACATTACTCTGTCAACCTCATCAGTGAACCAATTCCCCATTAACATCCCCTTAAATTTTATACCATGCAAAAAAAGAGATTTGATGTTTAGAGTTTTTAGTCTGTAAACTGACGAAATGGATAAGAAAATAAGCCTGTATTACACAATGACATAAATAAGACCTCCATCGGAATATGAGATGAAGGAACAGATTATGAAAACCCCTGCTAGATTCTTTCTGCTTCGATGTACAGCTCCTTCCAGGGTTGTACAGCCAGGGACTATCTAGATGACATCATCAGGCTTTGCATTAGTCTATTCACATTCCTTGATTATGACATGGAGGCCTCTTTATCCTCCTCTTCCTTTACTTGTATTTCCACTTGCGATGTTGATGTGGAGTTAGGGCCTCACCCCTCATAGCGTTTGGTTAACTATGGTTCTTCTCTTTCTTAATTGTCATTTAGATCTCCTATATTTTGGTAACATTTTGGCTCTAGGAGTGTTTTAGACATTCCCACTGTTTAGAGGTCACTTATTTTTGTTGAAATTTTAGCTATATATATATATATATATATATATATATTGGCATATTTACATATGAAAATGTCAGAGCAGTATAACATTAACATATGTAATAGTAAACAAACATAGAGCAGAAAATAAACACATCAGATGACAATAGTCATGAAAGTAAACAAATCACATCACATCAATCATGCAAAGTAGACACCATGATTTACTCTGGGAAAACCCTCTTTCTTTCAGAAGGGAAAAAACCAACATTTCTTATTATAGATTCAAGAAGAACAAGTACACATGAAATGACCATAATGATCAAACCCTTAACACACGAGGGTAAGCATAAATAGATGATAAACCATGGCAGCCTGTAGATGATGATGACTTTTTCCATCTAATACAGACCCAAATCTTTATCATTTACTGCTTTGAGACTGGCATGCCATTGATTGTAAGAAGATGCCAACATAGACTGCTTGTAGATGGACAATGACTGCTGCCACCAGTCACATTAAACAAGCCCTAACTATTGCAGACCACTGAATATGAGATCTCAAGAGAAGAAGTATGTAAATGGTGACTGTTGCCTCCAAACAAAACTGATCCAAACCCCAACTTCTGCAATCAACTAAACATAAACTACATAAATCAAGGCTGAGATTGCTGTTGACTGTTCTATTGATCAGATGAGGTAGCTGTTGACCAAATTGAGGTAGTTGTTGTTGCTGTTGTTGTAGCTAGTTTCCATCTTGATGGCATCCCTCTCAACAATAGGATTCAGTTGGAAGTAGGTTCCAATTTATGAATCTAAGAGTTACTGTGCACTTAGAAGTGCAATCAAAGTAGGGCAGGGTGATCTTGCCAATGGCATGTCTCAGCTCAAAATTCTGATATGGCATCCTTTGAACTCCTCAAGACAGCCCTATATATTGATTTTCACAAAAATATATAAAAGCAAAGGGTTTAAATTTAAGCCATATGTCAGTCTCTCTAGGAGAAAAGATAGACTACATAGTATTGGCACAAAAGGGTTTAAATTTAAGCCAACATTTGATTCTGTGGTCGATTGACATCTGTACTTAACTATATTGAAGGGCATGTATCAGACACTGACATCAAAAGAGACTAAAGAATGGTGGGTGATCAATTGTATTAGTTTTGTTCTTAGCTACTATGACCATGTTCAAAAAACATCTTAAAGTTCAAGACTGAGTTTATATATCATTCTCCTTAGCAATCATTTTGCTTAGGGTCTCCTACTTTGTTGCACCCTAAGTTGCAAGAAATGCCTTGGAGGGCCTCGATTCAAGCCCTAAAACTTTACAATACTCTGAAATGCATACCAACTACCTTTGAAATTCCAGGAAACATTTCAGATGGTATTTCACAATTCTGAAACGCCGAGTCGCATTTCATTGGAGTTTCCACACAAAATGGGTGTGATTTCGCATGTTTTGATTGCATTTTGACTAGGGATTTGACCATGGGGACTCATCCAAGTGATTTTGATCATCTTTATAAGGCACTGTCCACTGTCAGCTCAGCAATGTCCTCATATCTTCAGGTTTATCCTGAATAATTTTGCCAAATTTAGAGAGGTATAAAGCATATTGGAAAGAGTTTGGTCAGAAAATCAGCACACACAAAATTGTAGGAAATCAATCAACCATTTCGGTGGGAACTTTCTCCCACTCTTTGTGACATAGAGATTTGTCTGGTGAATATAGAAGACAAAAAGAAGACCTGAGTGAATCAACATCTTCTGAGAGTCATAAAAGATACTAATTCTCATGAATGCAAATTAGAAAGAAAGTAATCCTCGGCATATAAGATGAGTCAAAGACATTAAATCACATCCAATGTATATTTTATAACATAAATTGCAAAAGAAGCATGAAGATGCCTGAAGCTTATTACAACGGAGCAACAAAATCTAAAACTCTAAGTACAATAAACTCCTAGAGTCCCAACAATCCAAAATATCTCAAAACCACGGGAAATGGCAGTGGGCAGTGTTACCATGGTCCTCCACCATTCTTGGGCCAAAGTATCTTGAAAATTAAAATCACAATAAATGGAAGTGGGAGAGTTACCACAGTCCACCATTCCTAGACCTGAGTCTATTAAAATCCTAGGATTAAAAACATATGTCCTCAGTAAGTGACATTGAGCTATTTTGATTTGGTTATGCTCTCATTTTCTGCTTTGTATTGCCTCCTTATGTTAATCCATTTTATTTTTAATCTAATAGCGACCTGCCGTTCTATAGCATTTCAGTCCCTGGATTTTAAGAAGCTAAAAATTTCTTGGAATTTTTAATTTAGGGATTTGGGTCATCAAACTCCCAATAATTTCCATTTCTAGTTTTCAAAATTTTGAAGCAATTTTATATTGTTTTGATCCATGGTTTTAGGTATTGAAAATCAAAATTTCCAGTCTACAATGTCAACTGATCAGTATACAGAAATCTGTAATTTCTTAGTAATAATTTTTTACAACTGTGCCTCTTTAACCGATCGAAGGATACTGTATAATTTAAAATTAAAAGGCTGTCACGGTGCAAAACACATTCAAAAAAATTAGAATGGTTCAAACAAACTGCAGGCTTGATTTGGTTTTCGGCTTATCGATGGCCACTTTTCTGTTTTGGAAATTTTGGATTGAGGAATTTTTGGCTAACATGATGGTCTTACAAATACAGTAGTAGAAAGTTGAAAGAACAGTCTTACAAATATAGTAGGCACACCCACTGTTGTCTAAATATAGTGATTTAATGCCTAAATACACGCATGGAACTCTTTTCTTAGGAAAACACTCCATTTTTTAAGGAAATATTTTCCAAAGTCAACAAAAGTCAAGAATAGCAGACCACCCTATAATTTAAGCAAGAAGATCGTAAAAAATAGTAGGGAGGCCTCAAGTAGGCATATGAAAACCACAAGGCTGATATCTCTTTAATATAGCAAGAAAGCCATGTTACCACTCAAACTTACACTTAAGGTGCAAAGGCTTCTCCACAGTTAAGCTCAAAGTGGAACTTGGAAGAGTTAGCACTGTCACCTGAGTACTCTCTTCCCTCACTTCAAGAATATATAATGAAAGTTTCATGGGGGGCTTCCCTATCTCACTAAATGTCAGTGATCAATGAGTTACTGATTATAGATGAGCCCGAACTTGTATGAGGGGTTTTACTTGCTGGAATTATTTCCTGTTTACTAGGACAGGAAGAGCAGATTATGACAGAATTTTGGAAATTGCTATATGTTGTACATTTATGGTTACATTCATTTGGAAGATGGTATATAATATTTTAGAGAACTGTTTCAAAAATTCATTTATGAAACCAAGTGATTTCCAAACTACTGTAAATTATTTAATTTTCAGCATAAACAGAATTGTAAATCACACAAGTTTGCCTAGCATATTTTAGTATATGATTCCTGTGCATCTAGTAAACAAACAACAGATCTTAAATATGATTTTATGACTGTATTTTTCAGATCTGTGCTACATAAAGTAAAATTTTGATTTATATTTCTGGATGGTTGAAGAAATAGTTACAGTGTCTTTTACTCTATTGGGCCAATGGGGTCTTGATAGGGCTTGCACGGAGATGATCCTAATGTAAGATATTTGATGGAAACAAATCTGAGGCGTACAAGCAATGGCTCCTTCTCCTTGGTATCGTAGTTTCCAGAAATTTGCAATGAGCGTTTGCTAGAGCAGACAAAACCTGTGACTATGGAGTTCATGGTTCTCAATGATATATTATTCATGCATATAATCAAACAGAGAAATATAGAACTAAATAATTCATATAAACTGAAAATGCAATGTGCAATGGAAAGAGTACCACTTGTTAATCTCCACAACCACTTACTAATGTAGAATTTTGAATCAGAAGACAGCTTACAAATATGAAATATCCTTTTAATCTTCTAGGGTACACCATCAATTAGCCAATAACTCAAGAAATTTGAAGAGGAAAAGTTACCAAGAGTCTCAATACTCAATTCTCCAACAACCATTACAACAAGAGGAGCCATGTTTATATAATGTTTTAGGTTCTATCCTCCTTGAATAAAATGGGATTGCCTTGATCAAGGTTTTAAGAGGAGTCTAGTCATTTCTTGGTTGTAACTTGTAAGTATTAAGACATACTTCTGGAATTGGATAATATAAGGTCTATGATTGTTTTCATGAGTTTCAAGGTCTTCAGGTTATATCATAGTAAATGTGTTTATAGCTGTCTTTTGCAACTGAGTTACACGTGGCTTCATCTTTGAGTTTAAAAGATGGATGAGTATTTTCATGGTTGGTTTTATTTTGAAACTAAAAGTAAAACTGTAATGTAGAATTTGTTCTCCTTTTTGTTCTTCGAGAGTCTACATAATTCTTTCCAAAAGTTGCTTTTAAATTTGGAGTTACGAATACTTACAATCACATATGGAAATCAATGCTATTTGTATTTTTTATTTGGAAAATGTTTTTGCTATCTGTTTGGCATTGTCAGTTTTTCAGATAGCTATAAAATGTGCATATTTTGTTAGCCTATCTACCACCACAAATATTTTAACTTTCCCTTCTGTTTAGGAAATCCATTGAATCTCTTCGGTAACGTTATACCATATATGTTGGAGCACTATTCTTGGTCTGTTTTGAAACATTGATTGATAAATAATGGATTTGAGTGCCCTTTTAGTTAAATGTTGTTGCCTAATATTCGCAAAACAATGTTTCCAAGAAAATGTATATGTTGACTTCCAAGAAGAATTTATTGGCTGTGTAATTATACTTCTAATTTAAAAGTCTATATCCAACATGTTTTATTTTCATTTCTTGAATTTCGTATTTATGTAGTTCTGAAATCTGGTTATTTGTCATTGAAAATAGATTGAAGAGGTTATGGCCAGGCTAAATGTTGATGTCCACATAACCCCGGGCACCCCTACTGCACCTGCACCTGTGGAGTCATTTGAGGATATGGTTTGTATTGTTATTTTATTTGAGCATCAGTGACCTTTGGATCTACTTCCAATCTTGGTTAAATTGTATTTCTCAGAGAAAATACAACAAATGCCCTGAAAATAACTACAGGTTTTCCTTCGAAGGTGAAAACAACTATTGTGTTGAAAGGTCAGTTAGTCAATGGAATTATTTGTTCCTTGAATTCGATTTGCAAGAATTTCAAGAGCAAAATTCTATGCAGCTGTAGCAATTGCAACAATCCCTGTATCCTTGTGATTATTGGTGGCTATAAAGTTTAAAATCATGAGGAGGAACTATTTATAGGACCAATTATTCTATAATAAGTTTTAAATCTCCTGAGTTCAAGTGTTAAGTCTGCCATAGTTGATATTTGTAACTGGACATTTTTTAGTGTTAACATGACCCAAATCTTGGAGTCCTCCGTTTTCTCTGATCTTTGATGGTATCCCTTAATCTTATTTTTATTGATATATGACAGTAATAATATTGACACTCACTACTCAACTCGTTACCCTTTTCAATTTTAGGGGACTTGCTTAGATATCACCTCTAATCCCACAACCTCCTATTCTGATATTTTAGCCCATGTGGTTCATTCAAGGCTTCCTTTTATAAGTTAGAGCAGATATGGATGTAGTATTTCTCCTCTAAAGAAACTTCTATTTCTTTCATTCCATAAGTTCAACTATGATTGTTAATCTGAACTCCCATAGTATTATCAGTTGTTGACAATTTCTATCTTAATATTGGCTAGGTTCTTATTACTGTCGTCAAGTCCTACACCGGGTTCCTTTCTGAACCTATTTCCTCCATTAAATTCCTTAACATCTTCTTTGTCACTTCGCATTTCCAAAATAGATGAGAAAATTTCTCCTCTACCTTAAGATAGTTAATAGAACTCAGAGGTCCTTTAGAAGCCATTCTTATGAAAGCTTCCAGTGTATTGCTTTTCTGGCCCACCAACGGAAAGCTTATGTGCTTGGCCATATGTTGCTTTTTCAATTTCTGAAGTATGGTTCATAACTTGTCTCGGTTCATAGTGCCACTCTGAATTAAGAGACAATTGTATCCCTAATGAACCATGTAAATTATATTACTTGCAAAGCCCTATAGAAGCTGTTCTTGTTCTATAATAAAGGGAAATCTCCTCTTGCAAAATATCTTGCAACTTCTTCTTTTCCTCCATTGTAGCTATACCTAGCTAAAATAAATGAGAAAATTTCTCCTTTGTCTGAAGACAATTAACATAACTCACAGGTCCCTCAGAAGCCCTTTTTTTAAAGCTTCGAGTATATTGCTTTTCTGGCCCACTAACAGAAAGCTTATGTGTCTGGCCATATGTTGTTGTTTCAATTTCTGAAGTATGGTCAATAACTTGTCTCGGTTCATAGTGCCACTCTGAATTAAGGGACAATTGTATCCTTCATGAACCATGTAAATTATATTACTTGCAAAGCCCTATAGGAGTTTTTCTTGTTCTATAATAAAGGGAAATTTCCTCTGGCAAAATATCTTGCAACTTCTTCTTTTCCTCGATTGTACCTATATCTGGCCACCAGGTTTGATTCTTCCATTCACTTGAGAATTTTGTTTTTAGTTTGGCCTATTAGTTCTTAGAATGCACAAACACATACAAATGAATATGAAGGTTGCAGTGGTTTAATCTTTAACCTCACGTTACACATTTATAGTACCCCTAGGAGGTTACAGTGGCTTCACCACAATTTCCACATTTAGATGTACAGTTGGCAACATGCCATAATAGTAACATCAACGTTAAACACATCTGCGTGTTGATACTTTTCCATTACCCCCCTGGAATACACATACTCAGATTACATCATTCAACCCCTCTTAATTGCACCCAGAGGCGAGAGAAGCGAGGTTCTTTTATAGCCTTGGTGTTAGAGAGGTTCTCTTTCAGGGAACATTTAATGCTAATTAAACCAATTGAAAAATGGAAGTTTCTCTTATTTAATTTAACTACCTTGTTGTAATATCATAGATCACATAAGGTTACCAATAATACATACAAAAATATACACAGAGATAAGAGACAAGAAGAGATAGGATGAACAGATTATATTATTCTCAATAGATCATACAAAGCCAAGAACTAAACTTAGTTCTTGTGTGGCTCAACAGCCTAATATATACAATTTACAATCAGTTAAGAGTAACGACCCGTCGGTTCGGTGAACCGACACAACTATTAGTTAACAGACTAACTACTGTGTTTACTCAGCCGACCGACGTAGTCGGTCCCTCAACTTAGTCGGCTGATCGACTAAGTCGGTCTTCGTTCAAGTCGACTTATGTCGACTTGCTCCTTCTACATCTCCCCCACACAAAAAACATTTCTTCGTCCCGAAGAAAGAGGGAGGTAAAAAAATGGATTAGAAGTACAAAAATAGATTGCAAAGGGAGACTGCTACTGAGGTGGGCTGTGCAGGCGAATAGTGGGTCTCTTCTGCACACAGACTTCGACTATTGCTGGTGCTGTGATGGCAAGCTGATGTTGAAAGTCTGTCCATGTCTGCAAATCTTTCTGAATGTCGATGGTCAGAGTAGTAAGATTTGAGAGTACCGACATCTTCTCTGCCATTGCCATTTCTGCAATATTTTCCATGTTGGGGCCCAGCAGCTGATTGTGTTCTTCCGCAGCATCAAGGAGTCTCTTCATCTGTGGACAGATGTTGTCAACTTTCTCCAAGTTGGGAAGGGCTTGCTGAACCCACTGGTGTGCCTCACGTTCCAACTTCTGCAGCTTAATGTTTTCCAGCACTATTTTTTCTTCGATGGTCTGCCTCAGTTCTGTCTCAGTCGACTTCCTTCTTTCTAAGGCCTGAATGCCTTGTCTTGTCTGCCTCGTCTGAGTATAGACCTGCCCATAATGAGTAGGCCAATCTCAGAGTACTTCCTCAGTTACAATGGATTCCTCCATGTGGTCTTGTAGAAGTTTGTGAGCCTCCGAGAATGTTGTGTGCTGATTCAGGAGCAGTCGGGCAGTTTCTTCTTTTTGCCCGGCCTTAGTCTTTTGGAGGTGGGTCTGTATGGTCGACACCAAACCTTCAAACAGCTGATATGCTCTTTCCAGCGGTCGGTCGGTAGCAGCTTCGACAGGTCCTGGGGTAACAGTCTATACAAGAGACCTGCATTTTTCGAGGAACTCGACTTCTTCTGTCTCCTTATCCTTGAGTTGTTTCCTTAGTCGGGTCGTCCTCCTCTTCGATTCTTTTGCTAGGGTGTTGAGTAAGTGGCCGACCTCTGAGTCGGTCAACGAGCTTACATCCCGTAGGCTAATCCTTAGCTGAGCGGTTCTAGGAAGAGGTTCTGTTGTCTTCGTTGCTTGCTCTGTTGGGTTGTCGTGAGGACCTGCAGAAGTGGAAGGTGGATCAGAGGTCGAAGGGGTTTGTATCGGAGGGGTTGGTTCAGTGGTCGGAGGTTTTTGTGTTTGGGGAGGTGGTATGTCCACCTCCGGCTGGGATGATGATGGTGGTCTCAGCTGTGAATCAGGCGGTGGTGGAGGTGGTGGAGATGATGGTGGTGGGGGTGGGGAGGGAGGGTTTCCTGATCCTGGTGGTGATGGAGAATGGTGTTGGGAACTTTGGTCGGAAGACATAATGTCTTCTTTTGATCGGTAGTCAGTGAAGGTCTGTTCAATGCCTGATACATCGCCACCTTATCGAACCCTTGTAAATACTTTTGTTTGGTGGGCATATGTCTTTTTGCTTGCTTTTAGGGGAGTTGTTGTCTTGATTGTCTGCACCGATTTGAACAGTGCAGGAAGTTTTGCAAAGAAGGCTTTAAGCTCCTGGTCCGAGCTGGCCCTGGCTCTGAGTGCCTCAGGGATAACTCCTTCAAAGAGTTTGGGGGAAACGTCGGCCTGCTGTGCTGGTGCTTGCTCTTCGACTATTTTAGTCGGAGATGGAGGGGGAGGAGTCATCACCAGGTCGACCACATCTTCGGACAGTGGTGTTGTTTTGGCCTTCTTTGGCCGACCTTCGGGTGCTCTTGCTTCGACAAAACGTTGAAACTGGGTTTCAACAGTTACCTTATTTGCTCGGGCATCCTCGACAATATCGAGTGCTGATGCTTCTAGTTCATCGTCGTCGTCGGTGGAGTCAGCAAGGACAAGCTTACGCTTACCTTTGCCTTGCTGACGTTTCTGCAGCTTGATGTTCCTTCTGGCAATGGCTATCTCCTTCGCCAGTTTCTTGAGAATGCTCCGAGACACAGCATATTCAGGGTTGTCTTCCTCGACTTCCCCTGTCGGGGTCTGAGCTGGGTCGACAGTCTGAGTAGCCGGAGGAGTTGTGTGTTGTACTGGTTGTTGTGCTGGTGGTGGTGTTTGATGTTGCTCTGTCGGGGGGTCCACTACTGGTGCAGTCGGATGCTTCACTGTTATGTGCACCCGACCAGGAGTGCTGGTCGGAGTATCCTGCATCACAAAGGTGCTAATATACAAGTGCAGCTCGTAATATTCCTCCTTCTCCTGGTCGGTCAGAGGTTCGACTATAGAGAAGTCGACCTGTTTTGCAGCCTTCGGGACTTGAATTTTGGTTTGGGCTTGTCTAGACAGCTCCCGAAATATTTGGTCGACTGTGGGATAATAGTCGAGGTCCCTGGAATTTGAATCCTGAGTGTTTGAGGACCATACTGATGTATGGTCGAGCTCCAGCTGGATGTGTGAGTCGGCTGGGAGGTGTCGTCGGATGTTCTGGGGCACCCTCCACCTTGTCGTGCGCAGCTTAAGCTACTGGAACCATTTTTCCAGAAATACCTTGCCTTGGTTTAGTTCATGCACAGTTCCTTTTTGGGAAAAGGGTTTGAACCTGTGCATCTCAAACCTAGTCGGCTCTCGGAAGACGGGACTGCCTTCCGGGCATATATAGTACATAACAATCCAAATGATTAAGGAGGGGAATTTGATAATACCTCCTGTTTCCTGACAGCGCTCGCATATGGTTTTGACCAAGTCTGCGAGGTAGTCTGCCCATCTGAAGATGCGTCCGTCGGTTGTAATTTTGTCGACGGCGTCCAGCATTTCCAGTTTAAGGTCACTGCTGCGACCAGCCAAGGTGAGAGTAATGGCGATGATTTTTTCCACGATCTGTGGTGTTCGTGCGTCGATCTGACTGATCATCAAACCCTTGGAGTTTTTACCCGACGCCGAACCTATAAGGCGTTCGACTAGCCCTTCCTTGATCCCAATGGGGACCGGGTCACCCTGGTTTGACAGACCAGTAAGTCGGGAGATAACATCTCCATTGATGTCGACCGGTCGGTCAAAGGAAAATTGGCCGTTGTGGTAACGACTGATAATGAATTTGACCGCGGCTTCCTTCGTACCAGTGAAGCTGGCCATGAGAGGTGCGTTTGCATAAGCATATATGGTGCTATGCCTAACTTTCTAAGCCTCCTGGGTCATTCGTCGGTCTTCAAATGCTCATTCTTGAATATCCGTCCATAGCTTTTGAAACGGACCCTCCTGGACTTTTGCGTTTTGGATTCATTTGAGTCGCTGGAGTAAGGGTGAGTCGGCTTCCTAAAGTTCTTGGGCCTTAGCCGCAGCTCTGGTGCATTTGGGTGCCATGGTTTCTGACTAAACAGACTGGTCGGAATTCTTACAAGGCTCACAAATTTCAGTCGACTGGGAGTTCGAATGCTCTGTAGGTACGTGGTGTGGTGAATGAACTGTGGAATGTCCATTATTTATAGGCGCGGGTGGGGTGGAGTTTCGAACTAGGTGAATTAATGGCGGACTTGACAGTCCAACTGCAACACTCGAGTGCGATTTCGTGAATCTGGGGCGGGGCTCGAGGCCATTAATGCGGGATGGGA
>LPNX010299019.1:605188-665816 GCA_001517045.1 Pseudotsuga menziesii
AATAGATTTTTGTTTCTGATATTACGGTCGTGCCAAGCTTTCTGCTGTTGTTTTTGTATTTCCTGGTGCTGGACGGCCATAAGTCTATGTTCTTCCAATTTATTAAGTTGAAGTAGCCGATCTTTCCTGGCCTGTTCGACGTCGACATGTAGTATCTGTGCGATGATAGGTGCCTGTTTTCTGAAGTGCAGAGGTACGACTGCTTCTTTTCCATATACCAGTCGAAATGGGGTTTGATCAGTCGACCGTTTGTAGGCTGTCCTGTATGCCCATAAAACTGCAGGAATTTTCTCATCCCAATCATCTTTGTCAGCACTGCATATTTTAGTTAGTCCTTTTGTCAGTGTTTTATTGAAAGCTTCAATTACACCATTCGACTGAGGATGGTATGCTGTACTACGTCGGTGGTCGATGTGAAACTTGTCGGTTAGATTTTTGATAGTTTTGTTAACAAAGTGTGATCCTTGGTCGCTGATCAAGGTGAGTGGACATCCAAATCGAGTAATAATATTTTCATAAATGAACTTTGCAGCTACTTCACTTGAACATGTGTCGACAGGTTCAGCTTCTTCCCATTTAGTAACATATTCTACTGCAGTGATGATATACCTTGCACCTGACCGTCGGGCTGGGACAGGGAATGGTCCTATGAAGTCTATAGCCCAGATTTCAAAGGTGAGACTAGGGTTGACTGAGATCAGGGGCATTTCTGTACTCGGCAGTGGTCGACCAAGTCGTTGGCATCTGTCACATCGACTAACAAAGGTTTTACAATCCTTATGAAGCGTCGGCCACCATAATCCAGACTGTTGAATTTTCTTAGCAGTTGTGTCGGCCTGAAAATGTCCTCCTGCTGGTCCGTAGTGTGCTTTGTGCATGATTTGCTCTCGTTCATGGGTAAGTACACATCTTCTAAGAACATCATCTAACCCCATTTTGTATAGAAATCCGTTGATGAGGCTGTAGGGGGAAGCCTTCATAGCTAGGATTTGCTTCTTTTTAGTGTTCAAACCTTCTGGTGCCTGACCTGTTTCTAGGAACTGAGCAATTTCCTCCAGTTCTTCTGGTACTACTTCTATACGAAATAGATGTGCATTTGGTAGGTCGTCGTCGATTCCAGTTGGTTCCTTTCCTGTGTCGATTCAGGATAGGTGGTCGGGTCCGACATTTAGCTTCCCTGGTCGGACAACTACTTCAAATTCAAATTCTTGGAACAGTAAGAGCCATCGACAGATTCTACCATGGTGAAGGGGTTTGTTTACGAGGTATTTCAAAGCTTGATGGTCGGTGTAAAATATGAAGGGGTTAGCTAATAGGTAGTGTCGATA
This sequence comes from Pseudotsuga menziesii, assembly GCA_001517045.1. NCBI lineage: Eukaryota > Viridiplantae > Streptophyta > Pinopsida > Pinales > Pinaceae > Pseudotsuga > Pseudotsuga menziesii. The sequence goes on from LPNX010299019.1 coordinate 606,517, forward strand.
TTTCTGAAGTGCAAAGACCATTCCTAGGGCTTCCCGTTCAGTGGTCGAATAGTTCCTTTCAGCCTTATTTAGTTTCCGACTGCTTTAAACTATAGGGTAGTCCATTCCATCGTCTCCTGGTTGAGTCAGGATAGCTCCAATTTCTATTCCTGATGCATCGATATGCACATGGAATTTGATCGACCAATTTGGAAATTTAAGTATGGGGGCTTCGACCAGTTTTCTCTTTAGTTTGTCGAAGGAGATTTGGCATTCCTCCGTCCATTTAAACTCTATATCATCCTTGAGTAGTTCTTCTAGGGGGTAGGTCATGTCTGAGTAATGTCGGATAAACTTCCTATAGTACCCTGTGTGTCCTAATAACACCCGAACCTATTTAGGGTTTATTGGAGGCTTCAAGTCAAGGATAATTTTAATTTTGGCAAAGTCAACCTTAATACCATCTTTACAAACAACATGTCCTAGTAGTATCCCTATGGGGGTCATAAATATGCATTTCTTAATGTTGAGGGAAAGTTGAATCTGCCGACATCTTTCCAACATAAGTCGGAGCCATGTGCAGTGATCTTTTAGGGTGGAATATATGGTCCAGTCGTCGAAGTAGATTGCCATAGTTTTATAGATGTACTCTTGGAAGGTTTTTACAACTATTCTGGAAAAGACTGCAGGTGCATTCTTTATTCCAAAAGGCATAACCCTATAAGCAAAAGAGCCAAATTCACAAACAAATGTGGTTTTCTTCTGATCTTCCTTTGCTATAGGCACTTGATTGTATCCTAAAAATCCATCTGTGAATGAGTAGCATTCATGGCCTGCCACTTCATTCAAGATTTCATCAGCATAAGGTGTGGGAAAGGGATCTGTCAATGTGACTTTATTAAGTTCCCTAAAGTCGACACAGATTCTGAGTCTGGTCAGATCGTGTTTCTTAGGCTGGACGACCATGGGACTTTCCCATTCCGACTGGTCGATGGGGTAGATGATACCTGCGGGTAACATGTTGTCTATCTCCTTTTTAACTATTTCCTTATACTTATGGGCTAGTTTATAAGGGATTTTTTTGACAGGTCGGACATCAGGTTTAGTGTCGATTTTCATCTCTCCCATTTCTTGAACTAACCCTTTCAAATCTTTATAGTCCCTTGCAAAGACGTCTTGGAATTCTCTAAGTAAGGTTACTATTTCAGCAGTTTGTTGCTCATTCCAATAATCACCAATCTTAGCTAATTTTGGTCGGTCGTCATTTGAAATATTGACCTCTTTGGTTTTTACTTTGGCATCTAACCATTCTGGGGCTTTAGCTTCATTTATTGGTCGACTTCCTTCCTGGAACTGTGAAAATGTAGCAGGGAAGTCGGCTGCAGTCATTCGGTCGAGGTCAGGTTTTTCGGTAGTCGCGACCCTAAGCACAGAGTGGATCGGTTTTGTTGTTTCAGCATGGTTGGATTTCCATCTGAAGCTTTTACCTTCGGTGTGTTCATTCTCCAATTGTAATCGGGTCGACTCGACTTTTGATCCTATGTGAAGACTATTACAGTGCTTGACCTGTCGAGGGTCTTTGTCAAGGAATGTTTCAGTCGGTTGAATAAACTGTTTAATTTGTTGTGCTGGCTCGACTAATTGTTGATCTTCAGGGATAAAGTTGAAGTTTTGGATGAAATTTTATTTGAGTTCATTCCAGAAAAAGGTTTCACCTTTTGCTTCCTCCATTTTATACCATTTGCTAGGTAAGTCGTCTAGGGTTGAGGGAAACAAGTGTGGCCAGGCTCTCTCATCCTTATGTCCTAGGCATCTCCATTCTTTTTCACAAGTTTGGATGTGTTCTGTCCTTGAGTAAAGATGGGGATCTGTGCTTGTGGGGTGAGCTTCTTGCCACCAAACCTTTCAACAAAATAAGTTGCAGCACTAGTCCAGGTCTGAAGTTTTGTGTGATGGGTATCCCACCATCTAGCTGCTTGACCGGTGAAGGTTTCTACTAAGCTCTGTAGTCGGCCATGTTCTCCAAAGTCCTTAGACACTTGTTCAACATGCATGACTGGGGATTCCCTCTCCTTATACCTTGTTTGTGTCCTGGTAGTTTCGTTGGTCGGTTGTAAGGTAGGGTGTTCTTTTATTTTTCTCTCAAAAATTTTGGGGATAATTGAGACTAGAAAGCACTGTCGGGTGGGTTTTTTCTGTATTTTTTGGATAGTCCAGCACCCTCTTTCTTGTGTTTCATAGTTTTCCATTTCCCAGTCATATAGTTCAGCATCTGAATTATAACCAACTGAGTCAGGATTACCTAAGTAAAGCTCCCCTTGGGCGTTTGGTTCTGTGTAGTCAGTATTGTTTTGGATCTGATAAAGTTGTCGGATATCGACTTCCTCATCAATTGGTTCAACCCAAGGTTGGCCTTGGGAGGGGCTAATAGGCACTATGACCTTTTGACCATTTCCTTTGAGTTTAATACATTCTTTATCTAGAGAGATAGAGGCTTTCATCTTTCTACCCCAAGGTCGACCTACAAGGGCTGGGAAGGAGCTAGATCCTTCCTTTGGGTCAATAATTTTGAAATCAACCTTAGTCGATATGCCTTTAATGGTTGTGTCTACATTTTTCCAAACCCCAATGGGTTCAATAAGGCCCTGATCGGCTAGTTTCAGATAAATGCCTGACTCATAGAGTTGAGGTCGTCCCATCCTTTCCCATGTATCCCCGGTCATGATATTTACCTGAGACCCAAAATCAAGCACCACTTGTCGGACATGGAAACCTTCAATTTCCAGGTCGACAAGAGGGTCGACATCGTTTTTTTCTTTTTGATTTAGGCTATAGATGTTCTTAGTTTGTTTCTCAGGGTTAGTGCTTTTGATTTGATGCAATAAATCAATGAACTGACCGACATATTTATCTGTTTGAATGAGATGGGTTAAATGCTGGGTCGAGTCGTGTCGACTGTGGCTAACGTCTTCGGGCTGTGCAAGGTTTGTAAATATGTTTGTGGCTTCCTGATATGTGTGTTGTGCCTTGCAAGGGTTAGGGTATGTATTTGTGTGTGTGATCTTACTAATCTGAGGATTATCAGGCCCGGTTTTAGTGCCTTGTCGAGTGACGATGTGCAAATTCTTAGTAGTTATGACATCATTCTTCTGGACACAAGACAAGACATTAACATTCTTTTTATTACTAATTTTTTCCAACATTGTAGGGAAATCCTCCAAGGAGTGATCACCTACACCACAATGTGTACAAAATTTAAGATCAGTCATGTCCTTGTATGGACAGTCTACGCATCTGTGCCCTTATTTGTAACAAATAAAGCATTGAGTAGGTCGACGGCTTCGTATTTCTCAACTCCCAACGAATCGACCTATTCTTCCAAACCCTGGTCGTCGATTGTCATTCCGACGGTCGTAGCGTCGGCCATAATTTCGTTTCCCATTCTGGTTATTATTATTGTTCTGCTCTGTGTTCTGTGCTACAACATTAGTCTGGTAGACGGCCTGGTAGTTTTGTCTATTTTTGATGTTAAGATGGCAGTCGGCCGTGTTGTGATTTGCAGTTTCGCAGATAGCACACCATGAAGCTTTGCCATTCTTCATATTGTAAGGACAGTTGGCGGTGGAATGGTCTCCTCGTTCCTGGCAGATGTCGCAAAACTCCTTTGTCTGTACAAAACGGACATCTTGTCGACTAAATTGCTGCCGACAGTTATCTTTTGTATGTCCGGCTGTTGAACAGTTAGTACACCAGATGTCTTGGTTCTTAAGTGTGAGCTCTTTCAAGGACTTCTGCATATTTTCCAGCTGTTCTTCCAAGCGGTGGTCAGTCGGGCAGGCGGGTATGTCTTCATCCATCTCGACCTGCAATGCTTTTGTCAACGCATATTCGTACGACTTGAAGGTCTCCAGACTGATGTGTCGGCGAATTTTTTGTGAAAGTCCTGCAAGGAACCATTGAATGAGTAATTGTTTGTCGATGACGTAGTCCAACTGACTCAATAGATCCTTCCATCGTTTATTGTAATCGCGGACTGTTTCTCCTGGCTTCTGTTGGGTCGTCTTCAGCTTCTTGGCTGCCAGGTGTTTAGCGTCTGGAGTCTTGAAAAATGATAGGAATTGCACCTTTATCTCTGATTTTGTTGCTCTAGGTTGCCTTTCGGTAAATGTCATATACCATGTGAGAGCTTTTTTTCGAAGGGCTCCGGTGAACTGGGCTATCTGTCGGTCTTCTTTTGTGACTTTATTAGCCTCCCATATCGACTCGCAGACAAACCAGTGTCGTCTGGGGTCTTCATCACCCTCATAAAGGGGAATCTGAGCAGATCCATGACCCATGTCGGAGTCACTGTCACTACTCTCTGATGATGTCGGAGGTGGAGGTGGAGGTGGAGGAGGTGGTGTTGTAAGGGGTGGGTTTGTTGAGTCAGTCGAATCTGTCAGGGTGACGATGGGGTTTTGGTCGACGGAACTTGTGCTTCCATCGGGTGTCGACTCTTTCTCGTCGAATAGCGGATTGTTGATAATTTGTCTTCTTAATGACCCACTGTCACTTTGCGTGCTCAGGTATGACTCTTGTGTATCTTCTGAAGTTGTGTGTGGCAGGGGGGGTGCTCCTTCATGTGTCGGCAGGAGCAAGTGGATACTTCAAAAGGAAGGTGCCGTTTGAAAGGTCACCCAGTTACCTTCGATCGGTCGACGTATTACAAGATGTCGACCCAGATATGGTTCATTGCCTAGTCGGCTCCAAAGTGTAATGTCGCCAGCTCTTAGTCGAAGGTCATCTTCTATAATAGTTTGTATTCTGGTACGCGGACTTACTGTGGAAAGGGCTACTCCTTCGTCGGGAACAATTAGTTGGAGAGCTTCTGGCTGCTCTATCCACATTTCATCATCTTCAGGGGATGCCTCTTCTTCTTCGCCTTCTCTGCATCGTTCATGACCCGACTTTGGCGGGACTTCATCATGGTCGGGCTCCCTAGGGTTTTGCTGCAGCTCTGCGGCCCTTTCTCGTCTAGCTTCCCTTTTCTTCTGTCTTTCATCCCTTTCAATTCTCTTAATGTCTGACATACTGTAGTACAATACTATGCCTTCAGTTCCTCTTCGGTCGATTATGCATTACTGGAGACTACGACTCTGGTCGACTAGGATCCACTATGCTCGATGTCCGACACACGACCAGCTACCCCCCCATGGCCTACCCGACACTTTTTAGAAAGCCCGGATGGTGTCTACTTACTCAGGAAGTATTCCCACTCCCTTTCAGCAATGAATTTTTCCCACTACTTCTGCTTCTCCGCCCAGTTAGTGTTTGAGGGTGGTTCACGTAATAAAGGTCGAGGTTCAACAATGTGCCCTGCTCCTTTCTCTATTAGAAACTTGAACAGTAAAGCCGGTAAGGAACACAAGAATTGATCAGTAAATTCTGTGAAAAATTTCTGTCGGACGGTTTCCACAGAGGTCTTGTTTTCGACTGCTTGTTCCTCACAGAAGTCGTCGGCTATCTTTTCGAACCACTCCGAGAGATTTGTACGTCCTCCTCGGATCAGTTTCTGGAGTAACTGTTCTTCTTTAGTCTTGTCCGGTTTTCTCATCCAAAAGCTGCTTCAGAAGATGTGGCCCGGATTCGACAAACTTTTCGTGAGTCTCAGTGAAAAATCTGGCTTTTGCTTCTGCGACTGTCAATCTGTTCCTTCTCGCGTAATTTTGTAGATAGTTAGCAATTTTTCGCTCCCACTAGTCCTTGATCTCCTGCTCTGGTATCATATGTGAGCATATATTCCAGTTATGTACTACCGGCAACGGAACCAATGTTGTAATCTCATAGATCACATAAGGTTACCAATAATACATACAAAAATATACACAGAGATAAGAGACAAGAACAGATAGGATGAACAGATTATATTATTCTCAATAGATCATACAAAGCCAAGAACTGAACTTAGTTCTTGTGTGGCTCAACAGCCTAATATATACAATTTACAATCAGTTAAGAGTAACGACCCGTCGGTTCGGTGAACCGACACAACTATTAGTTAACAGACTAACTACTGTGTTTACTCAGCTGACCGACGTAGTCGATCCCTCGACTTAGTCGGCTGATCGACTAAGTCGGTCTTCGTTCAAGTCGACTTATGTCGACTTGCTCCTTCTACATACCTTAATATAAACAAATAAACTAGCATAGATAAATAACCCCAGATGTGTTGAGCACTGAGAGGTGATTTTTTTTATCCCTTGATGCTTAATATACCTGGGGTTAACATGGATCTATGCTAGCTCATAACTTCTAGCAACACACATGGATCTTTTCTGTGCCTTGAACATCTTTGCTTACAGTGTAAAATATAATTTACAAATATGTCCTGTCGTATGGACATCTAGTTGATCTCTTGCACTCTCTTCTCTTTCTTCTTTTTTAATGTAATATTAGTTCATGTATTTCAATTTCTTGTATAATCATGTTTCATATTTCTTTATGCTTTCAAGGTAGCTTATGATACTACCAGAGATTGGTATAATTGATTGTATTTTTAGTTCCATGGCATTGACCTATCTTTTGGTCATTGGTTGAGCAATATTAAGTTTATCGTTTTTATTTTTTTATCCTATTAATAGACACATTCTGCTTAACTATTGTCTGGATCTAGAAAACAACTTTTGATCTGTTGCAAAATATTTTTTTTGTGTTCAGTCTTAAAAATTACGGGCATCGGTAGTGCATCATTAATTTCACGTGCTTTGATTTGTGCTGCTGGTAACATTACCACAACTTGTTGTGCCCGGATATTGGTGTCACCATTTGTCTGCAGCAGCATCTTGACCTTCGCTTCGGTGTTCCATATATTTGGAGCTTAATGTTTCCTTGGTGTTGAAATCTGTCTATCATTTCAAGATACTGTTTATGGTATCCATAACCACTGATCTGCATTGCATTCAGCATATCTATAGTGTGCCCACTTCTTGTTTCAGGCACCCACTTTGCTGGTGACAATTTTCTGGCATTTTTCTGCCTGCAAAAACTGCCCATATTCTGTCTTTGATATTTTTGATGTGTTGTCAGTTTGCAAACTTTCTAGATTTGTGGGTATCAGCCTTATTTTACATGAGCTTCATTCTCCATGGTTTCCATTAGAGGAAGCACAATTGAATCCTTCTTTGTTGTCTCTTCCATCTGGGCCCTTGTTCACATTGATATCTCAGTTGACAATACGAGCATCTGGGCACTGTAGTCTCATCTATCTCTCCTTTCCATTTTATCCACTACAGGGTGTTTTTGTATTCAAGGTTTTGCTGTTCTGCACAAACTCAACCTAGGCATCTATCTTGAACTGTCTGTAACTGTGTTTATCTCAATGGGTTACATGGTATTTGTTCTGCAATGCCCACACAAGAATCAGTGCGTTCTCAAATGATGTCCATGCATGTTTCACACAATTGATCTTCATGTATCCACTCTCTGTTCATTTTCTTATGCTTCCATTTGACCCTTGCAGTGATGTCTTGATAAATGAAGATTGGTCCTGATCAATGCAGCCTTTTTTAACTTCAATTTTGAGGTCAAAAAATTCAATATTAACTGGCCGTTGCACTTTTAAACTTTTCAAATTATTAATTCCATTTTGACTTTGCTAAAATCTTAGATATATTTGTACTTGCCTTGTTATACTTGGTGTCTAGACTTCTTATGGTGCAGCGTTGTTCACCAATGATTGGCAGACTCTCAGAAACTTGATTCCAGGTTTCAGGTATATGTCATATTTGTTTATAGGTTGCACACATGTATAAATGAATGCCATAGAGAAGAAAAAATGAGAAGATACACTTTTATTATTGAATACTTTTCTCTTACAAATATAACATCTTGATTCACACATTTATAGCATGGTGGTTTAGCCACCTAGCCTTTAAATTTTCATTTGGTCACATGTCATAACATTAACGTTAAACACATTTGTGTGTTGTTAATATTTCAATATGCCATTTTTTCAAAGAAAAAAATCTCCATTTCTATTCCCCATGAAAATTGAAATCACATTTATGAGGTGTTTTCTGCACTTTTCTTAAAGTCGTCAAAAAATGACTCCAGAGTCCAGTCTATCAATCTATACTCTATAGTGTCCAGAGTATGCCCTTGGGCCTTATTGATTCCTGTTATCTAATAGATTTGTACTTTGTTCCAGACCTGTTCCCTGAGAGCCTCTTTGCATCTAAGCATATCTTCCCTATTCTTCAAAAGAGGAATTAGATTCCATGAGTACTCCCAAAATTTTCTAATTATGTACTTCAAATTTTGAAGGCATGTTATTAAATTAGATATTTCCCCTTGACAATATTATTATAGATAGTTAGAGATACATTTTGATTTCATCATTTTTATGTGAGCTTTGAATTTTCCTATTTGCTTTTACATTTTAATGGCCATGCATGAATTGATCTTGTGATGCAGACAGGTTTAAGTTCAACTGTCTAAATCTTAAAAAATTTCAAGCATGTTTACATAATTTGCTTCATATTTCATTACAGTACAAGAAGAGTTTGCTTTGACAGTGCCCTAGTTTTACTCAAATGGCCTAGTTTTACTCAGATGATTGAAATTTTATGCTTATCTGATAATGTCTATAAAATCTACTGACCCCCCAGGCACAAGAGAATGCAAAGATGCACTATACAAATGCCTAAAGTCAGTGATGGTAATGATGTGTCTGGAGGGATTTTGGAGAAGTTCCCAAATTGCCTAAATGCTGTTCCTCCTAGAGTTCTCAGTGGTTCATTATCAGGTGTTATTGCTGAGACATATAATGCTGATACACAGTTGTGGAGAAAGCACGTGAAAGGCTACAAAAGAATGAACAAATATATTGGAGAGATTAGATATCGCAATGTTATTGACATGAATGCAGGTCTTGGTGGCTTTGCAGCAGCACTTACATCTGAAAAAGTTTGGGTTATGAATGTTGTCCCAACCATTGCAAAAAAGAATACACTTGGTGTGATATATGAAAGAGGCCTTATTGGAATTTATCATGACTGGTATGGTTACCCTTCATTTCTCTTTTAATTTTTGCAAGGCTTTAATTTTTGTTATAGAAATATAACCTATAGTTGGAGGAGCACAATTCACAACAATATACATAAATTGATATAGTTGTAGTTGTAGATTGATATCTATCATAAATTTGTTTGAATATCATCATTGTCAAGAAATAACAACTTCTTAAAGGGTGCTAGCTCAATGGTAGAGCGCCTACCTAATTATAGGCAGGAGGTTGGTGGTTCAATTCCTCTGTGCCCTATCATAAATTTGTGACTACAAAAATGACTTAATTCACATATATACGACTATTAGTAGCTAATTTCTCATATCTTAGTCGTATTTAGCTTAGTCATTAATATGTTAACATCTAGTAGTTTATTTAGTCGTATATTTGGTCATTAATGGTTACAATCAGTGACTAAATCAGCGACTAAATCAATGATTAACTCAGTGACTAAATCAATGACTAAATCTGTGACTAAATCTGTGACTAAATCAATGACTAAATAATTAACTATCAATGACTAAAACAATGACTAAATCATTGACTATCAATGACTAAAGCATTGTCTATCAATGACCAAATCAATGACTAAATCAATGACTAAATCAGTGACTACTAAGTCAAGCTATTAATGACTAGTGAAATACAACTATCTATAAGATAGTGGTAATTTGCTACTATTAGTCACCGACTCAAAAATAGTCATTTATAGATTGATTTTAGTCATTTTTTTAGTCATTAATTTCTAATTTTCTACTAGTGTAATGTGTCAGTTTATGGGTTGATGTGTCAGCTCAATCAGCCCCCCAGTTGACAAGTAGGCTCATTCCAGCTTCAAATCTGCATTGATTGACTCTCCATTAGCTGGTTTGATCTGTCTCCTTGGGATTTTCACCCCCCTAGGCTGGATCTCCTCCTTTTTGTATAAATCAAAGCATAAGCCTCCTCTTCCAAGCTAGTTAGAGTTGGATTAAAGGGATTGCTATTGTAATACTGTTGTAATATTTTTTATTGTTGGAATAAATAAGCTTTCAAGGCCAAATGGTGTAATGCTCTCATGTGTGTGGAATAAGCATTGTCTTATGGCTATTGATGTTGCCGACTTTTCTCTCAATTTCTGCATCTGAACCTTGTCTGGCGTGAATGATTCAGCTGAATCAATAGGAGTATATCTGGGCAAGTAAGGTTACTTGTTTTTCTTATATCTCATAGCATATATGTTAGAATATCTAGATTATACATGTCTAATAATTTTATTTTCATGTAATTCTTGTCTCTTTTTCATATATATATATATCCATATCTCATGAGGTTTCGTGCAGGATTGTTTGTTTAGATTTCAGGTAGCAAGGATTGGACGATCTATGGATCTAGTTTGACTCCACTGTACATCCAAAATATTTTTGAAAATATTTCCCCTCTGTATTCCACTAACAAGTTTCCATTGCAGATCTGCTTCAGCAACAAGCACTTCTCTTCTCCTTTTCCTCCTTCAAAATCTTAAATTTTCTTCAAACTGGTTACTATTAAGGAATCTTATTGCTTAGATCTGTCTCATTAAGAAAATTACATATATATCTATCTAGTAATATCCTCTCTGAATTTTAGATCTCAATTTCGTTTTACATATAAACTTATATCTCAAGAGATCTAGCTGAAATTATCATCTTTTTGCAAGCATTTTATTGAAAATTTGTAGCTTGCTTTTAAGGTAGTTTCCTTTGCTATACTTTAAAGTTTCATATTATGCAATAAAAGTGAAAATATCATTGGTTTCCCAAAAATAAATCCAATATCCCAAGGAAATCTTTCTTTCCTTGGTTCCTTTTGCAAAACTAGATTACCCCAACTTAACAAAATTTTACTTAAGTTTTTTTTCGATAACTAGTGTAGTGACCCAAAACACTTTCAAAGTGTGTTTGGGCACATTTGATTTTGATTTCTCACTGTTTTTTAGCAGGTCTAACAAAAAAGAGAAGGATACTCTGCCCATTTTTTGACTCTTGGATGAACCGAAGCTTCCTGGGAGCTTCCCCCACCACTGTGTTTTAATTCTAGCTTGTTGCAAGCTTGTTGTAAGCCTTTGGATCCCAGATAACAAGGACCAAACTGCACCAATTTTAATTTTCTGATATTTTAAATCGCTGCTAATAAAGAGAAAAGGTCCTTTCGAACAGGCTCTTTCGAGCCTATTCACCATCCCCCCTGGGGGGATTTGCGTCAGTGTCAATTTTTTACTTTTTGTTCATCTCTTTTCAAAATAGTGTAGCTCTAATATGCATGGTAGTATACTTTGATTTATTATCGATTTCATATTCAATATTTGATATTTCAAAGTAATCTTAATACTTATCCCACGACTTCCCGATTGACCCAAAAGGGGAAAGAGATGCGTGGTAGGACTAATTACAAAAACATAATTGTGTATCTGTGTTTTCCTTTTCATCATTTGTTTCTTCAGCTATTTTGAAATTAAACCCTCCTTGATTCCCCTATTGAGATCCACTTGGATCAAAAGGGGTTCTTGGAGGGTTTTCTTTTTAACAAGAATACCCATCTCAAAATTTGCTAAAATTGACAAGACTCCGGTGTGTATGCTCTGCACTTAGCTGCGGTTCGTCCGATCAGTCAAGCTGTATCAAAAGCACTAAAGTGACTAGAATAATTAGGATTCACTCTCCCAAATTGACAAACCATCAGGTGAAAATCCAACACCTAGATCAAACCATTATGGTGGCAAAATACCCAAAGGAAGTGGGAACTCCTGAAAAGTGACCTCAGGGTGCTGATCTCTGTCACACCCTAATGGGTGCGTTATGAACAATAGCCCCAGAGACTCCATTCAGCCCACATATTCCTTACGGGTAGCAGTGAAGGTTTAGTTTTGGAAATACTCCAAGTACTCTCGAGTATATCTGGAGTCCACCCCTTCGCCTAATTTTAATCAACTCATATTTCACATTAACTTAAAATGTACCAAGAGGAAATTGCAAAAATTTCACTCCAAGCACATGCAAGTACATTGATTTTCTTTTGAATCCATTTTAAGGAACTAGTTATTTTCTTGCTATATATATATATATATTGTGTCTCGGCATTGTGCTTTCGTGCGCTCATTTTGTATCTTGTCATCTATGGCTGTTTATGGTTAAATTTCAAACTTCTAAGTAATTCTATCAGTTTAACATCACCATACTAAGTAATTGGCCTTAGTAACTTAATAGGGTCTACCCCCCTTGGCTTCGTTAAGAGTTGATCCTAAACGAAGGAGTCAAGAACAAGGTGACAGCCTTGACTCGAGACTTGCCCCCAAGGACACACCGAGTGGCTTGAAGATTTCTACCACGTGACCTAGGTGTGTGAAAGGCGGCAACACTTTTTTGGCACCGTTGACGGAGAGAAATATTTTTATTCTCGAGTATGACTTTTGTTTTCTTCCTGTTTGTTTTTCTTTGTTTGATTAATTCTTAGAGTATATCTTTAATTTTCGTCTGGTGACTCCACTGACTTTTTTCCAGTCTTTTATTTTTACAAAGAAAGCAAAAAGTAATTTTTGTGAAAAGATTTATAAATGCTTATTTTTCTTTTTCACATGGAGACTCCATTGAAGGGATAAAACCCTGTTATCTCATAAACTTGTGAAGTTTTGTTGTGTGTAGATGATCCCATGTGACATGTTAAAACCTTTAAAGCTCATCACTTGACAGCTCCACCTTTTCAGTACAAGGTTTAATCATTATATCAAATGCATACTATTAATTTTTTGGATGAATTAAAGGAGAAATATGGTGCCCAGTTAACTGTAATGTTTCAGCCTATCGATTTCTCAAACATCCTGGGTTTTCCTAACTGTTGTAATTGTTTAGGGGATGCATATAACTCGCTTCCGTCATTTCATGGAAATTATGGTGATTCGACCATCTGGCATGTCAAATCTTTCCTTCAGTTGATTGTTGACTCCAATATTCTTCATGAAGACAATATGATGGAAATGTTTGCTAGTACTTTTCAGGGTGGGGCCTGTTGTTGGTTCTATCAGGGCCTTCCTAATAAATGTATAACTTCTTTTCCAATCTTCCTTTGGATGTTTTTAGAGCAGTGGCATGATGGTAGGGGTAGTATGAATGGTTTAAAAAAGTTCCTTGAAAATATCTATACCTTCTACCTATCTAGGACAGAGTATCACATGGAAACATATGATGGACATTTTTCCATAATACAAAGTATTGAAGACTTGGAATCACTTCTTGAACGTTTAAGTGAAGAGGAGGATCATGATACTCCCATCAAAGAGTTTCCTCATAGTTATTCGAGAAAGGAAGTAAGTAAGCAGCTTATTAAAGAATATGAGGTATCTCCCAATACACAGTAAGATTCTGAGGAAGGGAAAATCCAAGATGATCCTATTGAAGAGCTTCAGGAGGAGCCCATGATGGAACACATTGTTGAAGACTCTCCTCATGTCACCATAGCTGAAGATATTGAAGATTTGGTGTATTCTCAAGTGTGTTGCAATGCTGATATCTTTCTAGAAATACCTCTAGAGAAATCCACTGAGCAACACATACCAAGTGATCCCATTGAATATGTCCAAAAGGTTTCCTTGATTGAAGATCCTTTTCATGATATCATAACAGAAGCCTATAAAGAAACTTATGATAAGATTAGTATGGTGTGTGGTGACACTAGACCTTGTTCTCCAGATGTTGATGAAGGTTTGGAAAGTTTATTGCCTTGTAACATTTTATCTAAATATGATTGTTATGAATACAAGGAAGACATGGATAGGCAGGAGCATGATTGCATGGATGAAGAGTCCCCCACATATGACATGGATGGGAGTGATGACTATTGGAATTTCATAGATAATCCAACTTGTGAAAATCTTATGGAGAATCCCATCCATGATATGTCCAACAATGGGAGTGTCTATTCAAAAATTTGTCGAAGTCCAATCTACGATACATCCATAGAGGGGAGCACGGATCTGGATGCCTGGGAAAACCTTAGTATGGAAGAGGAGCATTCAGAATTTTCACATGATCATTCAGAGTCATACCATGCAAAGCCGCACGAGGGTATCAGTAATGAAGACATTGAGAAACAGTATTGTGAAAAGTTAGATGTGATGCATTCAGTGGATTATCAGTCTCATCCACATTTTTTCACATATAGAGGTTCCTTATGATTTGGACCTTCTTGGGGCTTGTGCAACAAGTTATCATTTGATAAGCCTCAGTGATCAGTATGATGATGTAGTCAGTCTGCCCCATCATTCTGATTGGTATATTAGTCGCATTAGAGGAAATTTCAACTCAAAATGGGCCTTTTAACTTTAACTCAAATTCCATGTCATCATGTGTTAACCAATGAAATTGCTTTAAATTTGAAATACCGTATAGGTCTTAAACACTTTTTTAATATAAATTTGGGGATAGGTATCATAAAAAAACTAATTTTTTATTGTTTGTATTTTCGACATATCTCCCTATATTTTTACTCAAATTTTGATCAGGAGAGCTCATTGGATGTGGAATTAAATTCTGCATCCAACGAGTACCCACTTGGCATACTTTTAACAGACCCCGCTACCCCAAAAATAAGAAACACCTGAAAAAACATGATGATGACATCATCATCAAATTATTTTCAGGTATTTCTTGTTTTTGGGGTAGCGGGGTCCGTCAAAAGTATGCCGAGTGGGTACTCGTTGGATGTGAAATTTAATTCCGCATCCAACGAGCTCTCCTGATCAAAATTTGAGTAAAAAAATGGGGAGATACGTCGAAAATACAAACAAAAAAGTAGTTTATTAATTTTCTTCCTCCAAAATTAATAAATATTATTTTATTATTTTAACTATGATCTCCCGTCCATCCCACCCATTCTGAATCATCACACAGGTTTGCAATTTCTAAATAAGGTATCCTTACTTTGGCTGGTAACCAAAGACAAGGAAATTTTTTTTTTATGTTAATAAAATGCTTAGGTGGTCACATTGGATTTCTGATTACACTTAACCCTTTTTATATCATGCTTAGAGTAGGAAAGTAAGCTCCTTGAAAGAGAGCATTTACTTTCTACATTTCTATTTTTTACTTAGCTATAATAAAAAATTTCTTCTTTTAGTTAGTTACATTTATTTTGTTTAAATAAATCAGCTTAATGGTTCATTTGGTTTTTTATAAAAATTTGGCTACTGAGGTTTTTCTTGTCAAGATGAGATGTTTTTACAGGGTAACTAAACCAGAGATTCTGGTGTTCTCGTATCCTCTCCTTGCCTTAAATACCAAATCGAGCATACATCCCATAGTTGGAGCGAGAATGTTACCACCTAAGTTGTACTTAGTGGTTTTTTATCAAGTGAGCCTGGTGAACCAGACAAGGATAACTTGTTCGGACTTAAGAAGACCTTTGGAAGTACTTCTAGGAAGTGCTTGTTGTACTATATCACATGTTCATACCCCATGGAGGAATTGTAATAAATGTTCTAGCATGATAGTGTCTATTAAAGACTTGGTCTCTTAGAATTTATTTGTCAAACCGATCAGCCCAGGGTGTTTTTTCCCTTGGTTATTATTGGTTGTTGAATAAACGACTGATAATTTCTGAGTTTTTCATCCATACCTCCAAAGTTGGGGTGGTTGGCTTGGAATTTAGGCCTATTGAGGTTATTAGATTCTATGTGTCAATGTATAAACATGCTAGACATCATGGTCGAGTCATATGAACATGTCTAAGTCCCCCTAGGTTTTTTCAATTTTTCAAATTTTTAGCTTTTTTAGTATTTTTTATTAAAATTTAATTTTTCCAAAACTTAGGATATTTTTTAATAGTTTAATTGGAAAAATTGATTTTGTAATAAAAGTGGGCCAAATAATCAGTTTCAGTCATGTAGGTGCTCATTTTCAAGTGAAGAGCACCATGTAAACCCATGGACCCACCATTTCCTAGTTTTGAGTGATTTTCCATCACTTATGTTAGAAAGCCCCAAAAAATCATTTATTGATTATTTTAATTAATAAATTGATGAATAATGGAGCAAATCCAAAATCATAGATCAGTGGATTCTCAGCCGATTTGATTGAAATCAGTCAGATATGAACCAGATTGACTGGATCTGACAAATCCTTGACTGAAGGAGGTGATCAAATCAGATCCAGAGTCGATCTTTAGCAGCTTTTATGGGGAATTGCACCCTCTCTCTCCTCCACATGTGTGGACTCTCCTGGATGCTCTGTGGACTGATGTGTTGGTTTATGGGTTGATGTGTTAGCTCAATCAGCCCCATGGTTGACAAGTAGGCTTAGTTCAGCTTCAGATCTGCATTGATTGACTCTCCATTAGCTGATTTGATCTATCTCCTTGGGATTTGCGCCCCCCCTGGGCTGGATCTCTGGGTTTTTGTATAAATCAAAGCATAAGCCTCCTCTTCCAAGCTAGTTAGATTTCGATTGAAGGGCTTGCTATTGTAATACTGTTGTAATATTTTGATTGTTGGAATAAAGAAGCTTTGGAGGCAAAATGGTGTAATACTCTCATGTGTCTAGATTAAGCATTGTCTTACGACTATTGATGTTGTCGGCTTTTCTCTCAATTTCTGCATCTGAACCCTATCTGGCTTGAACGATTCAACTGAATCAATAGGAGTATAGTTGGGCAAGTAAGGTTATTTGTATTTATTATATATCATAAGTTATAAGATCTAGATTATACATGTTTAATAAGTTTATTTTCATGTAATTATTGTCTCTTTTTCATATATATATCCAGATCTCATGAGGTTTCGTGCAAGATTCTGTGTTTAGCTTTCAGGTAGCAAGGATTGGATGAGCTGTGGATCTAGTTTGACTCCACTGTACATCCAAAATATTTGTGAATATATTGCCCCTTTGTATTCCAATAAAAATTTTCCATTGTAGATTTGCTTCAGCAGCAAGCACTTCTCTTCTCCTTTTCCTCCTTCAAAATCTTAAATTTTCTTCAAACTGGTTACTATTAAGGAATCTTATTGCTTAGATATGTCTCATTAAGGAAATTACATATATATATAGCTAGTAATATCCTCTCTTAATTTTATATCTCAGTTCCACTTTTCATATAAAGTTATATCTCAAGAGATCTAGCTGAAATTATCCTCTTTTTACAAGCATTTTAGTGAAAACTTTTAGCTTGCTTTTAAGGTAGTTTCATTTTCTGTACTTTAAAGTTTCATATTCTGCAATAAAATTACAAATCTCATTGGCTACCCAAACAGCAATCCAATATCCCAAGGAAATCTTGCTTTCCTTGGTTCCTTTTGCAAAACTAGATTACCCCAACTTAACAAAATTTTACTTAAGTTTTTTTTTCAATAACTAGTGTAGTGACCCAAAACACTTTCAAAGTGTGTTTGGGAACATTTTATTTTGATTTCTCACTTTTTTTTAGCAGGTATAACAAAAAAGAGAAGGAGACTCTGCCCAATTTCCGACTCTTGGACGAACTGGAGCTTCCCAGGAGCTTCCCCCACCACTGTGTTTTAATTCTAGCTTGTTGCAAGCTTGTTGTAAGCCTTTGGATCCTAGATAACAAGGACCAAAGTGCATAAATTTTAATTTTATTATATTGTAAATCGTTGCTAATAAAGATAAAAGGTCCTATTGAATAGGCTCTTTCGAGCCTATTCACCATTCCCCCTAGGGGGATTTGCGTCGGTGTCAATTTTTTACTTTTTGTTCATCTCTTTTCAAACTAGCGTAGCTCTAATCTGCAGGGTACTATACTTTAATTTATTATCAATTTAATATTCCATATTTGAGATTTCAAAGTAGTCTTAATACTTACCCCACGACTTCCCGATTGACCCGAAAGGGGAAAGAGATGTGTGGTAGGACTAATTACAAAAACTGGAATTTTTTATCTGTGTTTTCCTTTTCATCATTTGTTTCTTAAGATATTTTAAAATTAACACCTCCTTGATTCCTCGATTGAGATAAACTTGGATCGAAAGAGGTTCCTGGAGGGTTTTCTTTTTAACAAGAACACCAATCTCAAGATTTACTAAAATTGACAAGACTCCGATGTGTATGCTCTGCAATTGGATGCAGTTTGTTTGATTAGTCAAGTTGTATCAAAAGCACTCGAGTGACTAGAATAATTAGGATTCACTCTCCCAAATTGACAAACCATCAGGTGAAAATCCAACACCTAGATCAAACCATTACGGTGGCAAAATACCCAAAGGAAGCGGGAACTCCTGAAAAGTGACATTGGGGCACCGATCTCTGTCACACCCTAATGGGTGCGTTATGAACAATAGCCCCAGAGAATCCATTCAGCCCACATATTCCTTGTGGGTAGCCATGAAGTTTTAGTTTTGGACATACTCCAAGTACTCTCAGGTATATCTGGAGTCCACCCCTTCGCCTATGTTTAATCAACTCATATTTCACATTAACTTAAAACGTACCAAATGGCAATTGCAAAACATTCACTCCAAGCACATGCAAGTACATTCATTTTCTTTTCACTCCATTTTAAGGAACTGGTTATTTTATTGCTATATATATATATATATATATATATATTGTGTCTCAGCATTGTGCTTTCATGCACTCATTTTGTATCTTGTCATCTATGGTTGTTTATGGTTAAATTTCAAACTCCTCAGTAATTCATTCAGTTTAACATCACAATACTAAGTAATTAGCCTTAGTAACTTAATAGGGTCTACCTCCCTTGTCTTCATTAAGAGTTGAGCCTAAACAGAGGATTCAAGAACAAGGTGATAGCCTTGACTCGAGACTTGCCCCCAAGGACACACCGAGTGGCTTGAATATTTCTGCCACGTGACCTAGGTGTGTGAAAGGCGAAAAAAAGTGGGAGGTACATCACATGGATGTGAAGTGTGCTTTCCTAAATGGAGATCTCACTGAATATATTTACATGCAGCAACATGAAGGGTTTGTTTCTAATCCATCTTTAGTGTGCAGGTTAAAGAAATCATTGTTTGGCCTCAAGCAAGCCCCTAGGGCTTGGTATGCCAAGATTGATGGCTTTCTGCTTTCATTGAGTTTTGTTCAATGCAAGTCTGATACTAATGTATATTTGGAGCTGATTCATGGTTCTTTGATGATTATTTTCTTTTATGTGGATGACCATCTGATTACAGGAAGTTCAAGGAAAGAGATTTCCTCCTTGAAGGATGCAATGAACCATGCATTTTCTATGATAGATTTGGGATTGTTGAGCTAATTCTTGGGTCTTGAAATTGCTCAATCCAAACATGGAATCAAATTACATCATTCCAAGTATGCCTTAGATTAGTTTAACAATTTCAACATGAAATATTGCAAGCTAAGAAAGACTCCCTTCCTTCCAGGAGTTAAGCTTGAAGAAGCAGGTTCTTCTCCTGTGGTAAATAATACACTATATAGGCAGTTGATTGGGTGTTTTCTTTATCTTACACACACTCGACCTGACTTATCTTATGTAGCTAGTGTGGATTAGAGATACATGGATCATCCTCATGAGATCCACTAGAGGGCATCCAAAAGGATCCTAAATTTTGTTCAAGGAACAAGAACTCATGGGATCTTCTACAAAGCAAAATCTAATCTTGATTTGATTGGGTTTACTGATAGTGATTTGGCAGGTGACAACACAGATCAAAATTCTACATCAGGATATGTGTTCATGCTTGTAGAAGGACCAATCAGCTTGTCAAGTAAGAAGCAGAGTTCCATAACACTCTCATCTATAGAAGCAAAGTATAGAGGACTTGTAAATGCATAAACTCAATGTTTGTGGTTGCAGGGATTACTTGGAGAATGTGGGTTCAAATCATAGTTTTCAACTATTATATACTATGATAATCAAAGCACCATTCAAATCTACAATGATCCAGTTCATAGAAATTGAACCAAGCACATTGAGATCCATATGCACTACATCAGACAGCTTGTGCATGATGGTACCATTCATCTACTCTTCTGTGCATCTTCAGAACAAGTAGCAAACATCTTCACCAAACTTTTTTTGTGAGAAAACAATCAGCAATCTCAAATAACTGATGGGGATCGCTGATCATGATGTGAAGGATGATTGATGACAAGATTTCCAAATTTTGTTTTATTGTCCATGTTTAAGGTAGGATGTTCCCACTGGGTTTTTGCCTCTTTCCTTGGTTGTATGGACAAGCAATATGTAAAGCGTGACTAAGCCTTTTTGCTAGGCCCTATATTTTTCTAATATTTACTCATAAATTCAGGCTTAAGGGGGGGTGTTAGAATAATCAACCCATAGTTACCTACCTTAGACATTAATTTAATCATTTTTGTCTTATTACCTAGTTTCCTAGATTCCACTCTATGCTAGTTTCCTTCTACATGTCCTAGAAGTCAACGCATGCTAAAACTGAGTCATGGAGCACTTGGGAAACATATTGGAAACCCATTTTAGCATGTTTTATTTATTCTAGATTATCCAAAGTGCATATCTTGTTTTTCTAAAGATTCATTGTTTTATTTCTGATTTAAGGAAAAGGGAAAGCTAGACTAGTGGTAATTGCCTTTTTTTTTTCCCACATCATCCTCCATCCTTTTCTCCAAATAAAAGCATATATGAGATTTATTTTCATCCCTCTTTAGCTTTCCCACTTGATGTAGCCAATTCATGAGCATCTACCTAGATTTGGAAACTGCTTTATGCACCTATGGGGGATTTGACTAGTTTTGGTAGGCCTGTTTTTTTACTATTTTGAATGGAATATTTATGAATTTGAATATCTCATGTAATTATATATTACAGCAGCCTATTACTTCACAAGGTTTTCTATCGTACACTTACTCAATACAGATTAGTGTTATGCTCCAATTTCAGTCTCCTTTGGTGTTAATTTTGCATGTTTGATTAGCAATCTTATGAATGTAATTGGTCAATCTCTTGGGTTCAATTTCCATAGTGGTACACCCCAAGCCATAGGAATTTTTCTCTGTAACATCCAATATCTCTTGTTATCTTCCAACAACTTCTTAATAATCCTTACCAGGATTTTATTTGAAGATTATGCTATCCCATTCCCTTGTGGATAATATGTAGTAGAATGGTTGAGACTGATATGATACTTATGAAAAAAATTATTCATATTTTTAGAATTGAAAGATGTTGCATTGTCTGTCACTATCCTCTTGGGGCATCCAAACCTAGCCAAAATGGTTTCTTCCAAAAAACCCATAATAACTTCATCAGTAGCCCTCCTGAAAGGTATTGCCTCAATCCACTTTGTAAAATAGTTTGTGGCTGTCAAAATCCATCTATTCTTCCCAAAATATTTTGTATTTATTTCCCCAATGAATTCTAGTCCCCACTGCTGAAAAGGTGCTTCTACAGATATTGGATTAATAGGAAGTCGAACAAGTTTCCTCTTACCGTAAAAAATCTGGCATTGGTGGCACTTAGTGATCTCTTTATAAACATCTGAAAATAATGAGGGCCAATAGAAACAAGCTCTCGAAATTTTGTTTGTTATTACTTTCCAAGAATGGTACCCCCCACAATATCCCTTATGAAACTTTTCTATAGTATGTTGGGATTCATTCTCCAAAAGACAATTTAATAAGAAACCACCAATATTTTTCCAATATAGATGTTCATTTAGAATACAAAACTTGGCATATTTTAGCTTTACTGGCCTTGCCCTTGTTTTTCTTAACCCTGCAGGAGCCTATAAATTTTGCAGCATATATACAATGTCAGAATACCATGGAGATATAGAGAAAATAGCAATTACTTGCACCTCTGTGTCTAGCTGGTTCGAATGTATGGTTAAGAAATTTAGTTGTAAGGAATCCCAGTTGGAACTTGTCATCATCTTCATCACTCCTTGAACCTTAATTAGTTTGGTGGGTTTGATCACAATGTCATACTCTAATAAAACAACAATCTATTTTGCTCTTTTCCCCCTTGGATTAGGCTTTGTGAGTATTCCCTTCACTATACTACTAGGAACATAGGAAATGATGCATGAACAAAGAACATATACACTGAAATCTTTCATAGATTTGACTAGATCATATGCTTGTTTCTCCATTATGTCATACTTACAATCCCCATCTCTTAACACTTTGTTGAAAAAGGATATAGGTTTCTCAACATTTTGATCATTTTTCTGTAACAACACTCCAGCAACAGTGTGACCATAAGCATAAGAAAAGATTAAAAAATACTTGCTAAAATTTGTACTTACCAAGATGGGGGCTTCTGTAATGGCATGTTTTATATCCATGAAATCTCCCCTTGCATCCATTTTCCATTTAATCTAATGTACTTTTTTCAACATGTTGGTGATATTCATTAGTATTTCAGCAAAACTGGGGATGAACCTTCTTAGAAACTTTACCTTCCCAATGAAGGATTACACTTCCTTTTTCCTCCTTGGTTCTTCAACCTTCTGGATTGCCTTGATCCTCTCTGGGTCGATATTTATACCATCCTTGGAAATGATTTTCCATAGCATTTTTCCTTCCTCAAATGAAAATTTTGATTTCCTGGGGTTTAAGGATATTCCATACTTCTTACATTTCATAAAAATTTCTCCAAATTCCTCTATGTTCCCTATCAAATCTAGAGTACACATTAATATCATCCATATAGACGACTACGAATTTATCTTTTTCCTCTGAAAACTAGCCCATGGATTCATTAGAGTAAATGGCATCTTAGCATACATAGCAGTACCCCATGGTGTAGTAAAGGAAATTTTCTCTTGATCCTCAGGAAACACCTTTATCTGATTGTATCCTGAAAAACCATCCATGGTGGAAATCCTTTCAGACCCCACCACTTTATGCAAAATTTGTTCCATCTTGGGAAAAGGATAATTATATTTTAAAGACACTTTTTTAAGGTTCTTGAAATCTATGCACAGCCTAATTTCACTATTCTTCTTCCTAACAAGCACCACATTCACAATCCACTTGTAAAATATTAGAGTTACAATGATCTTGCCATTGAACAATTTTTTGATCTCTTTCTCAATGACAGGCAACAACTTTGGATTAAATCTTCTCAATTTCTATCTAAAAGGTTTCTCACTGGGTTTTATAGTGATAGTATGTTGTATGATGGAGGTATCATACTCTTTAATATGTTCATAGCTCCAAGAATAGACGTCATTGTACCTTTTCATCAGATTGATATAATCTTCCTTTTCTTTGGCAGGAAAGCTCTTTGACAATTTTCTGATCTTTGGGTGCTCTTCGGTCCCAATATTTTTATCTTTGACAGAATCATTAGCATGCTTCATATTCAGATTCTCAGTGACATAATTTTGGTCAAACAACTTCTCTAGAGGGATCATTCCTATGGGAATATGATAACCTTTCAATTGCACTATATCATTCCCTCCTAGCGAGTTTTTATGCTTCATGTTTTCATCAATTCCCTCTTCATTATCCTCAGCATCTTGAAAGTTATCAAGATTGTCATTTTCATTATCTACCTGATTATTTACAAACGCACCAGATAACTCCAAAAATATCTTAATATCCATGTCATCTTCAAATACCTGCCGGTATTTGGAATTATCCGGTATGGAGGGCCTGTTTACAATGTCAAACTTATACTTCCTTTGACTAGTAGTGGGTATTTTGAATTTTCCAACAGCAACAGCTAAGGATTCATCCACTTTGATTTCATATCTAGGGACTACTTTGATTGTATGTTCGGTAAAATAATTACCAAACATATCCCACACTTCATTTCTATAAGCCCTCATTCTGGGATGTCTGGTTTGATAACTGTCATTTACTTGATTTATTAGTAGCTCTGAGTCACCTATGACTTGTATCATTTTGGCTCCTATATATTTCAAATCACGGAGCCCTAAAAACAGATCTTCATACTCGACCACATTGTTAGTACATTCTAAAATTAACTTATAAGACAAACTTTCGAAAACCCTGATGGGAGAAATAATATACACACCTGCATGAAAACCAAACTTATCCACTGACCCATCAAAATACATGGTCTAGAGACGTTCTTTCTGTTTCTTCTATAAAGCTTCTCATTTCTTTGCAGACTCTTCCTCTTCCATAACTTTAATAGCTTCATAAATTTCAAGATCACAGGGAGAAACATCATTAAATAAAATAGAAGATCCCAAATCAGTATCAACAGCATATATGGCATGAGTATTTGGTTTGTATTGGATTCTAACTACATATGGGGATATTTTCTCACTGTACAACCTTTTGCTCCCTCTAGCCATAGGAATGGTAGCATAGGAAAAGCCCATTTGCAGACTTCCTTTTAATTTAGAGGTCCAAGACCTTGACAGCAACACCCCAAATTTAGGAGGAATGTCTACTACAATAGCATCCATTACAACAGTTTTAGAGGGAATTTATGTCAAAGTTACTAGCATATATTTAATCATTCCAAGACATTTTACCTTCCTAGAATCAAAAGAGTACAAATATTTATAAGGTCTAGTAACTTCTAATCCCAATCTTTCTACTACTCCCTTTGGCATAATATTATGGGAGGCACCAGAATCTAGAATGGCATTATGCACAACCATATCATGTACATTTAGACTTAATTAGAAAGGGGGGACTTCATCCTCATATTCATTTTCAATTTTAGACCCAAAAACAATAGTAGGAGAATCATCATTCACCTCTAATATATCAGGTTGAAATTCTCCCTAATTCCTAACCATGCATGTTATCTTGTCTTTGTATTCTCTATTTTTTAGAAACTCATTGAAAGGGATTGATATTCTTACCTTTTCATCATCAACATAGTTTTCAAGGAAATGTGGTTGTATTTGTTGGTCATTTGGATTTCTAGGATTCCTTACATCCCTCTATCTAATTTGAGGGGGTTGAGGAGGATTGTGTCCTCTGAGATAAGGATTTCTTATTTGAGGCTCATTTTGTTCCATGTTCAGTGGCCTATTATCTATAGTCAGTTTATCCATAATTTTTTCCATTGCCTTCAATATCATCTCAAATTTTATATCACTGGAAGAGGCATCAACAAAAGTAGAAGGTACAAGTTCTTCCCTGATTTTTCTTTTATTAGTTTCTATTCTATGCTTCATCTTTCCACAAGCCATCATGTTGGATTCTACTTCTAATGCATATTTAAACATGTCAGGAAGGCTAAATGATTTCCTCTCTCAATAATATAGAAAAATCACTTTCAAAAGCATCAACATAGTGGAGTTTAGCAGTGCCTACTAGAGGTTTGATATCAACAGGGATGTAGTTATATACTCTCATGAAACGAATTGAGAATTCATGGACAGATTCAAAATCCCCTTTCTTGAGACTGTTATATTAGGACAGTACCTATAACGGAATATTTTTATCATCCCACCTATCTAATAATGAAGCTTGGAATTCTTGGAATGTATGAATGGATCCAGCAGGGAATTCCCTAAACCATTTCTTCGCTTCCCTATACAAGATTTGTACAATTAGTCTCATTTTAACATATTCATAATTGACTTCTTCCAAATCAATGAAGTCATCAAATCTATCCACATATAGTCTGGATGAGAAATTAACCTCCCCATCATACATGGTAATTATTTGGGCATAATTCAGAGGTATGTCATGTAATGTAGCAGGAAAAGCCAAAAGGGAAAATATGGCCGCCATTGGTCTAGGTGGATTTGGAAATATAGGAGGTGTTTGGAAGGATGGAGGGTTTTGAACAACTGGTGGGATATAAGGATAAAACTTTTGAAAAGTAGGGTTTTGAAGGTTCTTCCAAAGAGAGTTAAGCATATATGACTCTAACCTACTAGGATTTAATTCTGTGTTCTTCAAGTTAGACTCTGATTTAGACTTTAATAGTGATATTTCAAAATTAGTTTCTCACACGGAATCTTGAATGCTATGAAATTCCTGAGTAGATGAATTTTCAGATTGAGGAATATCTAATTGGTCCTTTCCTTTATTTCTAAGAAATTTATTTGGGTTATACGCACCTTGTAATATTTCAATGCCATGATTACCTTGTGTATGTGGCCTCCTGGAATTCAGGATTCCTTCTACAATTTTCTGAAAACCATGGTGGAGTCGCCAGGGAATATATACAATCTTATTCAGCTACAAAAGTCTCTATTTTCCCACAGAAACCCTTTTCTCTTAGAATCTTTGTCATTTTTCCTAGCGATGATTTTCACTTTCGTGTCCTCGACAACGACACCAGTTTGTTAGCACTCAAAATCGCTCCCAAGTTTGTGGAAGGTGGACCTCGAGGTAACAACATAACCACTTTAGGAAAGGTAGTTGGATTTTATTTTTCCAGAGAGGGATCTCTCAAAGATATATAACAAGGCCAGATATAAAGTGAAATAAAACTCAGATTATGTTGTGGTTGAAACAAAGAAAGCATATATTAGGCTATCAAGTCACAATTATCAAGAAACACAAAGAAATCTCCATGGAAATAATACTTCGGTTACAGTCAATATGTTTTTGTACTAGTGATAAGGAAGAAAATATGACAGTCCATTAATGTAGAGTACCAACAAGGATGGATTCTACATTAACTTTGGTAGAAATGATTTGTGAAATATTTGAAATGATAGACATAGCATAACGAAGTACGAATTCTGAAAACTATCACAGGCTTGTCTCAGATATGAAAAAATACATAATGAAAGTATTAAAAAGAAGCACATGCACATAAAGGAGAGAAATCACATACTGTAACTGAGAAATTCACATGAATTTATGCATTCAAAAACTAGCATTTGGGTCTGTAACTTTTGTTAAAAATAGATCTCAAAATTACGTAACACAAGAGTCTCATGGGTTTCAACCATTTCCTCCTCTATTGATTGTATACTTATAGCGTCTTAGGCCCCCTATACCAACCTCAAAATAGGGCCGAAATTAGTTACTACTTGAGAAATAGAGTTCTACCAAATTATAACGTGGCACATTTCCACAATTTTCATAAAACAAAATATAATGCGGGTGATTCGCATGTTGGAATTAAAACAATAATGCCTCTTCAATATTTTGGCTTTCTTGATCATTCTACAGTTGTCCTTTTTATCCTTGTCATGCTCAGGAAAGTAGTGTGTATTTCTGCCTATTTCTCCATTATCTTCATTGGCACAGCTTGTATTTACATTTCCTGTAATTTTCAATTATTTTTCATTGATCAATAGTTGGAAGATATGGGCTGATCATCTCCTTCATGAATACTCTGAGCTCCACTTTTTCTGCATAAGAGAACTCTGGAAATTTTGTACATGTGGCTTTGAAGTCAAATGACATCTCGAAATCTCCAGCCAATTTGTCAATCACTAATTTTCTAGATAAGGATTGATGTTGCATATCATCAAACTGTATGTGATCTTATCTGCAACTGGTTAACCTGTCATTATATTCTTTATAAGACCAGATTCCTCCTTCTCTTCCCAAAAGAAAGGGAGTCCTCTTTTAAATAAATGATTAAACAGTTCAATGAATTCTTTGATTTGATGATGCATAACATCAATTTTTGCTTGAACTATTTCCAAATGAAGATATTTATTTACTACTTTTCTTTCCAATGTGATAACTAATACCCTATCTTGAATATTTTCTTTCTTTATTTCATCTCCATCCAAATTGTTTAGAAAACCCATTGCATTATGAGTTATGTCTATGGTATTTTTATTTAACACATGTTTTACCATCAATACATTTTGTCTAGTAGCTTGTGTAACAATCTCTTTATTAAGAATCAAATAAAAATAAGGCCATATTTTGGATGCTTATGCTATCAGTACATCCAAGATGAGATGTTTTGATCCTTGTAAGGCTAACTATCATGTAACTTGCTTTGTCAATTTTTTTTTCTTATCAACTAGTTCCTTACATTTGTCTTCTAATTTCTTTCTTTCTATTTCTCTCTTTTCAACTATGCCCTCCAAATTTTATTCCAGTTCTTCAAACCAGTGATTTCCAAATCTTTAAGACTTACCTATGACATAGTCTGGGCTATGCCCTGCTCACTAAATCTAGCCATAGGAGGAATGATCCTCAGTTCTAACTCTTTTTCTTTCTCCTACAATTTTCTTTCCATTTCTTCAAACTTTAGTTTAATGGATTTCTCACTCTCTATTACCAGTGCAATGTATTTTTTCTATTGCCTTTCCTTCTCATCAAACTTCAATAATTTCTCTTTACAATTAGTGAGTTGATTATTCAAGTCCTCCTTTTCCTTTTATATCTCAGCTAGCTTGAGGCCCTGTATTAACTGAGTGGCAGGTATGAACATATTCTTTTTCAATAACTGAATTTCTTTTTCTTTCTCATTCAATAGCCTTTGGATCACAATTCCCTTATCATATTGGCCTCGAACATCCAATAGACCGGTCTGTAGATTATTTATCTGTGTTTGGTGGGCCTTTTTTTCCACCTTTTCTTGCCTCAATTTATTTTCACTTTTACTTTTGAGGGTCTATAACTTGGATAATTCTAGAGTGACCTATAACTTGTTTTCCAACAAGTGAGTAAATAATCTATCCCATATCTACTTGTGTAGATGAATAATTTCAAGTATGGGGATACCATCTAGGTTCTTTTTTTTTCTGCAACACTCTTGTTGGTTTCCAAATCCAAGTTTAGAGTATTTTGAACATAATCCCTGACTAAAACCAAAGACACATCTTGATTAGAAATATTTCTTACTTCATAATATAATTTCAGAGTCTCTTATGAAGTTATGTCTTTGATTTATTTTTATTTATCCACTATCTCTGCTCTGTTCTTGGACTGGGAAGAGGAATTGACCAGAGTATCTGCAAATGTATACTCTTGTACCTCAAAGGAAGGGCCTGAAATCTCCATTTCCCTCTTCCCTTTGTCTACAGCTGTATCTAGGACAAGTTTTCATTTTTTTTCAGTCTTCTTCCTTTTGGGAGTTTCAGTAGTATCTTCCTCACCTATATCCATTGCCTTGGGAAAATATATTTTATTCTTTCCTTCCAATTGGATGGCCAATGGAGTAATGCTCTCAGCTGCAACCATCAAATTCAAGATATAAGGAAATAAAGAGAAAACCTCTCTCATGGGAGAGAAATAAAGAGGAGAAATATTTATTGACCATAGATCTACACTCGTGTTGCATCCCCACCATTGATACATGCGGCTCATACCATATTTCACAAAGGCGGATATTTTTATTCACCCATGAATCTTGGGGCCCCGAAATCCCCCTCCGTCATCGATATTGGGTGACCTTCAATCTTGGATTTTGAAATATCAAGCTTGTAACAGATTTCACAAACCTTCATCAATTTGTCTCCTGTGCATGTCTGTATATCGAAATATTTACCAATTGTTGATCTGCTTGCTCTTGTTCATGCAATGGTTGATCCTTCTTGTGGATTAACCTTCCTTATTTCTGCATAGAATTATTTAACTACTATGCATATACCGTTTTCAAAATCATTCTATACCCTCGATTTTCTTCCTAGTGCATATGATTCATTTATTTCATCCACTGTTTATCCTGGAGCAACTTTCTCATTCATATACACTTTGTAAATCCCCAAATCAGGGATGTTTTCAATTATAGGCCACTCTTAGTCTGGAAATGACCCCTCAAAATATATGCAGAACTTTGTTGACACTCTTCAAGGTCCTTTGTCAAGAAATTTTTAGACCTTATTTCCCCTTACATTGTTTTATACCTCTCTAACCACTTAGCACAAAGATAGTGCTAACAAATTTTTTGTACCTCACATGGATATGCTTGGTATTGGTCCACAACTATGATGATATTCATATGGATCTAAATCAAAGTTTTTATATACTATAGAATGCGCTAGGTTGTTGAAGATATCTGATTAGTGAACTCTTGCCTCGAAGTGATAACTTGTTATGACAAATCCTTCACCTATCCTATCCCTTTAGACTCATTATTTGGGGGAATTCTATTACACATATTTCTCATCATCATCATGTTATGAGAACCAAATATCAGAACTTTCCTCCTATCCCCAAGTTATGAAATTGAATTTGGACTTGGATTAGTGATTTCATTCCTTTGTCCACCACCGCACTTTCCCTGTGGACAATGTGCGTTACCCCAATGTGTAATGCTTTTTTTCCATGAAAAACAATTATTTCCACCTCGACATGTCATTTTACAATGATCGGTGCACTATGGGTAATTCTCTGTCTTAGTTGACAAAGAGCGGTGCTCGATTTTTAGATCTAAAAAGAGAAGTTTCACAAAGTTTCTCGAAACTTGACTTCATGGAAAACTCATCCCTAGACTCTTGGACCACCTCGGCTAGAGAGCCATCCTTGTATGATCTCTCCTCCACCTCTTCCATAACAATCTCAACCATCCCTATCCTCTCATGCCTATAAATCTTGGCTCACCACCCATGGGTAAAGAGAGGAATATTATCATTACAACATCAAAACTCTGGCCAAATCTAGCCAAGGAGAGAGGGCACTAGGTGGAAACGTTTGAAGCTTTGGAAGCAAGATATTGCTTGAGAAGAGACTTCTCAACACTAAGGATTTTGGTTGTGATTTCTCTCTCTTATTCCATTAATGCAATGAAAGTTCCTTTCCCATTAATCATATTGTCGTACTGATCACTTGTTTGATTGTTGAATTCCTTAGTCATCAACATAGGATTGTAGATTGTACTCGGTACTTTGATCTTGTATGTGCTTTGGTTTTGTTTCCTGTAGGTGAATTTTTGGAGATCCATCTTTCCAAACGATTGGAACATCACATTGTATGACAGGTAAGAGAATCCATACAAAGAGTCTATCAATCTTAGGGGAAGTGCTCCTCATTATTGTTACTCATTTGTTCTAGCTTAGAGTATTTTGGGCTAGGGAAACAACTTTTGTCTGCAAAAGGTGAGTGTTTCCAATAACATTGTCGGGTTCCACAACATTTCCTCTTCTTCTTCGCACTATGGTTCCGACAATGAAACCAATTTTTGACAAAGTTCTGTCGATAGGGGTTCACTTCACACTTCTATCAACAACCATTGACATAGAATGACACAGTTCTATTGACATGGGTTCACTTCACACTATTTTCAACCACCATCAACATAGACTCCCTAAAAATCATCCCAAGAAGGTTTTATCCTTTCCAGCAACACCTACAGAGCAAGCACAGTCTCACCTGATATGTCTGAGGGAGGGCTGCGGGAACCAATTTTCCATAGTGTGAAGAGGACTTCACATTAACTTTGACAAAATCACAACATAACCCAGAAATATAGGATTGCAACAAATACAATGCAACCACAATATTAACCATATCTACTTATCATTATGATTTGCAATCATATTAACCCATATTTAGATAGACTAATACAACCATCATTAAGATTGACTTCCACATTAACCCATATTCAAATCGAAAAATATATCAACATACATCAAACTAACAAGTACCATGAAACTTTGCATCATTGGCATAATATTAAAGGGAAAAACACGAATGTAGCATAATCATTCATCAACCCATATTCATCATCTTATCCGATCCATAACAAATCCACATAGATCTAACCCAATAATGCAAAAAGGAGTCTATGAAACATAATTCATACCAAAAACCTATTCAGATATGACATAATCCATAGAAACAAGACAATACAACATAGAATATCAAAAGCGTCGATCAAATTCAATTCATAAGAATGAGTCTTCTCACGATCGATGCAAAAATTGGATCACCAAAGACAATCTTATCTGTGATCCTTCAATGATTTTTTATTTACAGTTCTAACTCTACTTATAGTCTTACTTGACCGTTACAAAATGGTTCACTTGACCAATCATTAACTAATTCAACCAAAATATCCTTATTTGTTGGTTTCTTTGTCCTTCGTGGTTGACTTTTATCCTTGTCGATGCCCTTTCTATTGATGGTAGTACCGCACTTTGTGTGCTCCAACCCTGTGCCAACAAGTGCATTAGTTGAAGCTTTTTTATGAAAATTCCAAAGGGTAGATTTCTTCAATGATGGTGATTTCATACTCAGGAGAGTGCTTTATAAGGTCATTGAGGAGAGACCAGTACTTAGGAAATTTTGGGAAATGATGGGAATAATGACCGTATAGGATGAAAAACACACATGAGTGGTTGGTTCATATCGATTTGTTATTAATCACAAGGATGGTTGGTACATTACAAAATGGAGTGTCCTCACAATCAACTATTATGTGCGTGTGGGTGGGAAGGAATTGAATATCAGGACAATTTTGTGTCACATGGCCAAGGACATCGCATAAAGAACAAGTAGGAGGTGGATGTGGTTCTATTGGGGCTTTGGGTGCCTTGCACCCACTCTTCATGGGAGGAGGTGGTGCAGGAGTAGTTGGTTGTGTACCAGGAGGTGGTTGTGACACTATCTCAGTAGGTTGGACTGGTGTCAACATGATTTGTTGTCTTAGGGTGGGGCTGGGTGCATTATGGTACCACACTGGAATGCCCAAAGTGAATCCTAGAAGGTTGAGAGTAGCCATGATTGGTTCACTCATAATTATAGAAAGTGGAAAGAGGAAGGGGATCATGTGTATGGGAAATGAACCCCAATAATTCCTTAGGTTCTGTAGTTGGGGCCATGGATGAGGTTGTGAGGAGGTCAGAATGTTACCGGTTGTGATGGTGCAAAAATATGATATGTTAGTCATAGAGGGAGGGGATGGGAGGCACAAAAATGTGATAATCAAAGGGTCATTTTTAAATATTCCTGTACCAATGAAAAATAGGGAGGGGATGGATATGTTGTCGATAGTTTTGTCAATAGTAGGGAGGACATGCTCTAGGGTGGTTGGTCCTTTAGGATCGTAATACGTCGATTGGTCGATAGTCATGATCTTCCCAACATGGGGGAACAAGAAGACTCAGAAGATGGTATAAGAAACAACTCGCATTACATACATGTAACTACACCCAAGGAGGTGGTTGTAATCTAGTTGGGCATTGACAACCTCAATATTAAGCAAGACAGGTTTTCTGGACAACTCAACGGGGACATTGGGAGAACACCTCGTGGTTGATCAACATGAATTTCATAAGCATGAAGGGTAGTGGTTGAGGTTTGAAGCATTTGGGATCTTGTATTTTTCCAAATAAAGGTTGACATAATGAGAGTGGATGCACCCTCATCAATGAATGACCAAATTCAGAACAGTGACTAGAACCTGGAAGGATATGGATGATGGAATTCAGGGTTCTCCTTAATCCAAGTCGAAAGTGATCAGCCTAGAATCAGAGGGTTTGAAATGACCTAAAGTGGATAAAAAAGCTTTTCATTATGAAGGATAAGTTCTTAATACTTCCAGAGTGGAAATGGCAGAGGAATATTGGTCCAAGTCATCGATGATATTGTAATTAAGAGCAACTCTAGCAGTGGGGTTGTTCGCAATGTGATGCAAAGGGAAACTAGTGAATTTGACAGTCCCATCTGTGGGGGCTCTGGGAAAATGTAAGTATATATATATATATATATAGTGGTGGAGTTAGTTATCATGCAAGGAATAATAGTTTATGTGGTGGATCCATATTGGTTTTGTTGATTCTATAAGTTGACATCAGACAATAATGTCATAAGGTGATGGATACCAGAATCAATGGGTTAACCTATAGAAGTGGTTGTGGTATTTTTTGGTAACAAGGGTTAGGTTGCAACCATTCCCTGATTCGGAAATGGGTTCTGCAACACCATAGGTGGGGGACTTTGTGGGGATGGGTTTGGATAGGCCATAGCAGTATCATTGCTTTCATGTTGATTTTTGTCCTATAATAGGTGCGGACTTGATGCATATGGGGGAACTAATGTGTATAATGGCCATAGACATCATGAATGGTTCATTAATGGTTATTTCATAAATAGGGGTTTTATTAGGTCTAGGTGGACATTGGGGGTTCTATGTAGGGGAATTATCTTCGTTGTTATTAGGAGGGTTGAGTTATTGACCACCCCCTAGAGGCTAGTTATTTCCCCGGTTCCTACCTCTTTGTATTTTTCCCTACCCTTGTTGGTTATTGGGGGAATGTTGATTATGGAGGTTCTACTCAGTGTAGACCTATCCTTGGGGAACATGAAGAATCATGGATAGTGTTATACCTAAATCCTATCACCATCATGTAGTTAGATCCTTAACCTCTATGTTTGCCCTTAATCCCAAAACTTGGGGTGGAAACTTGCTCTGTTTGTCAATTCTACTTGAAAAAACCCAGCACCGTGCTTGCCCTTTAGCTAATGAGTAGTACCTTCTTCAGAAATGCCTGTATCTTATTATAGAGAAGTGGTTCCACCACCTATAGTCTTTGTTCTTAAAGTGGTTCTCACCTAAACCGCCGTGTCATAAGGGAACAAAAGAAATACCCTCGGTAAAATGGGAAAAAAATAATTTTCTTGAGGATTCTAGATCATGAGCCTTGTGTCCTCCCTTATCCCTATCAATATGGGTTATTGTGAGCTTGAGATCCCCCTTGGTAGGATCTTGGAGCCACCTCACCCACAATTCTCTAAACTATCCCTATCCATTGAGACTTATAAATACAAGCTCATATCCATAGTTGAGGGGGAGAACTAAATAGGTATTGTTATGTTGTTGAATTGACTACCTATTCCAAACCATTGCAGAGCATAGAGAGCAAGTTGGAGCTTATGGGTATGAAGTGTTTGTCTCATGGAGGAGCTTATCAAAACTAAGGTAACAGTTGTAAACTTCTTCATACATTCTTAATGCAAAGATAATTTCCATCCCACATATCTGTTGTTTTGATTTCACATGTATATGTTACTAGATTCCTTAGTCACTAGTATGGATATGTAGATCATTTTTTGGTAGATTTGATGTGCTTGTATGTATGACATGTTTGCAGGTACACAAGTTCATGATCGAAGTAGTATTACAGGTTTCTACAACATTCAAGGAAGGTCTTAATCCTTTGTCATTCACTCATTTGTTCTGGATCTGAACCATTCAGACTAGAGGAACAACTTCTGTATGCAGAAGGTGCAATATTCCTGATAAAAAATCTAGCGACTCCACTAGGGAGAAAAGAAAATTTTAGTTGATCTTATCGTCCTCGGTCCTTGAACTCTTGTTCGAATCCAGGCTCCATCTCCAACTCTCTTCAGTTAGATATTCCATATGACTTAGTGAATTTTGTTTTGAAACTTTTAGATCTGTTCAGATCTGAATTATTTTGACTTTATATGATCTTTTTTACTGTCAATTCATCAATATTTACCTTAATTTGATGAATTTTTAACTTGATTTCTCTTTCTCCTTTTGTTTTGGATCCATTCAGGGAACGACACATGTGTTGTTGGCAAGAAGCGGTGCCACCGCCTGAGTCCCATTATCTAGAAGCGGTGCTCATCCAGAACCACTCTGTCAAGACCCCTCCAGCACGGTGCCAGGTAGGCCTTGTTCCAGGACTACTTTTTTA
Organism: Pseudotsuga menziesii; assembly: GCA_001517045.1. Classification (NCBI taxonomy): domain Eukaryota; kingdom Viridiplantae; phylum Streptophyta; class Pinopsida; order Pinales; family Pinaceae; genus Pseudotsuga; species Pseudotsuga menziesii. Next base: position 641,991 of record LPNX010299019.1, read on the forward strand.
TCATTTTTTGAAAAAAGTTAAGTTTGTTTGCTTTCATCCCTACACTACCAGGCTTATGTGTTAGAATTTGAATGCTCATGGTTGTAAATTTTGTGGTAACAATTGGTTTGATTGAAGAATCCAAAAGCTAGATTAGGCTTGTTGAATATTATTCATTTTCTTTCATGCTTGTTGGTTGTGATTTTGAAAGGAATTTTTAAAAGATTAGGTTTCAGTTAGTTCTCTTTTCGTATCTTTTATAAAGACTGAAAGAAAAACCATTTGATTATCATTTTAATTTCATTTTTTTCCATAGAGGACTTCTTTTTGCTTTTAAAAAGAAATTTTTTTGATTGAGATTAGGTCATTATCATTATTGAGCATAAGGCATTGGATCTCTGATTAGCGTCACAAGCTTTCAGGTTCTCTTTGTTCTTTTGTATCTCTTGCATTAGTACTTTCTCATCAAAAGAAAAAATAGTGTATTTTTAAGTTAGATCTATCTATGTTTTATGAAAAATTGAAAAAATAGAATGCATATGCATGTAGAATGCTTGTTGTTTTTCTTTTAGGAAAAGAGACTCTTACCCCTTTGATTTCTTTCAAAAAGAAAAATGAGTTTGGAATGTGTTTGCTTGTTTGGCCTATAGCTTGAGTAGGGAAATTTTTCATGTGTTTTCTAGTTTTGAGACCCTACGTTAGATATGAACTGTACAAACTAGCTGAATTAAGATAGTCTAGAAGAGTACGGGGCTTGCCACCTGATTTTGTTCCTGTTTCAGGAGAAAATCCTATGGAATCTATTGACCAAGGAGCTTCTACCAACTCCAAAGTGGGAGACAATGTGGTTGCATAAAGCGGAGATCCATATCCTTTGCACTCACCTCCCTTGGTCCAGCAACCTTCTCGAGGTAATATGTCATTCCATTCTCCCATAGAAGGTCATGTTGATGATACTATCTGTCCAGATTATGGTCCCAATGTTCCATTTTGGGATACCTCTATAGGACAAGCCATTGCCTCATTTGGCACCTGTTTAAACTCTTCTGAAGAAATTTCACCAAATGAAAAAGAAGGTATATAATACTAGGCAGCTATTCTCCGTGCAGAAGAAATTGAGAAGAAAATAAACAACATATTGGGTACGCCACCACCTTGTTCAGTAGTTTTTCCTGTGGGATATCGCTCACTTGCTGATTCTATGAGACCCATTGAAACTAATATAGATCACACTATGACTCCACATAATCTAGGTCAAACTACCAACCCCACCACCTCCCATATTATGTATGTTCCAAATCCTCCCAGGTCTTTTGCACCTGGGGCTCAACATTCAATTATTGTTTCATCAATACCTTCTAGTGTTGGGGGAAACCACCAACATGACCTACGTTATATGTCACTGGAATTGTAGCTAGTCATGGGTAGACCTTTGTTATAGAGCAATCTACCATTTATGTCCCTCCTACCCACATGAATGTAGTTAAGCCCCCATCCAATTCAAGTCAACCCTTGGGGGCACAACCTGTAACCAATCAAACCTCTTGGGGGTATGGTTACATAGCAAATCAAGTACCTATAGGAAACATTAATTTCCAACCCAAACTTACAGGAATGCCTTATGTTAGAATTCCATATCCTAGTAATACTTTCACACCATGGGGGTAACCTAACTGGTCCTACATGCCAGCTATGGGAGGGATACCTATACATACCGCGGGGGGTGCCAGAGGACCACCTTATGGAGGTCCTCCCCCTGGGGGGCCTAATGGTCCTGGAGAGCCCAGTGGTTTTCCTCCTTACGTTCCTAATGATCCTAGTGGTCCTGGGGGGCCTCGTGGCTTCCCTCCTAATGGTCCTGGAGGGTCTAATGGCCCTCCTCCTAGTGGTTTAGGAGGCTCTAAAGGTTTACCTCCCAAGTGTCCCAGAGGGTCTGGCGGTCCTCCTCCTAGTGGTCCAAGTGGTTCTGGTGGTCCCAACAGTCTTGGTGGTCTTGGAGTCCCTAGTGGTCCTCCTCTTGGAGGCATCGACGGTCCGAATGGTCCTAATCCTGGAAATCAACCCTGTGCGGGTGGATCTTCTAGTGGTTATTCATCACAACAACCTATCTATCAGTTTACTTACGGTCCTACTGGTACTTATATGCCACATCAATATTACCATTATGTGCAAACTAATTGCCAGTTACCTTTCGTAGCAACTTTGAACTTTCCTGATTTGTCCAAGTTGATTAATGATCCCATTCGACATAGCCCCTCAAGGCCTCCCATTCCAGTAAAGTTACCATCAGACATTCCAAAGTTCGATAGGAAGCAAGGAGATGATCCAAAAAACCATGTCATGACATTCCATTTGTCGTGTTCTTCAAACTTCCTTATGGATGATTTAGTTCATTTAAGACTCTTCTAGCGAACTTTGACCAGTACCACCGCGAAATGGTACATTGAACTTCCACAACATTCATTTGTGAATTTTGGCTCATTGGAAACTATGTTTCTTACACACTTTCAACTTCCTATCCATTATGAAATGGGTACAAATCTCTTAACTTCTCTATGATAGAACACCTCCACCCACATATTCGATCATATCCATGAGTGGAGAAGGTGGAGAAGCCTTATTAAGGATCCTATCCCAAATTAGTTGTTAGCTAATTGGTTTACTAAATTGTTGTTGCCTCCAATCTCCCAAGATGTGGCTATGGGTGGTGCAGTTACTGAAGAGAAAGCCATTAGTCGATCCCAATATTTGGAATTGGTCTATTCCCAGTCTGGAACATTGTATGACTTTATCCCTCAAGCTCCTCTCCCAAGCACCGATCCTGCCAAGCCACTAGCAGAAACCCCTGTTGATGGGATTGTTGGTTCAATCCAGTCCCCGTCAATAGCAAAACCTGCCAAGCAACCCCAAAATTCCACCCCTACTCCTTCAACTCCCAAGGTTTCTACCGAGGTCAATTCCATTTAGAGTATTCAAGCGCCTGGAAACATTAAAAAGAAAGGTAAAGCTAAAAACAAAAAACCTGGAAAACAACAAGAGAATCCAAAACCAACCACCAACAAGAACGATAAAGGAAAAATAAAAGAGAAATATCCATGTCTACTATTTGGAGGTAACCATTTCATGAAAGAGTGTCCTTGTCGTGATGAAATAACACAATTCTTGAAAACTAATCCCGCACCCATAGTTCTCACAGATCCTTTTCCCTCTCAACAACAATTGATAGACCACATGTCTAATCAAGGAAACTCTAGTTCTTTAGAGGAAATTCACATGATGTCCTCAGATACTATTAGTTTGAAAACTTGAAGTCACAGTTATGAAAAAATCGTAGATAAGAAAGAAGACAATTCTTCTTCAGGAAAATCTCCCTCTACTGGTTCTCCCGAGTCCTCGTCTACTGTTCCCCTAACCATAGAGAAACCTAATCTCGACATGGTTTTTCATCCACCCAAGAGTACTTTTAGGAAGGTTGTTTTTAATGCTAATGCCCAAGATTCTCAAATTTATAATGTAGTTGAAGATCTTGCTCAGGCACCATGTGCAATGTCTACCTTGGAAGTACTCCAAAGTTGTCCTACATAATGCAAAAAGTTTTTAACTGTGTTAGGAGATTTAGACCCAGACAATACTAATTTGATCCATTTCAATGTTGAGAACTATAATTCTAGACTAACTCACAAACTTGATTTCCAAATCATAATGAAATTAATCAGAAAGAAGGTCTTTAGAACTATCTTATATGAAGGAGCTTCAACTTCAGTTTTGTCCTTGTCTTGTTGGAAAGCTATTGGCTCTCCCGAACTTGTAACATCACCTATGACTTTGAAAGCATTTGATGGATGAGGTTTCTAGCCCCATGGTCTCATACTATCCCTTTCAGTTGATCTTGGGGAAAAATCTATTTCTATTCAAGTGGAAGTGGTATATGCCCTGTTAGATTACAACTCCTTTTAGGAAGAAATTGGTTTTACACCATGACTGCTGTCACTTCGATGGTATTTCAAACTATCCAATTTCTGCATCTAGGGAGAATTTTCACCATTGACCACCTCGATTTATGTACGTCGGATGTTACTACCTCTATAGCTAATAACATCCCTATGTTAGTTCAGTCCCCTCCTCCTTACTAGTCGATTGGGGTAGGCATGTTGAAGGTTCATCCCTTATGGGGATTTTTCCCTCAAACCCTCCTAACACAGACACAATGATAGTAAATATTATTTTGTCATTTAATTATGATCCAAAGGGAAAACAAATTGTTGAGTACACCTCGTTGACTGCACATGAAGAAATGTACAACGTTATTCAAACCCTTTCCGATGACCACACTAATGAGTTTCATCTGGTGACTTTGAACCCTTACCACCTACCCTACTGGCTAGAACCCTCTCTTCCTATTATGGATTATCTCTCTTAGAATTTTCCTTTCAATGAGTCCATTAGGGAGATCATGAGTATGAATGAGCCTATATGGGAGGATCATCATCATAGATCCTCGTTCCTCCCCAACACCAGTTCGATAGACCATGATTTTGCATCCATTTTTTCCATTGATATTGTCAACACACCTCAAAATCCTATATTGTTGCAAGACATAGATTCTGAAGGAAACCTGTGCAACATTATGCAAACAAATCCAATTGACATATCAGCCAAGCCTGGTACCCTTGAGCATGTTCATATTGGGAAAAACTGCTCAACAGAAGGATCTGAAGCATACCGAGCACTTTTCAAATAATTTCATGATGTTTTTGCATGGTCTTATGAAGAAATGCTAGGGATAGACCCATCCATTGTGGTCCATGAAATAAAAACCTATCCCACTGCAAAACCTATTAGGAAAAAACTAAGGCAATTCCATCCACTAAAAACCATAGCTATCAAAGATGAAATAGAGACTTCTCAAAGAAAGGTTTATTTATTCCATACCCCTGACAGACTGGGTATCAAACATCGTCCCTGTCAATAAAAATAAAGGCACCATTAGAGTCTGCATCGATTTCAGAGATTTGATCAAATCTTGTGCCAAAGACAACTTTCCCACTCTGCATATCGACCAGATTATCGACAACTGTGTCGAAAGCATCATATTCTCATTCATGGATGGATTTTCGGGTTATAATCAGATTGAGATTTTACCCACCAATCAGCACAAGACAACATTCATTTACCCATGGGGAACCTTTGCATAAAGGAAGTTACCATTTGTCCTAAAAAACGTTGGAGCCACTTTCCAGCATACTATGTCCTATGTGTTTCACGATATAAAACATATTGTTGAACCGTACCTTGACGACCTCCCTTCTCATTCACAGGGATGGGAGCACCACCTTGGTCATCTTAGAGACATTTTCCTGAGACGCCATCATTATAATATACGGCTTAATGCTCATAAATGTGTTTTCTGCATTGAGACGGGATTCCTATTAGGTTTTACGATTTCTAAGGATGGCATCCAGATAGATCCATTAAAAATTGCCACTATTTTAGCTCTACTAGCCCCAACCAACTTTCGAGAACTCCAAAGTTTGCAAGGGAAGGAAAAATTTCTCCACTGTTTCATGTGCAATTTTGCAAAGAAAACACACGGGTATATGCGTCTCCTTAAGAAGGACACTCCGTTCTTTTGGGATGACCAATCCTAATGCACCTTTGCTAATATCAAACATGCTCTGACTCATTCACCTATCATACACCCCCCATATTATTCAAAGGATTTTCTCTTATATATTGTTTCCTCCACTACTACCATCGCTATGGTTCTCATGTAGGAGAATCTCAATGGTCAAGAGCATGTGATATACTATGCTAGTAAGAATCTCATGGATTCTGAAACTTGATATTCATGCATGGAGAAATTAGCTTTGGCCATAGTCATTGCTGTTCAAAAATTTCGTCACTACATTTTGCTCCACACAACCACCATATTGGCACACTAGAACCCTATGTATCACATCCTAACTCGTCAGGTGCTCAGGGGAAAGTACTCCCGATGGATAATTATCCTACAAGAGTTTGATATGGAATTTGCCAAAGCCAAATCAAAGAAATCCTTGGTCTTTACTGAGCTCATGTGTGATCTTCCCTGTGCTTCGACGGAATCTGAGCCTAGTGATTCATTCCTGGATGAATTCCTATTCTTGATAAGCACTACTGACCCAGGGTATGGATATTTTTTCATCTATATCTAGACACAAAGGTTTCAACCTACTCTATCCCATGACGATTTCCGCCGTATCCATCGCCACACAAAATACTACCTCATCTGGAATGACACTTTGTATAGGCATGGTATCGATTATGTTCTCCGGCGATGCCTTACCCACAAGGAAGATGAACAAGTTTTGAATGATTGCCACTCTGGATCATGTGGCGGTCGTTTATCTGGGATGGATATAGCCCAGAAAATCCTTCGCACTGGCTATTTCTATCCTTCAGTCTTTAAATATTGTCATGAGGCTGTTAAGAAATTCCTACATAGTCAACATTTTTATCCAAAAAACCGCACTCATCCTAATTCGTTACATGCCATCATTGTCGTTGGCCCATTCACCAAATGGGGGATTGATTATATGCATTATAATCCTACCTCAACCAGGGGGCATGGTTACATCATCGTAGCCATTGAATATTTTACAAAGTGGGATGAGGCCATGCCTACATATGCAGAGGATGGTAATGCTACTGCTCTCTTCCTATTCAATCATGTGATAGTGAGATTCAGAATCCCACAGTCCATAGTTACTAATCATGGATCACATTTCTGTAATCAAATGATGGAGGAACTAAGTGCCAAGCTAGGTTTTCATCATGAAAACTATATGCCCTATTATCCACAAGCTAATGGTCAGGTCGAGGCCATTAACAAATTTTTGAAAATGATGCTTCATCGGATGGTTGTAGACCATAAATCCAATTGGCACCATATCCTTTTCTTTCCTCTTTGGGCTTACAGAACTTCTATGAAAGGAACTATTGGTTTGACACCTTTCCAGCTTATCTATGGAGTCGAAGTCATCTTGCCGATTCAATGTTAGATTCCATCCTTGCAACTTGTCATCAAACTTCTCCCAGACACTTCCGTAGAGGAAGAGAGATTTCTATACTTGAATAACCTTGACGAAACTAGAAGAGATGATGCCTTAGCTAATGAGGCACACAAGAAACATGTCAAGGCACAGTATGATAAGTCTATCCAACCTCGTTCCTTTAACAAGGGTGACCTAGTTTTGAATTATGATCAGAGATATGACAAACTAGGGAAATGGAAGTTCAAATCCATGTGGTACGGTCCTTTTGTTATTTCCAAAGTTTTAGGGAAAGGGGCCTACGAGCTCATAGACTATGATGGAATCCACTTAGGACAATCTCGCAATGGGCTGTACCTGAAGAGGTACTATTCCTAGCCCTCTATTAGATAGTATCTTGTTTATATGTATATTACTTGACTTTCAGTGTTCTTAAGTATTTTCAATATGGTTTTGAGTTTAGTATCCATATCTGTTTATACCATGTTTTGGTCGTGCAGAGAAGATGGCTTTCTACGGCTTCGCTGATGGTGTTTACTACCACACCTTGAATCTTGCCTCAAGTGCTTGGGTTCTCTATTCCCTAGATTACGATTTGGTCAATTCAGGGGCGATTTGTATTGGTACAGCTACCAACAATATCACCAAGTATTGAGCAGTCATAGGTCTTCTGAATGAAGAATCCTCCCAAGTTGTTCGCAACTTGGTAGACTTGATGGAATCACAACTTGTGGTTTGTCATTTAAACCATGTCTATACCATTAGTAATATTGTGCTTCTCTGTCTCTTCTGGAGGGTACGTTTGTTAGAAAGGTCATTTGAAACTATCACCTATAAGAATGGCCCTAGGGAACATAATGCAATTGCTGACTCATTGAAAAATTACATCCTAGATTGGAATATTTCCTATTCATGACATGAAAATCAAACATGGTTCACTGTAAATAAACTCTAAAAGACACATAGAACTCATGTAAAATACATTCACCAGTTGAGACGTATAAACACCAAGTAGAAGTCTATATATATATATATATATATATGAACATGTTTTACAAGAAATAGGTCATGAGACCTCATCTGAAGCGTGTAGGCTTTCAGGTAAAAAATCATCATACAAAAGTCCTGAAGCTATCTATCATATTTCAAAGAATACATCATGCAATCATCATCTAATGATGCTTGTGGTAACACATAACTTCTTGGGATACTCTACATAGTAGTCTGCTGAAACGACCCGGTACTCCTACTGTAGGCCTCTGATACATCAGTGGGAGGTCTTCGATCGAGGAATACAGGCTGTCTAGAGTCAACCTCTCCAAGTTTTCCTCTAGCTCCCCTATCACATCGTCACCCTGTGGTACAAAACGGGCTTCAGCTTACCTGTCTATTGGGGAGGATCCCCTAGGTCGTGCTGCTCTGACATCTGCATGAAAACATTCAAGTCTCATTACTAAACATAAAAAATATAAAACATCAAAACATAAAAACACAATTTCCATTTTAGGGTTTTTTGTTTCTTACTGATATCACCCAACTATCCACCAGGTGGGAGCAGTAAGTCAGGGTCACCACTGAAGTCAGTTCCCACATATGCATAGTCCTCCACCATGAGGAGCTGATCTGTCAACCATTGAAAGAATGGGTCACCGAACTTTACCTTGCCTCTACCCGCTCCAGTACAGTCCATGATCTGGACCCACCTCTACATACGAGGGTCCCGTGCCCTCAACTCTGTAAATACCACCTTGAGTCTCATCTGTGGAACCCATTCAAAAAAGAAACAAGATATAATGGAACCAAAACTGAATTTCTTCAACTCCCCCTGCCGACACTTGGTCAGTTGATCCTTGAAGATCGAAAGTAGAGCTTCTGCCCAGTTGAAAACTGTGGGTGCCATGGCCTCTATGGCGTAGAGAATATGTGCTCTAGATTCCTGGTGCACCCCTTGGATTCCTACCACTCTTTGCATGGTAAACAATACTATTTGTAGGTTGGGCCATCCACCACTACTTTTATGGGATTTTTCTTCCCCGATGTCCTAGTTCCAGGAATGAAATGGCAGTCTATCAACTCCTGAGTAGTAATGTCCCCTCCATGGGAACCAGTCAAATAGATGGGAGCACCCCATCTTGATAGGCCCGTCAGGAAGTAGATGTCCTCTACTTCAACTATCAATATGTGAGCACCAACCTCAAAATATTGTTTCTCTGGATTCCACATCTAGAGTATATGCTCTAGTAGTCACTCATGTGATACCATACTAGGTGTGTGGAAAAGCTTTAAGAGTCCATAGTCTCTCAACGTGGATATACAACCCGCATTTCGTTTGGCAAAGGCATCATCATTGTCATGTTACCTCTCTTTCCATATGACCATTTTTTATCAATAAGAACCTATCAGAAACCACCACAAGACTAATTAGAAGCATTCCCAACCATTCAAATCATGAAAAATGAGCTAGTTTTTCTTATGCATGTTTTTTCATTTACCCACGGCTGGCATTTCCTGTGTCCTATTGAGGATAGGCGGAGGCACCGCCTATGCACAATGTTTTCGACATGGTTCTAGTGGGGTACTACTTATCCCACAAAGGATAAGAGTGGTGCCCACTTCCATGGTTTTAGGGCTCGCCTAATAAGCCCAAAAAACCACCAAAAATCAAAATTGAAAGCATGAAATGAAAGAGTAGGTTCTAAGCTATTACCTGGAACTGACGATGCATGAATCCGACGGTAGATGCTCTCAATATTAGCGACTAAACATATGGCCAAGAAAATGCTCCAAAGGCTCTCCACTATTTGTAAATGGTAAAATGTTTTGATTTTTTACTATTTACATGACTTTTATATATATTTTGGAGTTTGACATGTTATAGTTTTGTTTTAAAATCATTTATTACTCAAAATATATCAGTCGCAATCCTTTAATGTCAGTTATTGGAGAATTTAACACTTGTTTTTCAAGTCATCGTAGGATAGAAGAGCGGTAGCAGTAAAGTTTTGGGAGTTCATTTTTTACTTTTTCATACTACCATAAAATAGAAAAAGTCATTTGAGCGTTTATTGCGACACTTTCGTCACACTGTCGAAACTTAGTATCAAAGGTCCGAGTCCATTTTTGATTATTTTCAGACTTGTAAAATCTCTCATTGTGAAAAGAGACCTAGTGGAGTCTTCTTTAAACTCTTTTTGGGCTCCTTAAATTCAAAAAGATTGTCGAGTGCTCTTGTCTTTTTCACTCTCATTAAAACACTTGAAGAGTCGTTCATCTAACGGTAGGTTATCCATTTTTTGGTTCAAGTGAAGTATTTTACAAAAAGGACCCTATGGAGTCTTCTTTCGTGGTCGTTCAGACTCTCTAAAAATGAACAATATTGAGTTAACTTTCATTGGAATCGTTAAATTAAACATTAAGAGACCCTCTTTTGGGAACAAACCCCTCCACTCTCAGGTTCGTAAAACATATGAGTTTGGACTTGTCTCTAGACGAGCTATAACGAGTGTTTGTTATCCTCTTTGAACTCATAAAACCGAAAATAGGCACTCATCAACCATGATGGGGAAAGTGTGAAGGGAATCATTTTTGCAAATAAATGGAAGTACTTTTTTGTTACCTTTGAACATGACACTTGTCTGCATATCATTTCAGTCAATTGGGTATTCAGTTGATCTCCATGACAATCCACTTTCATGAGTCATGTCACTCCTTTGAGTCTTTCAAAATAATGCATTGTCCATCATTGCAATGTGTGGTTGTATGGTCTAGTCATGCTGCCAAGTCTTTTGTCGTGTCACCCAATGTTCAAACGGAAGTTGAAGAAGTTTTACCTCTGCAGTCAAAATAGTCTCTGTGTCAGTAATTTTGAGTCAGTCTTGTGGTTACTTTATTCACATCATTCTAGAACCTTTTTTTGAGTTTCATGTCGTTGATGTGGGACTCATCATAGCCCTCCTTCGACAAGACTATTCCCGTCGACATCAGCTCCTCATCCGGGAAATAGTCTTAGAAACAAAATTTAGTAGCTTTAGATATGTATGCCTTAATGATAGATTCTCTTGCTCTCAACATAGGTTCACATCATATACCTTTGATCGATAGAATCAACTGGGTGTTCAACATCAAGACATCTATTCATGCTCAATAGATTTTACTAGAGTACCTTGGGAATTATTGACATCAATGGTGATATTCCTCACACTTATTAATGGTTCACATCATTGGGTGGTAATCAAGTGGTTTCTACCATGTTCGACTTCAGAACATTGTAATCACATGGATATAACCATACTTTGTGGAAGACGAGATGAAGACCCTGGGTATTTGTTTAGCGCTCATTGCTTTCCCCAGGTTGTGATGGAGTTTTGTATATCTAGCATGGATCCACATTTGTATGGTCGTGGCTATGCTCAATTTTTCATCTATATGACATAGATCCACGTTGTATGTCCGGTAGCTATGTCCAAGTTTGAGTCCTCTATCACATGGATCTACGTTGTATTCTAGTAGCCATGCTTGTTTATTCCTCTCATGGGTCTACCTTGTATTGGTCTACAGCCATGAGTTGGTTACATTTGTCTATGAGTAAAAAGTATTGATGTACTACAGATTCCTACTAGATGACATTCTTCAACTGAGCCACATTCTCACCTTGAAGTGACAACTTGTTATCTCAAAGCTATCTCTTATCATATCCCCCTAAGCCTCATGATTTGTGGGGCATTCTGTTATACCTAAATCCTGTCACCATCATGTGATGAGATCCTTAACCTCTATATTTTCCCTTAATCCCAAAACTTGGAGTGGAAACTTACTATGTTTGTCAATTCTACTTGAAAAAACCCAGCACCACGCTTTCCCTTTGGCTACTGAGCAGTACCTTCTTCAGCACCACCTATATCCTATTATAGAGAAGCGCTACCACCGCCTATATTCTTTGTTCTTAAAGTGGTTCTCACCTAAACTGCTCTATCATAAGGGAACAAAAGCGGTACCTTGGTTGAAATGGGAAAAAGAGAAGTTTCTCGAGGCTTCTAGATCATAAACCTCATGTCCTCTCTTATCCATATCAATATGGGTTATTTTGAGCTCGATATCCCCCTTGGTATGATCTTGGAGCCTCCTCACCCACAATTCTCTCAACTATCCCCATCCATTGAGCCTTATAAAAATACAAGCTCATATCCATAGTTGAGGGGGAGAACTAAATAGGTATTGTTATGTTGTTGAATTGACTACCTAGTCCAAACCATTATAGAGCATAGAGAGAAAGTTGGAGCTTATGGGGATGAAGTGTTTGTCTCATGGAGGATCTTGTCGAAACTAAGGCAATGGTTGTAAGCTTGTTCATACATTCTTAATGAAAAGCTGATTTCCATCCCACATATCTATTGTTTTGATTCCACATGTATATGTTACTAGAGTCCTTAGTCACTAGTATGGATATGTAGATGATTTTCTGGTAGCTTTTATGTGCTTGTATGTTTGACATGTTTGCAAGTTCACAGGTTCATGATCAAAGCAATAGTCCAGGTGTCTACAGCATTCATGGAAGGTCTTCATCCTTTGTTGTTCACTCATTTGTTCTGGATCTGAACCATTCAGACTAGAGGAACAACTTCTGTTCGTAGAAGGTGCAATATTCCTAATAATAGATAGAGAGGGTGTATTTTTCATAAGTGGTGGGTAGTAGGAAGGAGCATATAGGGGGGCTATAAATCCTACCATCTGGTCATTGAACGTGGGTAATGGGTGTGGGAGACGCATATGAAGGTGTGGCTTTAGACTGAGCCATTTCACATGAAAAGTTAGGGCTGCATCTAGGTTGGGAAAACTCTAGGGGCATTTCTAGAGTGAGGTGGAATTGAAGGAGATGTCATGTATAGGTGGGGGTGTTGGCTGATAGAGCTAATGACTCCATCAGTATCATGGGATGTGTTATAGCTAATTTTACCACACATGGCTGATCACATATTTATGGCCTTCCCTGTCCCTCTGAAGACTCTTTACACCCCATGGACTAATATTATACTTTGATGTTCCAATATCATCCCTAAAAAACACATGTTTATTGTTGTATGTGAATTTTAAACCCATACTCACGTGTACACATGACTTTTGACCTCAAACCCGTGTACATTGGGATGTGTGCATAAGTCAAAATATTTTTATATTTTTCCTCATATGAGTTCAAAGATCCTAACTCTTGGCCTTCCATATTCATTGAGATCACTCAGATTCGACCCTCCATTACCCTTTTGGAGTGCTATATAAGGAATCCCTTCGATACATTGAAGAAGAGGAATTGAAGAGCAAAGAAACTATAGTCCATTTTTTCCTCAGTTTTCTTATACTTGATTCTGCATCCCTTTGTCCCTATGGAGCACTTTGTGTTCTTCCCAAGATTTCCTTTGCTTGCAAGCTTGCTATTGAGAGATGGAGGATTGAGGTGGTGGAGGCCTAGGTGGAGGACTTGGTTTCTCTGGTTCGTAGACTCGATAGAGGTTTTCACTATTGTAATATCTGATTCTATTAATAGAAATATCTTTTCCTGTCCAATTATGTGAATTTGAATATGAATATCAAATCCATGGATGTATTTAATTTCCTATACATTGTTGAATATATATGCTAGATTAGGTCTAAAAATTTTATTATAGAGCATGATTTTCTTGTTTACTGTTGTTGAGAGAAAATTGCTAATGCAAACATGAATTGGAAAATCTCAACGATGATCTACTTCAACTATCCGAAACAAGGTATGACTTGGTATCCCTTAATGTTAGATGTTTGGTTTCTCTTGCATATTGGGAAAGATAGATTTCTATTGTCAAAGTTGTCTATTGTGGTACACCCCAAGCCATAGGAAGTTTCTCTCTGTAATAGAATTGGTGACTCCACTGGGGATCGAACCCAGAATATCTAGTTTCATAGACCATAATATTTGGACTTATGCACACATCCTGATGTACATAGGTTTGAGGTCAAAATTTGTGTGTACAAGCGAGTATGGGTTTAAAAGTCACGTACAACAATAAATAGGTGTTTTTTAGGGATGATTTTGGAACATTAAAGTATACTATGAGTCCATAGGGTCGAAAGAGTCTATAGAGGGATAGGGAAGGGCATAAATATGTGATCAACCATGTGTGGTAAAATCAGCTATAACAAATGCCCTCTAATGTGTGAGGTCAGAGGGGGAACATGATTAATGAAATACATTATAAAATCCATCCCATAAGTGGAGTAATGAATACCCAGGTGGAAGAACTAGCCACTCATTAGTACAATACAATAATCAATCTCTGCATGTGACTACAAATACATATAGCAGTCCCAGATACATAAGAGTACAGTGGCCATGAATAGGCATGATATACAAAATGTTACATGTGTGGTCATCGCCATGTACAATATACAATAGATCATCATCTCCATGATGGATGAAGATATGCAATGGATCAAGATCTCCATAATAGCTAAAGATATACAACAGATCAAGATCTCCATAGTGGATGAATATATATGATATACACTAGAATCAAATCACAAGAGATGATATCTCATGAACATTGGCATGATCAAGGAGCTAGCATACATGGAATGCCACCAAGCTGGAAGGTCTTCTACATGAAATACTATGAGTACATGTCCTACTATGCAAATAAATGTGTCAAGGTTGAACACAGTAGTCCATCGTCTGATTACTGGTCATTGATGTATACCATTAACACTAGATGCGAGATCACCCATCGATAATGAAAATGGGAATCAAGGTACAAAGTGCAATCTAACAAGTGTGAATAGATGTGTTGAGGTAAAACAATTGGAACAATCCATTGATTATGAGACATTGATGTATTCCCAAAACTATAGATGGCAAGAGAACCTACCACTGATGAATGTAAGTCTCAAGGCACTCAAATGACTCTAGACTCCTATTCTAGGATAAATTATTTGAAGTCGATGGAATGGAATCTACTGGAAGGAGGGAATTAATGCATACCCCATAAAGAAACATGAGGTACTTAGAAATGCTGTATAATGTGGAAAAATGCAAGCAAGATGTGCATGAAATAATAATAGTATCGGGAATGGCCAACATGAAAAGTCAAGATAACTAAGGAATGGTTGACTCAGGATTAAACTTACTTTGAACAAGAGCATAAAGGTGAATGGTGACTGAAGGTAGGAAGCATGGACTCAATATGCAAACTGGGACATCTTTGTGACATATGAGGAATCAAAAGAGGCTCCATAGGGACTATAAGCTTAACCAATCAGTGGAGATAAAATAAGAGTAACGAGTACAGCTCCTAAAGTCAAACTAATAACCCAAACAACAGATGTGATACATAGTTCTCTATTCGAAGGTGACACGACTTGACTGCTTCCAAAGATAACATCTTTTCATGTCCGACTTTTTGGCATTTTGATTTTTTTTTTACTTTTCAGATATTTTTAAAAGATTGAAAAAGAATAAAAGTGCTTTATAGTACAAATCTAGGAGGAGATGAGTGTTAGGGGACAAGCAAACTAGTTCCAAGTAGTGGAACATGCCTATTCTCAATGCAAGGAGATATGTGCAGGATGATGACACTCGAGGGAAGGTATCCTCCCGATAAAAGGGGTGATCAAGCTACGAAAGATATGTAAAAAGGATCTGGTTGGATAGAAATGAGACAAGCACGGGCTATATGGATGATAACTAAAAGTCAGGGATCCGGCATAAAGCTCAAGAAGGAAAGAAAAACTCATGAAAATGCAATTACAACTTCATATATACAAGGGATTCCTGGGGAAATGGCCAGCATAAAGTTCAAGAGGAGTATGAAGCTCTTGCTCAAAGACATGGCGGGACTAAAAGGGACTCCCACAAACCAAAGGAAAAATGTCAACATGAGCACCAAATGCAAAAAAGGATCTAACTAGGGCACCCATGTATAGGAAAGCTCTACCATTCACATAAAGAAGCTTCTAACAATATCATGAAGGTTCCATGACATCATGGAATGGGTTCATACATAAGGTTAAGATAAAACAGTCATAAGGTCATGCAAAATGAAGGCAGATGTGAAATCCTAACCTATATGCCAGTTTAGACATGATACCTGTAATAGGCACGAACAGGTCAAAACCTTAGAGAGAGACTACAAAACAATTAGACCCTACATGACATCTAGATTAATCCAAAACAACTGGAAACAATCAGTAAAGATTCCAAATTATAAGATATAGGGAGGATTGATCATGACAACAACATCAAAGGAAATAATGTGATAGACGATGGGACATAAGAAGGAATGTAAAGTGTAGACCCAATGTTCACGTATCCACTACTACCCCTATCAGGGTGAAATATAGTGTTAAGGTTAGACGAAAGGAGTGAAAATCCTCTACAAGTGGAGTAGAGGATGGAATATGACCACTCCCAAATCCATGAACAAGGTAGGGGGGTGTGGTTCCCCCCTGTCCAACACCAGGGTCAACACTAGGACCTGGAGCGAGTGACGAGATATTAGTAGTGATATCAGGTATGCTGAATATAAAAGGATCTAAACTCAAGAGAACAAAATATACTCAAGTAATTGCAATCCCAAAAGCCAACTAGCTCATAAAGATCACACTCCAAAGAAAATCTATAGCCAAAATACAAGCAAACCAAGGGGAGGATTAATGAGCTGCCCAATGTAGCAAGTATGTCTCACCTAAGAGAGGCTCGAAACTCCCATACACTATAAGGGGAGGTATGCAACCAATTATAGTGGCCCTCAGCTTCAACGCATAAAGCGACTATGTTTTCCAACCCCTACCTAGCTAGGACACCTACATAATAACCTCTGCAAGTACCCCCTCCAATACCTATGTAAGGAAACTAAGGTCACCCCAACATAACCAATGCTTAGGCGGACATTCTTAGGAGGGATCGACCGTATGGGCATGGCAGCAAATCTTGAAACTCTCGAAAGAGCCTCCAGATACAAATACAATGCTCAAAATATTTTTGGCACTCAGAAAATTGACTAAGGGCTATCCCAATGAAAATCATGCACACTTCCTCATTCTTAACTCATGTGTAAGAGGAGCGTCCTGAGAAACACTAATTATACCAAGGATTTCTCACTATCTCCTGGACAAACACCTAATTGCTTGTGTTTAGTAGTATTGGAAAATTGACTCACAATGAACTATTCCCAGACTCTAAATCCTAATCTTGTTTGTGAACGCTATAAAAGAAAAATGTGTAGTTCATTTTAATTAAGTGTTGATTTTAATGGCTGTTATTACTCACAAGGAAATGGCCATGCAACTATTGATATGAAGACTCAGTAGTGAAATAAAAGTGCACACCTAACAAACAATGCCAAGTGAAATTTGGTCGAATAAAAAATAGGGTATGCCACTACATGAGATGCATAAATATTCATTCCCTTCAGAATGCCAATGCAATCCTTCCTATATGAAATCCTAAACAAAACTCTCATCCAAGCATTCCAATGCAAGTACCCCCTTAAATCCATAAGTGAAATGCAAATAAGAATGCAACTATTTTGTATTTTTAATATAAAAGAATGAAAATGTAATAAAAGTCTTTAAAATTATCAGTCTCTGCAGCAAGTATAAAACACAACCCAAGAAAGACACCGAGACCAAAATACTAATGGACTAATGGAAAAAAAGGATATAGATGACTAGAACTACTTTCAAACAAAAAAGAAAAGAAAAAACGGTCTCTAGTCACGAAAGAAGCAATCAACATACAACATCAGAACCTAGGAAGACCCATCCACACTCACAACCCACCCAACAACTTCCCACAACATCAAACTCAACCAAAAGGGAGGATGTGCGCGATTGTATAAAGAACAACAACGTATGTATGCAACTTTTGGGCAAAAACCTACGTGCAAACGTAACTTTTGGCCAAAAACCTATGTATGTACACTACTTTTATCCAAAAACCTATGTATATAGAGAATAAAGTGGTAAAAAGCAGGCCAAGCATCAAACCAAACTAAGGGAGTGTCAATGGATGAACATACTACTAAATGCAACACAAAAACAAGGAGAAATAGAGAGCAAGTAAATAATATCAAGCACATTGTGCCCCCATCCCCAAACAAAAATGAGGAAATTTCCTAGTGGAGTCACCAATTCTATTACAGAGAGAAACTTCCTATGGCTTAGGGTGTACCACAACAGACAACTTTGACACTAGAAATCAATCTTTGCCAATATGCAAGAGAAACCAAACATATAAAAATAAGGGATATCGAGTCATACCTTATTCTATATGGTTGAAGTAGATCCCCGTTGAGATTTTCCAAATCACGCTTTCATTAGCAATTTTCTCTCAACAACAACAAACAAGACAAGCATGCTCTATAATAATGTGTTAGAACTAATCTAGCACATATATCCAACAATGTATTAGAGATTAAATACATCCATGGATTCAATATTCATATTCAAATGCACATAATTGAATGGGAAAATATATTTCTATTAATAAAATTAGATATCACAATAGTGACAACCTCTGTCGGCATGTCTATGAACCAGAGAAACCGAATCCTCCACCGGGGACTTCACCATGTCAATACTCCATCTCTCAATAGCAAGCTCACAAGAAAAGGAAATATTCGGAAGAACACAAAGTGCTCCAAAGGGACAAAGGGATGTAGACTCAACTATAATCAAACTGAGGAAACAATGGACTATAGTTTCTTTGATCTTCAATTCCTCTTCTTCAATGTATCCAAGGGGTTCCTTATATAGCACTCCAAAAGGGTAATGGAGGGTCGAATCTGAGCAATCTCAAGGAATATGGAAGGCCAATAGTCAGGATCTTTGGACTCATATGAGGAAAACTACAAAAATATTTGGACTTATGCACACATCCCCATGTACATGGGTTTGAGGTCAAAAGTCATGTGTACACGCGATCTATTATAGCTGATTTTACCACATATGGTTGATCACATATTTATGTCCTTCCCTATCCCTCTATAGACTCTTTAGACCCCGTGGACTCATATTATACTTTAATGTTCCAACATCTTCCCTAGAAAACACCTGTTTATTGGTGTACATGACTTTTAAACCCATACTCACGTGTACATGCGAATTTTGACCTCAAACCCGTGTACATCGGGATGTCTGCATAATTCTAAATATTTTTGGAGTTTTCCTCATATGATTCTGAAGATCCTGACTCTTGGCCTTCCATATTCCTTAATATCACTCATATTTGACCCTCCATTACCCTTTTGGAGTGCTATATAAGGAACCCCTTAGATACATTGAAGAAGAGGAATTGAAGAGAAAAGAAACTATAGTCCATTGTTGCCTCAGTTTGCTTATACTTGAGTTTGCATCCTTTTGTCCCTTTTGAGCACTTTGTGTTCTTCCCAAGATTTCATTTTCTTGGCATATTGCTATCGAGAGATGGAGGATTGAGGTGGTGGAGGCCCATGTGGAGGACTCAGTTTCTCCAGTTCGTAGACGTGCCGACAGAGGTTGTCACTATTGTAATATCTGATTTTGATTAATAGAAATATCTTTTCCTATACAATTATGTGCATTTGAATATGAATATTGAATCCATGGATGTATTTAATTGCTTATACATTTTTGAATTGTAACACCCCAGTTTTGACCCCATTTTCATTGAAATAAAATGATGTAAATAATCGTGGTGTGGAGCTAGGAAAAAGTCCCACCGTTGATTTAGTGTTATGTTTCAGAAATTAAAGTTGGGATGATGGTGTTTTTTTATGCTAGATAAATATTAAAAAGATGGACATCATGTTAAGTTGCAATTTTTAATTAAAACCCACAGTTGGCTATGTCAACATAACTAAATGAGATAGGGGCATGATTTTTCCTAAGGATAAGGGGGGGGGGATTGTAAGAGTGGGGAGAAAATTCGAAATGGGAAAAGCACAATTTCTGGGAAAACTTTTTTAAAGTTTTCTTGAAGAAAACATCCTTTTTTCCCTCATGCAACAGTATTTCACCTTCCCTGATGATTTGGAAGGGAAAAACATTTTTGGAAACCCAATTGGGCATTCACACAGCATCAAGCAAGCAAAAATGATTCTAAGTCTGAATCTTTCATGAATTTCTCATGTCTGGCGATCTGTTTCCTTCATGTTTTTTTTGTTTTACTCTATGGATTGTTCTCTCTCACATTTTCTCCTGTTTTCTAGTTGTTTCCCTGAACACGATTTCCCTGAATTCAATTTTGTGTCTTTGTTTTGAAAGACCAGCAAACATTTTTTGTTTTGGTATTTTGCAGTAGTCGGTATGGCACCGACAATGTTCAGAATTTCTTGATTACTATGTGTGTATGAAGTGCCTGATGTCTGCTACATTTTTGTAAATCCCAGGACTGAGATCAATATGTGTCCATCCACTTTTGGCATTTGAATTGATTGAAAGAATGGAAATAGAGTCTAAACTTGCTTAATAAACCCAGTGTGTGAAAGAACCTCACAGAGCAATCTAGATGGCTGATTTTCTTCTTTACATGCCCTGAATAGAACTGGAAGGGGAGGCATGGCCTAAGGGACTGTGTAGTATAGAAAGGAATGCTTCCTTGTGTTGGGTGTGTAATTGTTTAGAAATCAAGGTAAATCCAGGTTCGGTGTTCATATATGTGGGGTTGAGCTCACTAGCTTAGCAGTCAGTCTTTCCACCTCCTTGGAAGATTGATAAAACCAACTGGAAGGATGGCTTCGTTGGTAACTATTAAAATATTGTAACTTCGAAGAATATTCTATATGTATCATTTTTTGGTCCCTGATGGTCCTACCGGGAGAACCACTTGTATTACATTGTACCCTGATGCTCCTAATCAGAAGAACTAATAAGAGTCATGAGATAGTCCCCTCTAATTGTAAAGGTGGGTCATCAACACCCTAGTGTGGTTACTTGAGCCTACATGTGTAACTCGAGCCTACATGATTTAACTTGAGCCGACATGTCAAATGATTTAACTTAAGTGAACGGATGAATATAAATAGAGGTGTAGTGCTCCTCATTTGTGACACACACACTCACTTGGAATAGCGCACTTGTGGAGGAGAGGAGTTGCTGGAGAAGGAGGAGAATCAGGTTTTTGATCTCCTTATTGGTTTTACCTTTTTCCCTTTTTGGGGCATCTATATTGAGGAAGATTTTGCTAGGTTTTTCCCTTTAGGGTTTTCCCAGGATAAATCTGTGTTGTTCTTGTGATACTGTTTCTTTCAGTGATCCTATTTTATATGCTTTTATTATGAAAAATGAAATGATATACTGATGTCTTAGTTAAGCATATGAAAATTTAACATGGTATCAGAGCTAACCTAAATAGGGCAGCTTTCACAAGTTACAAAATCTAGGGATTCTTATTTTTTGGTTCTCTCTCCACAATCAATTAGCAAAAGAAGGCTAGGCTAACTCTCCTTTGAAGGGTGCATCGTTCTGTCGAAGTGGAATTCGATTCCGAGCATTTTCAATTTTCGATGTGGAAATTAGGGATTTCTACAGAAGAGGAATTTTTGAGTGAGACCAGCATAGGATTTTTCTCCTCATCAAAACCGAAGGTTAGAGACCTGGATCAAGGTTTTTGGTTGGGTGAATCTTCGGGAAAGTCCAACCCTAGTTTGACCCTGAGCTAGAAAAAACCCTAAATACTAAAACTGCTACGTTTTGGCACATTCGCTATATTCCGAGATTGGCGAAGGATGAGGAGCTGAAAATTGCAGGGGCTGAAGATATAATCCTGATGAACACTTTATCCAAAATTTATCTTCATATTCACTGTATTCCAGGAGATATGTTCTCTCCAAGTTAGGGTTCTAGCCTCTTCCAAAATTCATCCCTAAACAGGACACCTAGGGAGAATTGCAATATCTTTGGCTACAGTGGTCCAAATAGAACTCCTGATGATGTTCCAAAAAGGGAACAGACTATAATTTCGGTGGTCCAAATATCAGACTTAGAATATGAGCCAGTGACACTTGGCATGCCATACAACTTCCCTGTTCTGAACAGTCTTGTAACAAGCCACCTTGGGAAAAGGATCATAAATCCCAAATGGTGAAACCAATTCTGATGAAACCTATGGTGGTGGATCAGGGACATGCGAGGTTACCTCAGTACAAAATTTCAGACATAGAGGATCAAAACATTTGGAGATATCACAGAAACAGTACAGGCATTTCTGTAGAAGAAATTGGAAAATTAGGGCTTCCTGTTCTGGGAGCTTCCCTCCACTGTTTTCAGAAATGGAGTACATTGGACAGCTCCATTTGAAGAGATCTATCTGTCTATCCAATCAAATATGAAATATTCCAAGTTTTAAAATTAGGGTTTCTATGACAAACCCTAGATCATCCAACTCCAGAACCAGGACAGACACCTCAAATCGGTAAGATCTAATCCTTTGCTATGTTCATTTGAGGTTCTCATTTCAAAGTTATATATCACATCAGCTTGATGATAAGCTTGGTGAAGTTGACAACTTCCAAGCCTAGAAGTATATGATCTCTCTGAAGAAAATGGATTGGACACCTACATGAGCATAGAGGTTCCAGTTTCAGAGGGAGATGAGGCTAGAATCCTTTCACAAGAAGAACTTGGTCAAAGCCCAGAAGATTATTGATGATTCAGTCTCGAATCAACTTGTTCTACAAGTGTCTTCCCTAAATACATTGATGATTTTTGATTCCTTGACCAAGCTATTTGAAGGGAAGAACATAGATCGAAATATGACCTCAAGAAACCAGCGGAAGAAGAAGTGAAGAATGCAGAAGTGGTGATGGCCACCTTGAATGGCCTCCCAGGATCATGGAATTCATTCATTCAAGGAATGTGTTCCAGAAAGAATTGATTACTTTCAGCAGACTTTGGGAAGAATAAGAATCTCGTCTCTGAAGATCAAGCTCTCATCTTCCAAAGAAGATCCCTCAATCAATGAGGAATATGAAGATCTCAACTCTTGAAGAACTTCTTATCCAACTCAGCATTTGGATAAGAAACGATGCTATCATGAATGAAGAAGACGGTAAAGTTGAAGACTCAAGAAGGAATATACCCATGAAACAAATAAAGATAAGTATTCAATTGTTATTTCATGATATTGTTTTGTTATACATTTGATTATATTCAGTGATGTGTTATGCATGATAGATTGTTTGCATTAATGAATATATACTACTAATATGCATGTGATGGGTAAGTAGCTCATGGTGCTATAAAACTCTCCATTGCTACTTATCAAACCTCTTTGCTGACATATTGGATTAGTGCACAATCTCAATAATGTCATGGTAGAGATGGAAGGAATCTAGAAAGTTTATGTGAGATATGGATGAATGTTGTATTAACTAAATAGTTGAATGATGCATAAGAATTTGTCGTTATACATATGTTTTATGAAATATCTCTAACCATGAAATTGGTACATTTGAATTGTAGGAAAGGTCATGAACAACCTCCTACAAGAAAAGAAGGATGAGACTTGTTCCAAAGAACAAGTGATGACAATTCAAGATTCACTCCAATAAACATGAATCTAAAGCTCCCAGGGTCAGAGACACCATGACGAAAGAAAGAGATTCAGAGAATGGTAGATCCACCTTGAAGGATGAAGACCAGCATGGGTACAAGAGATAACTCAAGATGAAGAAAAGAATGCTATAAAAGAAGCTATGATCAAAGAGTAACGGTTGATCATGGGGAATGATGTATACGATATGATGGAACAAGTGTACAAAGCAAGGTTCGTGATTCTCCCCATAAAGAATAGACTATGACATGACATACTCTA
>LPNX010299038.1:0-11136 GCA_001517045.1 Pseudotsuga menziesii
AAATCTGGAAATGCTAAGATGGAACCCAATAAACAGGAAAAACAAATACTCTTTTGGAAAACGCACTTCCAACAGAACTAAAATAACCACTGGAACGCGGCCCCGCATATTGGATTAGCTGATTTACGAAGACACTTTTAACATATATTTCTCCAACGTACTTCTTTAAAGATTTCTTGGCATTTTGGATGCTGGCCTTTTTATCTAGCCGATCATTTATTTAGGTTTAATTATATATTCTTTAATGCAATAAAGGACAGCCTAAACCTCCTCACGATTTCATGTCCCTCAGAGAAGTGGAACATTCTGTTCAGGAGGAAGCGATATCAACCTGATGTTATAAATTATTATTAGTGCAGAGTACAAGGAAACGAGGACCTGCCAGGTTTTGGCAACGCGACTTGGGATTTCGAGCACATCTCAACTGATTTTTATGCAGGACTCATTAGACGACGTGTTGATACACTAGATCCAACTCAAGTCATTGAAATCTAAGAATCCCTTGCGGTTTTCTAAATGCTGGGGCGCAGATTTCCATTAAGGATTAACCTGGTGCATATTAAAAATTTTGGCTACATGCATTTCATGGGTTTCTATAAAATTTTCCATGTAGTTTATTCGTCCCATAAAATTGGATCCATCTAAATATCACGAGATCTAATCTCTAAAGTGCAGAAATTTCAGTATGCAAGTAACTACGCTTAAGCTAGCGACCCACAGTAAGTTTTCATTAAAACCCTACATTACAAAAACTTATTCATCTCTAAATGTCGCTATGATGGGAATATACCTTTTTCATATTCAGAGAACAAAATGCAGATGAGGGTAACGTTTTTCAAAATCTTACCCGATGATCTACCTTAAGGGGGACCAATTTCGATGATGGTGCCGCCAATATAGTTGGAAGGTTGAATAGTACAGGTGCAGGAAACTGTAGAGGGCTTGAGGTGATCATTCCATGAATCTCCACTCCTCTGCCTTCATCGCAGGCAACCCTTCAGACTGGGTTGAAAGATCGGCGAGATAATTGAGGGGCCGATTCCTTCTCTCCCCCTCTTGATGGCAACGCCCAACCAAAACAAACCAGAACTCCTATGGACTTCCATGGAAAGCAGAGAATCCTTCTCCTCCTCTCTTAACATCAAACGCTTCTAGATCTCGTAGAGGTCCTTTTCAAAAACTCAGACAACCCTCCTTCCTTCTTCATGGAATTCCCAAAAGAAAAAGAAAAAGGTAAATTTCCCCAAAACAGATCCCTCTCGATTCCCCCGCTACCGTTCCTGAAATTCCTTATTTATACCCACTAAAAAGAAAACAACATTCCCATTATTTCTGCCATTCAGTCCCTCGTAAAGCCCTAAATTCTAGGTGCCGTTATAGGAATGAATCCCTCAAAATCCGTTGTTTGAAATTAAAAATAGTATTTGCCTCCCATCAAGAGGCGACTTAACCCAAATATTAATGATTCCCTAAATTCCAGGAGACGTTATAGAAACGAATCCCTCAAAATCCATCATTTCAAAAAATGATACTATATTTATTTTTTTATTTTTTTCCCACCAGGAAAATGATATAACAAAAATCCGGGATGACACCTCATATGATAGCCTTGGCGCTTTTAAAGAGTGGGAGGATAATTTTAGGGTCCTTTGACTATTCCATGAGCGTGACCCTTTCCAAAATAATGGAAGAAAAAGGAAGGGGTTTTAAATACCATTATGACCAACCTACACTCCAACGTCAATTCCCTTTATTCCTTTTATGTAAATATTTGATGGGGGCTCATGATGATTAATTATTTTGAAGGAGGCTACGGCCTAATAGCCCTTCGAGAATTAACTCCCCTCTTTAATCTTTTAACTTTACTCTTAACTCTTTTAAGCTACGTAAAAGGATTGCAACTTTCTCCATAATAGTATTAAGTACTGAACGGTAGGGTCGTACCAGGAGTCCTTTATAAGGCCTGACCTTACCGTTATAAACCAAATGTTACGTAAGTCTACGGTATTGATTATGGTTTTTTAACCATTTGCTTTTAGCCCCGGGTAGGGTTTAGTTAGCCTTTTGTCAAGTTGTTTCATTGCATTATGTCTCCTAGGTATTTTCATTTAGACAATTAACCTTTATAAGCCACAAGGTGCTGTCTTGGGTGGGGCCTTGGCCTTGAGCTCCTCACCAAGACTATTACAAAATATTCCAGGGCATAGGAGAGGGGTATTACATCCTTTCCCCCTAAAATAAAGAACACCGTCCTCGGTGTTTCTTGTTTCTGCGACAAATGTTTTATTCTTTTCTGGACTCATCTCTTCTTGGTTCGCCTTGCTCGGATCTCTCTTTCGGTTTTTCCTTTCTGATCCTTGTGGGTTCATAGGACTTGCAAAAAAAATCTGGTCTACCCAAATTTCACATAGATAAAAAAAATCAGTTCATCATGAACGTAATTAGCAAGTCTTTTGCAGCATCATAACTACAACTTAGTCTGTTCAGTAATTCATGTCCAAATCACAATTCAACTTAAACAAAATTTACAGATTCTCTTGCAATCTGCAATTTTTCTAATGTTCCTGGGTGTCATATTACCCAATTATTTTTTCCATAATGCAATTTATACATTAACAAAACATGACTACAAGCATTGAAATCCCATTATATCAATAATGTCAGTCAATCAGCATATTACCTCATCAGTACTTGTTTACCTGCAATGCACATACCTTTTTCCACATTGTTCATTTCTTGGATGCCCTCCATCCCAGCACATCAAGTGCCAACAGTACTTCAAGTACCAATCCAAGTCACCCAACACAAGGACGATACCAACCCTTCGTGTATCTCCTCTGTGCTATTCAGGGTGCTTGTCATTATTCTTCATTCAAGCCACCCAACACAAGGACGATACCCTGTACCCCTCTTAGCGGTATCTCCTTTAGGGTGCTCCACCAAGCTGAGGCACTCCGTTCTCGCACACCTCCACAGCGCCTAGAGGTTATTCTCTTCACAGAGTCCCCCAACTCATGTGACAGTCCTGTAATGTGTGCGGAACGAGTCTTAACCACATGTCTTACATCTAGGCGTCCCCAGAATGCATAATGGTCCCTCGCTGGCCCGGGGGAAAACAAGGTAGATTTTAACCACTACCTCCATCCCACTCCCTCTTCTGGTGATAACTTTATACCCATGAGATTCAGTCCTCTTTCATGGCCATAAATCCCCATGCCTGCAAGCACTTTATAGGTGGTCAGTTTATCATATTATCAATTCAAAGAACATCAAAATTTTAGCATAAATCATGCCTTACCCCATTACTCATTCATTGGTAAGAGCCTTTTGAGTTCTTTCAACACCAGAATTTGATAAGTAAGCATTCACACAAAGCCACAAATCTTTCCAATTTACAACAACACAATTCGCAAGACGCCATATATAACCTGAGAAAATTGATAATGCAAGCACCGCCTTACACATTAACAATAATAAACTCAACATAAAGTCACAAGGGTTAAGTGTAACAGATATTACCATGTGATGGTACTAGCCATTTTCCCTACTGTAACTAAAAACAGATACTTCCTTCAATTGTCCTTTCAAACCTTTTGACTTACATGACCAAAACCATGAATCACAGTACTTTTCAAAAACCCTACATTTATGTTCAACTGTCTTTGCTATCTACCTTTCATGTGTACGAGAAGTTCTAGTTGATGCAATACCTACAATTAGTTGCTTTTCGCAGATATGTAGTCATACCACATGATCTCTTATGCAGGGCATGTGTTCCAAGGAAACAACAATTTAGTTATAGAGAATTTTGTGAATCTCTCAAATCACAAAGCAATTTTCAAAGCAATAAAACTAACTTTTGAATCTCTCAGCATATAAAATACAGTGTACTTGCTTATGGAGCATTATAAACGATTCCGAAAAAGATTTTGCAAAATCATTACATTTCCTGGAATAAAGAATTCCATATAACTACTAAACATAAATTCCATAGGCACACATTCTTAAATGTCTATTCATTAGAGAACCACAAACGACTCCAGCATGTCCCACATGATGCAGGTTATTGTAACCAACTTGAATCTATAGTAGAGAAGGAAAAACTCAATCAATCAAGAATACTCACCCTCTAACCAAGCAACGACCTCTCGACTAATCAATAAACAATAATGATGTTACTATGGAAGATCACTCCCTGTTAATTGCCTCCATTGAGATATAAGGGACATAAGAATCAGTCATATGTTATTCACAGACCAGCTAGTATATAAACACATTGAATTTGCCATTCTTTTCATGTCGAGGAAAAATAACCTTGGAAACAATCATTTTAATCGTGGAGATTATACATATCGCAAAATTCAAAATTAACCCAAAACTAAGGTCAGCAACACATAAGGAGTTCGATCCCATCCCTCATTACCACTGGAAGCAAGATATAAGTTAAACTAACACATGCAAGAACCCAAAAGAAGACCCACCAAGTGTGTGTAACATAGCCAATGGTAAATGGTCAACCACGATCTAAATAGCAACATGTTGAAAACTTCGTATGTTATACAAGACAATCAATATCATTAATATGTTCTCAAAATCCATACAAGAAAAAGGCATTTTCATTTTCAATAAAGTTTTCAGGTCAGGGCTACTTGAGAGCGTAGGCAGCTTAAGCCAAGAAATACCTTCGAATATTAACGAAACTTCCCATAAAATTCTTCAACAAGGTCAAGCTTATTGATAAACAAAGCATAAAAAATAAAAATAAAAAACGAAGAGACTGAGAACACCCTTCAAATATCATTGAAGCCCTAGCAAATGTGCCCATACAAATACATCTTCAACATTGTATATATATATATATTTTTTTGTCACTCAGCAAGAACAATTAGTCTCAGCTTATGTCAGTAACACTGAATTCAATTGCCAAAGCCACAAGACATCTTTGAGGTCTCTCTTTTTTTAATGGACTCAGTTATAATGAACATGGCGAAATCAGTAATTTTTTGTAAAATTTTATTTGGAAGGAACACAGTTATATATTTTCTTCTTTCCATCATAACGTTAAAGAGCATTGGAAAGCATTCTTGCATTACTTCTCAAAATTTATCCAAATTAGAAACTAATTCTTTATAAATCCTTTTGGCACAACCAGTAAACATTCATTGTACAATAATCCATATCGCACCCAATCAAATGGCAAAAAGGCTACGATAATGATCTGGAAATACCAATGGAGACTCCAAATTGCATTCCTCAATTTATAATAACACATGCATGATAAATCCAATGCAAAAGTACACAAAATCCAAATTGATTTAGGAGGTAGAGCAGCCCCAAATGTAATCTTAAGCAAATACTCCAATCACAAGCATACATATGTTGATACAAATATGAAATTGCAGACATAACGCCCACACATACTGGATGCAAATAGAGTCCCTTTTCGATTTCAGATATGAAATCACAGCATATGCATACAAATTCCATATTGTACAAAATCACAGGAATTATATATATATAGATCCGGATATGAAATTTCAAGCCTAGCATAAATTTACATCCCTAAAAACGCAAATACAACCCTTATCGATTTTTTTAAATATGAAATTGCAGTATAGGCATATCAATTCCCTATTACTTATCGATAAAACATTTACAACGATTTGCCAGTTGTTAATAATTCAAACCATGAATCCCACCAATGCTAACCAATTCAAACATTTTTCCCTAGTAGCATTCAATCTATAAGGTAATGCATTTACCATGATTCTTTATAATCCCATGAAGAATTCAAACCATGAATCCCAACAAAGTTTTCTTTCTAGATTTGAAGCAAAATTAAATTTAAAACACAAGCAATCACCAGATCTGTATAATATTGCTATCGCTAATCCCTAACAGCTATTTATTTCCATATTAATAATAATTAAAATTTAAACCTTAGCATTTAGCATTTACCAGATCTATATAAGATTGCAATGGCTGATCCCTACCAGCGTTTTATCTCTATGTTTAATTCGAAAATCAAAATGAAAACACTTGCAACTACGTGATGATAAATAATTCAACCCATATAAATGTGTTTTCAAGTTTAATGCCCTCACCATGAAAACACAGTAGAAATTTATGCCTATAACAAAGTTGAAAGAAATGATTTCTGGTGCAAGGAGACATAAGCCCCTTGAAATATAAAAGTTAACACATCCAAAAGACAATGGAATTAAGCCCATGTAGAATTTATTATTTCGGGTGCATTCAGAAGTCAACAAACACAATCACAGGCTATATTATACACAGGTCTATTTTTTAGTCAAGCACACTTAGAAGGCGATCATGAGTCATACCTAGAAAAAAAATCGCAGAGGATGCTACCTTCTGAAGCCCCGTAAGATATCGACTTCTCCTGCACAACTACAAGGTCAATAACCATGTGTATTGGGTACAACTTAAGGTACCTGGAGCGTTTTGAGCCCAATAGGCCCGAGCGTTTCAACCTCGCTCTGATACCATATGTAAAATACCACTGAAACCATGGAGCTACAAATCATTCAAGAAGTCTGCAAAATAAAACTTTAGTAATCTGTTCACCAAATAAAAACATTTATGCCGCATTCATAACCATCAAGTAAACAAAGAAAATAATCCAGCACAATAAAATAACACAATGAGACAATCAGCTTCACGTGGTTCACCTCGTCCACGAGGCTACATCCACCAACCTAAATGTTATTTTTATTTCTTTATCAAAAGGGTGCTTACAAAATCACGGCTCATTCATGGCCGGTTTTATCTTGCCTCAAGGCTACAGCCCTCTTATAATCAGCTTCATAGAAGAATTCATAAGGCTATTTACTTTCATAAGTATGAATTGTTAACCCTAACTTTTTCTCTAGACGAGAGTGTTAGCTTTTAAGGTCTCTGTTATTATAGTTAGCCATCAATTGTTTATAATCTACTTATGAAAATAATCGCAACTATGGTTCTACTAACATATAATATACTGCTATATGAAACCCAAAACTTAGTTGTTTTCCATTTTGTAAGTCTCATTTCCAATGAAAACCAAAGTAGCTTGGGAAAAACTATACCCAAAAACTTACAAGCAATCTTACTTTGATGGAAAACGCATCTCCAAGAGAGAACAGAAAAAAGAATAAAATAAAACTGCGACTCGCTCCCTTGGGCAAAAAGCCTCTCCAAGGTTTAAATCTGGAAATGCTAAGATGGAACCCAATAAACAGGAAAAACAAATACTCTTTTGGAAAACGCACTTCCAACAGAACTAAAATAACCACTGGAACGCGTCCCCGCATATTGGATTAGCTGATTTACGAAGACACTTTTAACATATATTTCTCCAACGTACTTCTTTAAAGATTTCTTGGCATTTTGGATGCTGGCCTTTTTATCTAGCCGATCATTTCTTTAGGTTTAATTAGATATTCTTTAATGCAATAAAGGACAGCCTAAACCTCCTCACGATTTCATGTCCCTCAGAGAAGTGGAACATTCTGTTCAGGAGGAAGCGATATCAACCTGATGTTATAAATTATTATTAGTGCAGAGTACAAGGAAACGAGGACCTGCCAGGTTTTGGCAACGCGACTTGGGATTTCGAGCACATCTCAACTGATTTTTATGCAGGACTCATTAGACGACGTGTTGATACACTAGATCCAACTCAAGTCATTGAAATCTAAGAATCCCTTGCGGTTTTCTAAATGCTGGGGCGCAGATTTCCATTAAGGATTAACCTGGTGCGTATTAAAATTTTTGGCTACATGCATTTCATGGGTTTCTATAAAATTTTCCATGTAGTTTATTCGTCCCATAAAATTGGATCCATCTAAATATCACGAGATCTAATCTCTAAAGTGCAGAAATTTCAGTATGCAAGTAACTACGCTTAAGCTAGCGACCCACAGTAAGTTTTCATTAAAACCCTACATTACAAAAACTTATTCATCTCTAAATGTCGCTATGATGGGCATATACCTTTTTCATATTCAGAGAACAAAATGCAGATGAGGGTAACGTTTTTCAAAATCTTACCCGATGATCTACCTTAAGGGGGACCAATTTCGATGATGGTGCCGCCAATATAGTTGGAAGGTTGAATAGTACAGGTGCAGGAAACTGTAGAGGGCTTGAGGTGATCATTCCATGAATCTCCACTCCTCTGCCTTCATTGCAGGCAACCCTTCAGACTGGGTTGAAAGATCGGCGAGATAATTGAGGGGCCGATTCCTTCTCTCCCCCTCTTGATGGCAACGCCCAACCAAAACAAACCAGAACTCCTATGGACTTCCATGGAAAGCAGAGAATCCTTCTCCTCCTCTCTTAACATCAAACGCTTCTAGATCTCGTAGAGGTCCTTTTCAAAAACTCAGACAACCCTCCTTCCTTCTTCATGGAATGCCCAAAAGAAAAAGAAAAAGGTAAATTTCCCCAAAACAGATCCCTCTCGATTCCCCCGCTACCGTTCCCGAAATTCCTTATTTATACCCACCAAAAAGAAAACAACATTCCCATTATTTCTGCCATTCAGTCCCTCGTAAAGCCCTAAATTCTAGGTGCCGTTATAGGAATGAATCCCTCAAAATCCATTGTTTGAAATTAAAAATAGTATTTGCCTCCCATCAAGAGGCGACTTAACCCAAATATTAATGAATCCCTAAATTCCAGGAGACGTTATAGAAACGAATCCCTCAAAATCCATCATTTCAAAAAATGATACTATATTTATTTTTTATTATTTTCCCACCAGGAAAATGATATAACAAAAATCCGGGATGACACCTCATATGATAGCCTTGGCGCTTTTAAAGAGTGGGAGGATAATTTTAGGGTCCTTTGACTATTCCATGAGCGTGACCCTTTCCAAAATAATGGAAGAAAAAGGAAGGGGTTTTAAATACCATTATGACCAACCTACACTCCAACGTCAATTCCCTTTATTCCTTTTATGTAAATATTTGATGGGGGCTCATGATGATTAATTATTTTGAAGGAGGCTACGGCCTAATAGCCCTTCGAGAATTAACTCCCCTCTTTAATCTTTTAACTTTACTCTTAACTCTTTTAAGATACGTAAAAGGATTGCAACTTTCTCCATAATAGTATTAAGTACTGAACGGTAGGGTTGTACCACGAGTCCTTTATAAGGCCTGACCTTACCGTTATAAACCAAATGTTACGTAAGTCTACGGTATTGATTATGGTTTTTTAACCGTTTGCTTTTAGCCCCAGGTAGGGTTTAGTTAGCCTTTTGTCAAGTTGTTTAGGGAACCCTTGGTGCAACCCATAGAAAGGGGGACAAAAAAGAAGAGGTTGAGTTGATTATGATCACAACAAAGGACAATTATTTAGTAGTATTATATCCAAAGTTTATGATTACGTCAGGGAAAGCTACAGATGTGAGGATAAGCTCAAGTTATATCCAATTTACCTTTCCAAGTTCATTCAAAAGGTAATTTTTTTACCATAAAATAAGGTTGAGATTTGGATTTTATGGAGTATGAATTTTATTTAGCAACCCCAACTTCTTAAGGAATAATTATTCGGTCTAGGAAATTGAACTGTTCAAAGGAAACATTTGAAGAAAGGATGGGTTTGTCTATACGAGAAATACTTTCATAGATAACCTTGTAATTGTAGCTGCATATGGATATGGGTTAATATTGGTCAATCCTTGGTGGGGTTAATTATTCAGAATATTTGCAATAAAACCTGAGTTCAAGGGTAGATGAATCTTACATGAGATCCTTGATTCTTCAACAACTTCTACTAGATTATGAGACATAAGATCCAACAAATGGATGAAAAGAGCATAATGTCCCAAAGACTTTCCTACTTGTAAGGATAGTACAATATTGTGAAATTTAGACATATATTTCTATTTCTTATAACTCATATGGGGTTATATGATTATCAAAGACATAAGATATTTCCAGAATTTCCTTAATGTTATCTCTCAAGATCACTAAATATAAATATTTATAATTATGGACAAATTTTTAGGAATAGAGGAGAAATATTGGAATTCTTCTCCTTGATTATTTTTCTACATTCCATACTGTATTGATTATTCTCCTACCATTTTGCTAATGACAAAAAAAATGTGTATTGTTCTCTCCTTCTAAGATCCAAATGACTCTTCTCTTTATTCTCCATTTTGCATCCATCAAATAAAAGAAACTAGATTTTTATTACTCCATCATGACCAGTTCATACAGGGTTTCTTGTTCCACCTAAGAATAGGCTATGTATGCAAGGTTTCTCAATATCTAGTCCTCGATGGCAAATATGTTTCTCTCATATTTGTGGAAAGGATTATTTTCCAAACTCTTTGTAAGTTCATTGTTCTTTATTACATTCTGTTGGAAGGATAGGATGGTCTCATTCTAAAGAGAAAGTACACATGGAGAGCATTGATTGGAGACAATATATTTAAAAGCTTCATATAAGAGAAAAGGGATTTGAATTTAAATTGAGGGAGTGCATTAGAAACCTTAACCAAGATTTCAGATAGAATTGTGTAATGATGAGATATGGTTTATTTTATAGATTCATATTTCTATGTTGGTAGGGTGAGTACAATGAATTATTTCAAAAGGAAATGGTTGAGACTCTTAGATATAACTTATCATCAACCATTTTCTTCATCCATATGGGTCCATCCTTTAGGGGTTGAATATTAACCACCAAGTGGTTATTGATGACATGAGAAACATGTTTTAGTGAAGATCATATCTGTCCAAAAATCCCCATATGCAGAACTATGAATGGTAAACTTTAGGTCTCCTACAATGATAAGGTTTGGGAGGTAGATTAAAGGATAAGAGGCTAGAAAATCCCAAAAATATTTCTAATCATGGGATGGTGTGTATATTATTAGAAAATCTAGAGAGAAGTTTATAGATGAGGAAAGAGCATAAGAACATATATAATTTTGTTGGATTATCGATGTATTTAGTATGAATGAACTGTCCCATCCCGTCATAAAATATCTAGAATTTCCACTTGCATTTTCCATTTTAAATTTATAGTCTCAAAAAGATTCTTAAAATTTTTATGTGTGGTGTCTCCTAAGCACATTGTATCCTGAATGAACAAAATAGAAGGGTGGATCTTGTT
>LPNX010299039.1:5748-78268 GCA_001517045.1 Pseudotsuga menziesii
GCTGACTAAAAAAGTATGTCGACAGGCCAGGCGTTCAGAACAGGGGAGAGATCTAAGTAAATGAGTAGCATTTTTTTGTCCACAGCACGCGAAGTACCAAGCTGGTCGTAGGTCGCAGGGTCAGGTTGTGTCGAAGTCTCAGGGTTTGGCGTAACTATGGTAGATGGGACATACCACAATTCGGCGGCGCTAGCACGAGCGCTGCTCTCATTACTGATCATCATGAGATTTTGGGGAAAATCCGGTGCCCTGAGCAGCAGATTCCCGGAACGTCGTCAGATTTAGCATCATGATTAAACCATGATACCATTCCCCGCATTAGGATTTTATAAAGGGCTATTTCGATTTGTAATTTCTGTCTGGAGCACATCTGTGACATTTTAGTCTGAACTATGTCGAATGACAGTAATGTTCAAACGTTGGTACGGGACGTAAGGGACAGAGGTCTACAACACCTTCTCGCTATGCCATTTACACAGTTCTGCTTAACTAAGTATAAGGACAGGCAGGAGTTTGCTCTAAATTTACACAGACGGCCAGGAGTCTGCTCTAACATAGAGCAGCCCAGGGCATGAGGCCTCGCAGAATGATTCTGGGTAATCCCCCTGCGCTGACTGTTGGTGTCGTGGAACTACGCCAAGTAGGCTCCCCATGTGGCGGGACACGCAATTCCAGGGGACCCCAAAGTCGTGGACGGTCAAGTATAGGCCATCCGAGAGCCGGACGTTGATGCAGGTGGTCGAGACGCCTTTCTTCAGTAAACCTGCTGCAAAGGACAGAAGTATGCAACTGGCAGCAGCATGGAGAACTTCATTCAGCAAGTATACTATGTCGCCTCAGCGATATTAGGCCATCAGAGAAGCTGCAAAGTGTCCCGGGACGGGCCACTAGTGAGTATTAGGGGCCTGTTGGAGCGCATACTCCATAGGGGGTAACTCCGCGGTTAATTTGTAAGTGGAGCGATGGATCAAAATAGTCTTAGGGGTGTCGGGGTAAGTCAAAACCCTTTCTGTTTGTAATAAGCCCATGGTTTAAATCCAGGGTTTAGGGTTTTGTGGGTGCCCATGGTTTAAGACCAGGGTTTTGTAAAGCCGCGCAGTATAAATAAGCTCTTATGTAAAATAGAGAGGTTAGGCTTTTTGATGTAAGGAAAGAAAAGGCAAGTAAGATTGGTTTTTGTAAGAAAAGGACAAGTCCCAGCTGTGTGCGTGGACGACCTCTGCAGCTGTGTGCGCAGAGGGTTTCTGTAAGGAGGAAAGAAAGATCTGCAGCTGTGTGCGCAGAAGCCTGCTGCTGTGTGCGCGGCTATTAGGAAATAAGGAATCTGCAGCTGTGTGCGCAGATAAACTGTGGTTTTGAGGAAAGAGGAATAAAACGCAGTTTGTGGACGTAGCCCCTACACTGGGGGTGAACCACGTTATATGTGGTGTTGTGGTTTTGTTGTGTTGTTTCTGTTTCTATTATTTTCATGCATCTAACTGATTACATCTGATAATATAAGATCTCTGCTAATATTAAGCTTCGCAGTGAATTCCCTGTAGTGGGTTATGCGAGTTTGGTTTGTCTTTTATGCTCTGAATTTATATGTGAATGAATGATAAGTAACAGGAAGTTGAATAATAATTATTAGAAAAGCTGCGGTACAGTAATCCCCCTTTTTGCATGCAGAAACCTGATTCTGCGGCACCCCATTGCTGTTTCGGGTGAGACTACAACCTGCGCGCAGGTTGTTGCCGAAAGGGCCAACACAGTGGGTCGTTTGTTGGTGCGAAGTATACAGCGCTAACCCGGGTCTGCCCAAGTGCCAACAAGT
This sequence comes from Pseudotsuga menziesii, assembly GCA_001517045.1. Taxonomy (NCBI): domain Eukaryota; kingdom Viridiplantae; phylum Streptophyta; class Pinopsida; order Pinales; family Pinaceae; genus Pseudotsuga; species Pseudotsuga menziesii. The sequence continues at coordinate 7,562 of LPNX010299039.1, forward strand.
ATAAACATATTGGTGTTCGATGCACATTACAGTGGCGAATATTCGACACAAATTAAACTTGGGAAGTAATGTTGTGGTATAAACACACTAGTATTATCAGGGACTAGGTTTATTATTAGAGCAGAACTATTGTACTGTAATGATTTTAAAGTAAAAAATATAGACATAGCATGATATAGTAGAATATGTGAGTGTAATAAAGTATGCACGTTAGCTTATGAAGTAGAGCAGTTTGCATTAGGCTTTTTGTACAATTTTTGTAAGGCACTAGTATTCCAATGCAACTACTAATAGGCTGCTATTCGAAAAATTGAAAATTATTCTCAAAAAAATATAATGAGTTGTTTTGTCGATGGATTTATTGCAGAAGATGGTGCAAGTTTGTCAGAGTTGTTTAAAGTAGAAAGAGATTTCGAAATATTATTATGGCCTATAGTTTGAGTTGCATTTTAGTAATTGCAACTCATTTCTATGGATGGGTGATGCTGGTTTTTTGGATTTATATCTAAAACAAGTCTATATTGAAAATGAAAATGGATACAAGTTGTACCAATATAAGGGATGAGATATTTGGGGCTATTTGTAGATTACAACAGTGGATGAAGCAAAGCAGTTCTACCCTTTGTTTGGCCTAGGAGCCAATGTAGCCTTGATTTTTTCAGGGAGAACTGTTAAGTGTTTATCCCATATGTGTAAGAATCTTGGGCTTGGTGTAGATGGTTAGGCAGTCTCCTTGAAGGGAATGATGCACATTTTGGTGTTGTTGAGGCTTACAATATGTGGACTCTACAGGTGGGTAAATAAATTTGTAGTGGATGATCCTACAATTCCCAAGGGAGAAGCCCGTAAGAAGAAGGTATATCTATATTCTAATTTCTTGCATTTTTTCGAATGTGTTATGTTAAGAACATAAGTTATTTTAGGTTCTTTAAATCAACCTCTCATACTTTTTATAGGAGAAACCAAAGATGGGAATGATGGAGAGTTTTAAGTTCCTATTGACTTCAAGATATGTGAGAGACCTTGCCACTTTGGTGGTTGCATACGGTATTAGCATCAACCTTGTTGAAGTCATCTGGAACTCCAAACTGAAGGCACAGGTAAAATATGTCAGATCTTAGGTTCTTTGGAAACATAATTAGTGTTCATACATGATACATAATATGCATAATAATATGTGTTCATAAAAAACTGATTGTTTGACAAGCATTAGGCAGTCACTATACAACACTTGGTCTTAATTTTTAAACCTGTATTGCTATCCACGCATTTACAGAACAACCTTTTCTACCAATCCAAGTACAATTCCAGATTCTTAAATACTAACCAACTATTGTAGCTAGGGTTTTCGCCCTAGCTTGTGCGAATGAGCACCTACTAAGGAAAATGGATTCCTTAGTAGCAGTTCAATAAGATGTGAAATAAAAGATGCTAAACAACAATGAAAATTAATCTAAACATATTTATGAAGCAAAACAGTAAAACGGAAATAATGAATTTTATTGATCTGACCTCCGATGTGGAGGTTGGTGAATCCTGTTGCACTAATCCGAGAGGTTGCTTCGAGCTCCAGCTGCTTCTTCTCTTTCTCCAATGGTGGAAATGGGCCAAAAGGGGCTCTCACGGTGAAAGTAGCTCAATGGTGAGCTAGGGTTTCAAGAGCAATTTTGGCAGAGGCAGGATACTTGTGATTGTGGATATGAAATGAGGGGTCTCCATCACTTATTTATAGTGGTGGAGTGCCGGTTTAGGGTTAGGGTTTCAGCTGTTTAGGGTTTTTTCCTCCTTTTCCTCATTATTTTATATTTTTTCTTCCTTTTTGGAGATTTTTTGTTTTTTTGGAGGAATTTTGGATATTTTTTGGAGGAAAAGAGGGTTTTATGGCCTTTTGGAGGCATTTTAAGCCTTTTGGGGGCATTTTAGATGGTTTTATGGTAGGAAAATGGACAAATGAGCCATGTAATGGGGTAGATGAGATAGTGAACCTTTTTTGGGTGTTAACAGATTGCCCCCTGATGTGCGAGGGCAGGAGCTCATCGTATGGCTGATGGACATCATAAGTCATATTTGTTTTTCCTGGGGTGTGGAGAAGAGAAGAAATCAACTGAAGCCCGGAACATCGATCTCAAACCAGCTGCAAGGACTAAAAATTACATAACCTCAATAATGGATGAGGAATCATATGATCATCTGGACGAGGTGGGAATTCCCATGCTCGTATCAATATACATAAAAATAACTGTGAGGCCCGAAAAGGGGGACCTGTAGGATACATAGAAATCCACTGTGTATATCATAAGGGTCTAGAAGGGACACAAATATGGAACATACTGCTGGGCTGACCATGTCTGAGTTGAACAACTGATGCACTGGAATGACGGCAGTGCTACTGAATGTGGTTCCAAAGGAACTGAGGAGCTGCTGTATCAAAGTGACAGCGGTCATATTTGCAATGGTACACTGATCTGGAACTGAACTGGGTACTCAAGGAAGCATGGAACTGGATGGCTTCCGAATACAATCTCCAACGCAGCCCGGACATCCACGGGAACATATAACTGGTCGTTCCAAAGTGACTCACCAATGTGCTAGAGTCGGGGGAAATCCGAGGTCTTCGACACATAATGGAAAGGATATAGATCCTGCGCGATTCTCAATGATGCGATTAAGGTGCTGAAGTCGAGCATGTGAGAAACAACTATTCAGAGAGGCAATGATGACTCCTCCCAAAATGGTCCGTAGGCACTCACCACAGATGGTGATGGGTCCAAGGCGCAGGGGCCTCTAGGTCTATCCTCTGGAATAGAGGGGCTGTCGTCGACAGAGGGAGACCTGCAACTATCAAGGCAATGATGTTTCCTTGACAGGAGCGCGAGGTGCAAAACCGAAATGTGATAGTACTGATGGCAGGGTTGATAAACTAGGGTAAACAACTGGGCAAGTAGAGTGGGTGGACTCAAACTTCCTTTGTTCAGAGTATGATGGTGGGGATGATCGGGCAACACATGAAACTGATTGGTGGTAAAGGGATCATAGCTGTATGGGATCTGAGGGTGAATGGGCTGAGGGAGACTCAAGCTGTGGTAAAATGGTAGGAGACTGCAGAATACTCTGAACAAAGGCGACCTTAGTGGTGGTGCTGTCGAGAGGATCGATCATAACGCCGAGAGGCGCAGGGGGACTTCTTCATGGGTTAGGTAACTAGAAGAAGTGTGGATATAAGATGGTACTGTCATGTGGATTTTACGAGCCCATGACAGTTCATGCTCGTGGTTGCTTTCAATTTTAAGGAGTCTAAAAGCAAATAAGAAGACTCTGAAGTAATTGAATGGTACTGTCATGTGGATTTTACGAGCCCAGGACAGTACATGCTCATGGTTGCTTTCAATTTTAAGGAGTCTGAAAGCAAATAAGAAGACTCTGAAGTAGTAGAATGGTACTGTCGTGTGAATTTTACGAGCCCAGGACAGTACATGCTCGTGGTTGCTTTCAATTTTAAGGAGTTTGAAAGCAAATAAGAAGACTCTGAATTAATGGCCAAGCAAGGAGGAAGTGTTTGATCAAGGAACATTTATGATGACCGGGACTGAGGGTGGGGGGGAATACTGGTGGGCCTCCTTGCGGGGTGAATGAATGGTGGCAAAATAACGAAACATTTGCAGTATGAAAGGAGTGGATGGCTCATGTAAAAAGTGTAAAACAATCTGATAACGGCCGATGTGGCGCGCAAATCGATGCAGCAAGGTGTAGGGACGAAATGTTGAAATTGTACCAAATGAGAGCGAGAAATGATCTCAAGCATCATCACGAGCTCGGAAAAATGAATCCGGCGATATAAAAAGTGTTAAAAATGGAGGGCGGCCGAAGTGGCGCGCAACACGAGGTGACTATTGGTATGGGCAAAAATGGTGTAGCAAAAAATAATGCAATGAGGTGACCATAGTGATGGTTTCATCGTGCTGATTCCAATGGTGGAAACGGTTCGAAAAACGGACTCCATTTGGGTTCAGAATGGTCAAATAAGAGAAAAGTCAACAGACTATAAATAGTAAGTGGGCCCAACATGACAAGTGTCATTTGTACTATTTGACTTTGACTCGTGATCGTAGTGGACCAGAGCTGAGGTGTCATTTCTGGACGATCCGACCGGCCGTTTTCAGATTCGGGAGATACAGGTATTCTGTCAAACTCGTACCTGCATTGTAATTGGGTTCGGGGGGAGGGTAGTGATTCCTAGGGTTTGTTTGTACGGTCCATGTGGGTGGACCGGGGGTTTGGGGGTCGAAACCACGGTCTCAGACCGCGGGTTTAGACCGGGACAGCCGTGGTTGGAGACCGCGGGTTCAGGCTTGACAGCCGCGGTCGGAGGCCGTGGGTTCAGGCTTGACAGCCGCGGTCAGAGGCTGCGGGTTCAGGCTTGACAGCCGCGGTCGGAGACCGCGGGTTCAGGATTGACAGCTGCAGTCAGAGACTGCGGCTGTAGGCCAGACAGTCGCGGTCGGGGGCCGAGCTGTTTCGGTTTTTTGGATGAAAGGGAAGGTCGATTATTTTGGAATGAGTCTGATGAGACTTCGTTTGTGTGATTGACAGGATGCTGCAGGTGCTATGGAGGGAGCGGGAGATCCCGAATGATATTATGGTCATCATCCAAGAGGACCGTCGGGTATGATCGATGCTGGGGTTGTTCGGGCTGCTGAAGTTTGCGGAGATACCTATGATACGGTCAGCAGCATTGCTGCTGAACCGATTGGTTAGTTTCTGGGAGCCAGAGATACAGGCTTTCCGAGTCCAGGGTGAGAGGGTGGACCTCACCCTGACTGATGTATACTTCTTGACGGGGCTGCCCTGTCTGGGCCGGGTGTCAGATACTCAGCCGCGGGTGTTTGCAGACATCGACATGGATAATATGCGGGAGCGATTTTGTGTGGCAGAGGCTCAGGTGCATAGGAATGCACTCTTGGTGAGAGACTTACAGGAGCCGGTAGTACGGGTGATGGCAGCATGTGTGGTGCGTATTTTGGGGTCCCAGTCACCGAAGAAGGTGTCTGGGGGTCAGATGCAGCTCGTGGAGCGTGTGCTGGCCGGGACTTATTTTGCGTGGGGCCAGATGTTCCTGACCTGAGTGCAGCAACAGCTGACCGCAGCGAAGGAATCTGGTAAGGGGTTCTGCTATGGTTCATTTTTATGTGCATTCTTTATGGAGAGGGTCCCCACACTGCGGCCGCGGGTGCTGGTCAGAGCGGGAGGCTTGAGGGAGCCTCGGATGGTGCGGTGGGGAGAGATGATGCGCCGCCGTGGTGGTGGGGACATTGGGCGGTACTTTACGCAGGAGCTGTACCTACAGTGGCTCCAGCTAACATTGACGCTGGAGGATTATCCATATAGGGATATGGACTTCACTGGAGATCCAGATGCGCCACGGCCACCAGGACAGGCAAGGGGGCCCGATGGTATGTATGATTTGATTGTATTGTCCAGTTTTATGTATATGATATATTGTTGATATATTGTGACTGACAAATGGGTGATTTGCAGATGTGAGTCCGAGGCCATTGCCAGGGCATGTGGCACACAGAGGGATGGTGGTCGTTTCAGCTTTTCCTGGGCGGGGGGAGGTGCGTCATCGAGATGCAGAGGGGACATTAGAGTCCGTACGGGCACTACTCGACCGTCTGCTGGTGGGAGTGACTGAGGAGGGATGGCGAGACATGGATCCGGCCGTGGTCCAGGATTGTTTGAGGGCTCCTCGAGATTTTAGATCGATTGCGATCCGGGTGGCCATATTGGCAGACAGGGCACGGGCACTGGAGCCCAGAGGAGATGAGGACTCGCCGGAGGAGGAGCGGGGAGAGGAGTCAGAGGCAGCGGACACTGACAGTGATGCAGGGTATGACTCTCATTAGGGAGAGTAGGGGGCTCCCCCCGATTTTTTGTAGCTACGGCCTGTACCTTATGAGGCTTTAGGGATGTACATATATTTTTGTATGGCTAAGTACAGGGGTACTTAGGACATGTATAGTAGATGTATTTTTGTTGATATGTATATATATGTGCACATGGATGCATCTTTTTATGATGTTTTATCATTTGTACGCACGTGGATGCGCTTGATAATGTTTTATATGTTTATATTGCACGTGGATGCAAGTAGTCTAGGATGTGGGGCACGTGGATGCCCCTTGTGTATTTTATGTGTTGTGACATGATTTAGTTATGATTAGGCACGTGGATGCCCCTATGGATGCAAATGTGGATGCAATGCAGTCTTTTTGGTTTTTTATATATATATATGGATGAGATGCTATGATGTATGGTGGAGATGTTATATGGTGTGATTGATATGCCAATCTAGGATGTTATTTGCCATTTGATCTGCGACACTATTTTGAGCTCTTGGGACATGTGTGAATGTGATGGATTCAAACTGTCGGCTAAGTTGTTTTGTACGCAGGAATTTTCTAAATAGGCAAGGATCGCGCACTTGGTAGCAGTTGTTGATCTGGGAGACAAGTAGCTGGGAGTCCAAGAACACATGAAGGTGACGTATGCCCATCTGGAGGGCAGCAGTCAGGAGACCGGTCACAGCATCATACTCTGCCTGGTTATTGGTAGCAGCGCCTATACATGTTCCGTCAAGGTGAATCAGTTTGTTGGAAGGGGAATACAAGACCCACGCTGCAGAAGCCAGGTTGGGAGACCAGCGGCTTGCGCCATCAGCGAAGCCAATGTCACGAGGTGGAAAATGGTCCATCTGTGGGCATGCAAAAAACGATGAATGTGAGATTATGGTAAAAAAGGTAAAAAAACAAAAAGGGAGAAAAGTGTACAATGCGGACCAATGAGGTTGCGGTTTTAGTTATGGGTAAAAACGTTTAAGATACAACCCATTACGGGGGTTGCGGAAAGGGTGGCCTTCAGAGTCAGCTAAAATGTATGCCCCCTTACCGAGGCAAGTCTGCACGATGTAAGGGCCTTGCCACATGGATTCAAACTTTCCTTTGTCAGTTTTGTCATTGGCTTGGTCATAGGCGAGGACGAGGTCCCCTTCGTGGAAAGTTCGAGGGTGAACATGTTTGTCATAACTGGCTTTGGAGCGGTTTTTGGCAGCTTCGATGTTCTAGAGAGTGGCACGACGATCTTCATCGGCTTGTTCGAGGGATAGCAGACGTTTTTCAAGGGGGGAGGTATCGGGGAGAAGCTCAATGGCGATGTGTAAGGCAGGTATCTGACACTTAATGGGGAGGACAGACTCTACACCGTGAACTAAATGAAACGGGGTAAAACCAGTGGCGGTCTTGGTGGAGGTACGGTAAGCCCATAAAGCAGGGAATAGCATATGTTTCCAATTGGACTTATTCCGATCAACAGTGCGTTGGAGTATGGTTTTCAGTATTTTGTTAACAGCTTCGACTTGACCATTCCCTTGAGGGTAGTAAGCCGAGGAAAATTGGTGTTCAAACTTGAGTAAGGTGGATAGCTAGCGCCAAACGGAATCTTCAAAGTGTGATACATGGTCTGAGACCAACTGTTTAGGGACCCCGAATCGGGTGATAACGTGGTTAAAGAAGAAACGGGCAGCGGTGTCAGCAGTACAGTTGAAGGTAGGCATGGCTTCCGCCCATTTGGTGAAGTAATCAACGGCGACAACGATGTGCTTATGGCCGTTAGCAGATGGGGGTCTACACTCCATGAAGTTGATGGCCCACTTGCAAAAGGGACCAACGGTGACGACTGGGTGTAATGGAGCAGGTGGTGTCCAGGCCTTGGGGGAAAAAAGTTGGCAGTTATGGCAATGCTTGACCGCAGTGATGCAATCGGTAAAAAGTGTGGGCCAGAAGTATCCGGTGCGGACGACCTTTTGGGCAGTGGCCATCCCTGAGAAATGGCCGCCGTAGGCACCGCTATGATAGTCATTAAGGACCTGTTCAGCTTCCTCGTGTGTAAGGCAATGACGAAGAATTGTGTCGACTCCTCGCTGGTAAAGGACATCTCCTAAGAGGAGGTAGCGAGAGGCCTGGTGACGGATACGACAACGTTCATTACGAGTGACGGTGGGTCGGAACTTCTGCGTGTGCAGGTATAACAAGATATCACCGTACCACGGGTCATCGGACGAGATAGTGAACACGTGATTATCGGGTAACTCCTCAGAGATAGGTGGGGCCGGGATGTAGGAAGGGAGATCGGTGATGAGCTGGGAAAGTGCAAGGGCTTTAGTGCTCTTAGGTGTTCGAAACGTGAGGTCATATTCCTGGAGGATAATGACCCATTTAGCCACACGACCTTGCAGGAGACGCCGGTTTAAGAGATATACCATGGGGTTAGATTCGGCGACGACTGTGGTGTGACTAAGTAAAATGTAGTGTCACAATTTTTGGATGGAAAATACCACTGATAGGGCTAGTCTCTCCTCATATGGGTAATGTAGGGGTGGGCCAGACAAGGTTTGGCTGACGTAGTAAATGACATGCTCTTGGCGTGAGGTGTCTTCTTGAACCAAGACTCCGGACACAGCATGCTCAGATGCTGAGACGTAGAGGATGAAGTCCTGAGAGAAATCCAGAGGGGAGATCAAGGGGGATTGTGTAAGAGCTTTCTTGAGGTCTTCGAATGCAGCTTCTACTTGTTCATCCCAGACAAAGGGTACGTGGGTACAGAGCAGGCGTAAGAAACCGTGAATGGTTGTGGCGTAATCAGGAACGAAGCATCGAAGAAAATTGGATCGCCCTTGCAGACTTTGGAGTTGCCGGAGCGTTCGAGGAGAGGGAAGGTCTAAGATGGCTTGAACTTTCAGGGGATCAACAGTAATTCCTTTCTGGGAAATAATGAACTCTAACAATCGGCCTGCTAGAACGCAAAAGACGCACTTGTGTGGGTTCAAGCGGATCTGATATTTTCGACAACGCAGAAAAACTTGCCGAAGGTCAATAAGGTGGTCTGATCGTTTTCAGGAATGAGCTATAAGGTCATCAAGGTAGAAGAGCAGGATATGGACCAAATCATGAAAGCAATAGGTCATGGCCCGCTGGAATGTGGCACCAGCATTTTTAAGGCCGAAAGGCATGACACGATAGGCAAAGGTGCCCCATGGGGTAGTAAAAGCGGTTTTGTATTGGTCTTCCTTTCGGATTTGGATCTGATTGTATCCGGAAAAACCGTCCATGAATGAGAGGACTTCATGCCCCGCACACGCATCAATGAGCTGGTCAATAAATGGCGTAGGGAAATTGTCTTTGGGACAGGCGCGGTTTAAGTCTCGGAAGTCAGTGCATACTCTAAGGGTGCCTTGTTTCTTGTTGACAGGAACAGGGTTTGAAACCCAGGTGGTATAGGCAATAGGATAAATGAATCCTACTATGCGAAGCTTCTCAATCTCTGCTTTGACAGCTGGGAGTTTTGAGGGATGAATGGGACGCTGTTTTTGATGAACGGGGGGGGTACATCAGGCCATGTGTCAATGTGGTGCTCTATAATGGCAGGGTCAAGACCAGGCATTTCGGTATAGGACCAGGCAAAGACATCACATAATTCTTTGAAAAGTGTTTTGTATTCCTTAATCTCCTACTCAGTGTAAGATGCTCCTAAAGCGATGAGTTCGGGGGTGCCTCCGGGGGCAGTAATATCAATTTTGATGACAGGTGAGATGTTGGCCATGTTACCCTCTTCGAAGGCATCAGGAGCAGGAATAGGGTCCTTGAACCAGTCGACCTTGGGGGGAAGGAAATCTTTGGCTTCAACTGCAAATTGGGTAGCAGTGTTAGAGGAAGATTCATCTGGGAGGAAGTAGGAATGGTGGTGCATGTCATCCCAGGGATAATCTGGGGTAGTGAGAGCCTCAAGGATCTCCTCATCAGTATGGAATATCTGTGTCGTCAAATCGGTTGATGAGGGAGTAGTGACCGAAGAGATCATATAAATGGTATTAAGCTCTTCGGAAGGGGAAGAGACCGGGGAATGGATTTCCTCAATGGTGAGGGGTGCCGTCTCAAGATCCAGATTGTTCATCTCAAAGAGAGCTATTCTGTACTCGGGGAGATTGGGACAGTAATGTGAGTAATGCCCGTAGACACCGCATAAGGCACAGGATTGGTTAGTGAGCAGGGATTTGTCGCGAGGCATAGGGGTTGAATCTAGATGGACAACTGGGATAGTGGGGTCGTCGTCAAGCATTTGCATGTATTCATGTAAAGCCGGTAAGTGAGGACATAGGTGAGTCGCATGGCCCAATTCGTTGCACAGAGTGCATTTGGAAGGATCACGAAACACGGGGGGGGTTTTTTACTGTCTTAGGAGGTGGGACAGCAGTGTAAGGTTGGGGGCCTCTGCCCCCAGTGGGTTTGGTAAGAAGAGGGGGGAGGTTCATGGAGGACGACGGGGTAGTGATACCGGGAGGTGGTTGACTAGTAGTGACAATGGGTTGCACCGGTTGCAGGACGACATTTGGTGTCAGCGGGTGAACGGGAGGCGAAAGATACCAAACGGGTAATCCTAAGGTTAACCCAGGAAGGCTGAGGGTGGCCATGACTAGGGCGCTAACTACTCCTGAGGGAGGAAAGAGGAAAGGAATGGTATGGATGGGTGTAGCACCAATGTGACTAGGTACCAAAGGGGGTTGAGGCAACAAGGGCGGTTGATTAGTAGGAGCTCGCGTGTTATGGGACAGGGTACATAGGTCGGATACTTCAGTAGCAGGTGACGAGGGTGGAATAGATGGGAAGGTTGAGGTCATTGGTGCGTCAAAGTAAACGCCGGTCCCTAGAGAAGAAACGAATGAGGTGGTGGCATCTAAAATAGGTAGTTTAATCATGGGGAGAACATTTTTGGGTGCCGTGGGGGCATTGGGATCATGGTAAGTGAGTTGGTCAACCTTGACCACACATCCCTCATGGGGGAACATCATGGTGTGAAAAACAGTAGAAGCAACTGCCCGCATGGCATACATGTAGCTGCGGCCAAGTAAAAGGTTATAATCAAGCTGTGCATTGATAACCTCGATGTTAACGAGGATGGTTTTGCCAGCCAGCTGGAGGGGGACATTAGTTAATAGGCCTTGTGGTTGAGCTGAACGGCCGTCGTAGGCTCGCAACGCAGTAGAGGACTGCTGGAGAGGGGGGGATCCCATTTTCTGCCAGATGGAGGTGGGCATGACACATGTAGAAGCACCTTCATCAATAATGCATCGATGGACGACAAAATTCCGAATGGAAACAGAAACTTGGAATGCCAAAGTGGAAGGCAGGCGAGGTTCGGATTGGTCCAAATCAAATGCCATTAACTGCGAATCATTTGGATCGATAGCCCCAATGGCTGAGAGTAAAGTCTTGTGCTGCGAAGGACAGTTTTTTAAGACTTCTAACGTAGTCATGGCTGCGGGGGATTGGGCTAAGTCATCGACAATGTTGTAGTTTGACGCAGCCCGCGCATTGGGGTTATTGTTGATACGGCGAAGTGGGAAACGGGGCGCTTTGGGAGCACCATCTAGTGGAGGTGGAGGTATACGTAACGCCTGATCAGTGGGATGAGTGTTAGTAGGTGTATCAACGGGAGGGGCTTCAGGGGTGGAACCATATTGGTTTCGCAGGGTTTGGAGGTTGATCTCCTCGGAGGACATCATCAACAAATGGTGCGTACCTAAGTCAAGCGTGGGTTGATCAGGAGCAGTGTAAGTGATTAGTTGTTGGGTTGGCGCGTTGGCTTGAGGAGGAGCCAACGGTTGGGTGTTCACTACGCCTTGGGTTGGTAAGGGGTTTTGCAGCACCAACGGTGGCTGCTGAGGTTGTGGCGGGTTAGGTGGTGCTTGAGGAGCCGTTTGCCCTTGGCATTGTACATCAGCAGCCCAAAGTTGCTAAACCCGCTCCATATGTGGACAAAAATGTGTGTAGTGGCCATAGACCCCGCAAACAGAACAAGGGAAGTTTTTTCATAAATTAGGGTTTTTAGCCTGCTTGGGCGGGCGATCAGGGTTTTGGTTAGCAAGGGCCGCATTATTATTAGCGGGGGGAATAGGGTGTTGACCAGCTTGCTCGGTCAGTTGGTTGTTCCCATGATTTTGGCCTCTGCCGTGGTTTTGTTGGCCCTGGTTGCGTTGGTTGTTCTGGTTTTGCTGCGGGTTTTGTTGAGTGTAAACTTGCCCTTGGACAGCAGGTGGATTCTGAGGTTGTGCAGGGGTTGGAGCAGGCTGCGGTGGATGATATGTAGGTGGAGGCTGCGCAGGTGCAGCAACCTGAGGGTGTTGCTGATAGTGCTGTGGAGCGGGTTGTAGGTTTGCCGCAGGGGTTGGCTGTGGTGGGTAGTAAACGGGTTGGGCTTGTGAGGGCGCAGGAGCTAGTGCAGCCTGCTAGTGATAGTAGGGCCGAGGTGCGACCGGGGGGGGAGTAAGTGGGAGTCATATGACCGAAACACTGAGGTGGACATGAGGGTCCATGGGTATGGTGGTGATGTGTCATGGGAGCATATGGGTTGGTTGCTCCAGGTTGTGAGGTAGCCCGCAAAGGGTCAGGGCCAGGGGTAGGACGGGCTATGGAAAATGGTTGAGGCTGCGAAGAGACACGGCCGATGATGCCGTCGGCAGCGTGGGATTCCCCTAACGCATCGTGCTAGGATGAATTGTCGTGAGGGGCGTCAGGTATAATGGTATAGAGATAACCTGACTGGGAGAAAATGAGATCGAATTGCTGGGCCTTAAGGATGGCCTCTTCTTCAGACTGGGGTCGTTCGGATGCTACATCTTTAGCAATGATAGGAAGGAGGGATTTGAGGAACCAGTCTAGGAAGATTCGGTCGTCTAACTTGATCTTGCATAAACTATGGCGTCGACGCCATTCATGAATGTGGTCCGTGATGTGGGTAGCCATGTTTTGTCTGCATGATAGTAGGATCTCAACGCCTACGTCATAGCGGACAGGTAACTGGAAGAACTAAAAGTAGGTTGAGGCAAGGGAAGTAAAGGTGGCATGGGTTCCATGGGGTTGTTCGATATACCACTTGGCAGCAGAGCCAGTGAAAGTGCACTGTAATAAACGGAGGCGAATAGAGTCATCTACTATGGAGTTGGAGGAACACCATAGATGGAAGGACATGATATGGTTTTGCGGGTCCTCACCTTCCTTGCCCTTGAACTTAGGGATGTCAGAGGGGAGCTTGGTGGGCATGTGAGGCCATGCAGGGTCGTGTTGGATGGGGTCGTTGGTTAATCTGGCTAGGTCAAGCAGGTTGAGGCTAGCCATGAATGGCAAACTGGACGAAGAATGTGACATGGTAGTGGGTTGGATTAAGTTTGGGCCAATGCCCCCAAGTGGAGGGGTAATGTTAGGGAGGTTTCCCCCAAGCGGGGGAACTAAGGTGGTATAGGACAGACCTGTGCCACCATGGGTGGTATGAGTCATTGATGGAGTGAGAATAGGTATTCCTGCTGCGGGAATAGGTGCCGTGAGGGGAACGGTAAATGGGGGCCCCGTGGAGGGCATACCCATAGCCTGTGTGGTAACTGGTGTAGTTGTGGATGTGCCACCAATGGTCTCGACCAAGATGGGAGTGGGAGTCACGCCAGCCATGGGGCTAGTAGGGGCAGTGTAAAGGGGGTTCTCAGATTCTGGCTCAGAATTAGAGGTAAAATAAGGGGCGTCCGTATCTGGTGACGGAGCCCTATGCCGCTGACGAGTGGAGTCAAGTGACAAGGCTCGAGATCTATGATAAGTGGTATCAAGTGATGATGATCTATGTCGAGAACGGGTGGTGTCAAGTGAACCGTGCTGTGGGGGCTCGCCTCTGAGGCATCGAGAATGTCTCGAGGACTCAATGGTGACAAATGGTATCAAATCTCTGTGGGTTGAGGTGAGTAAAACATGGCTCAAAAACCCTAATGCAACCGAGTGTGCAGAAGGAGAGCTCAAAAAATATGGCACTCAGGCCAACAACTAACTCAAAACACCCACTGTAACAGCGTGCTACAATAGGCGGAGTGTCAACAGAAATGGTCAGAATACCAACAAGTAGCAGGTTTTCTAAAAATAAAAACGGTGGACTCACTAGACCAAAAGGAGGTAAGGGAGCATGCAAACACCTAACTAGAAGTATTATGACTCAACTAAACATATCCTCTGCAAGGTGATGAAATCCAAGTCAGACAAGATGATTAGGAAAGCCAAGTGGCTAAGGTATCCCCCTACCGGGAGGGACACCGGGTAGTCAAATCCTAGAAGAATGGCAACTAAGATACCCCGTTCATGACACGTCTAGAAAGGTAAATCTGCCGCTTGGTCCTTTAACCGCAATACCCCTATACAGGGATATCCCAAGAACTACAAAAAGTAGCCCTTCAGTTACTAAATGGAGTTTGGTATTCCACTTAGACCTCTGAAACCAATCTCACGACTTCAACCCTCCTAAGGGAGAGGCCCTCTGGTAAACCGGTTGTGACCGTGTCAAAAAATACTAGGGGATTTTGGTTCCCTAATAGACAACAACTATGTCTCAAGTGTAAGTAACCGAGGGGTGTTTTTGGAATCCTATCCCCCCGATCCTACCTAACTACAAAAATTCTTTTGTGTTCCCCAAGTGGGGTTAGAATGTTGGTTGAGTTAAGTAGTTTTTAAGTCTCACTTTGAATTAGGTGATAGATTGTGTGCTTGTGAGGTTATGAACCCAGAAGAGAAGTGCCAGGGCAGCTTCCTGACAATAATAATACTGAATGAAAAAAACTTTTACCATGCAAAATTATCTGAATAAACAATGCGGAAATTTTTTAAAAACAATGTTGTAAAAAGGTAACAGGAATAATGGTGCAGAAAAGGCTGTAGGACTGCAGGTAGGACAGATGGCTGTGCAGGTGCAGGAAATATGGCAGCAAAGGGGCTGGTGTCAAATACAGGAAAAACTGCAGAAATCAGACCACGGATCTGAGATAAAAAACAGCGGTCGGACCGTGAGTTTGAATGAAACAGGCGCGGTCGGGGCGCGGGTTTGAATGAAACAGGCGCGGTTGGGTCACGGGTTTGAATGAAACAGGCGTGGTCGGGTCACGGGTTTTAATGAAACAGGCGTGATCGGGGAGCGGGTTTAAATGAAACAGGCGCGGTCGGAGCGTGGGTTTGAATGAAACAGGCGCGGTCGGGGCGTGGGTTTGAATGAAACAGGCGCGGTCGGGGCGCGGTTTTGAATGAAACAGGCGCGGTCGAGGCGCGGGTTTGAATGAAACAGGCGCGGTTTAGTCGCAGCTAAGGGATGGAAAGGCGCGGTCGAAACGCGAATGTGAAGTAAAAAACGGCGGTTTACGGTGGCCGAAAACAACAGCTGAAAGGACAAAACGAGAAATAAAATAAAATAAAAAACCATTGGAGTCGCCAAAACTGTAGCTAGGGTTTTCGCCCTAGCTTGTGCGAATGAGCACCTACTAAGGAAAATGGATTCCTTAGTAGCAGTTCAATAAGATGTGAAATAAAAGATGCTAAACAACAATGAAAATTAATCTAAACATATTTATGAAGCAAAACAGTAAAACGAAAATAATGAATTTTATTGATCTGACCTCCGATGTGGAGGTTGGTGAAGCCCGTTGCACTGATTCGAGAGGTTGCTCCGAGCTCCAGCTGCTTCTTCTCTTTCTCCAATGGTGGAAATGGGCCAAAAGGGGCTCTCACGGTGAAAGTAGCTCAATGGTGAGCTAGGGTTTCAAGAGCAATTTTGGCAGAGGCAGGATACTTGTGATTGTGGATATGAAATGAGGGGTCTTCATCACTTATTTATAGTGGTGGAGTGCCGGTTTAGGGTTAGGGTTTCAGCTGTTTAGGGTTTTTTCCTCCTTTTCCTCATTATTTTATATTTTTTCTTCCTTTTTGGAGATTTTTTGCTTTTTTGGAGGAATTTTGGATATTTTTTGGAGGAAAAGAGGGTTTTATGGCCTTTTGGAGGCATTTTAAGCCTTTTGGGGGCTTTTTAGATGGTTTTATGGTAGGAAAATGGACAAATGAGCCATGTAATGGGTTAGATGAGGTAGTGAACCTTTTTTGGGTGTTAACAACTATAGCTTGGTTGCATTTTGTTCCTATATTAAAAGTACAATAATTTGTCATTTAACTCATTGACAATTGCCATCAGTTGAGCTGATGGTTCATTGCATAGTATAATTGTAATTAGGTGGGCATGTTACTTATTGAAGTTTCTACTTTGTGGGCTTACAACTAAGTCGATTTACCAGGGGTGTCAAGTGTTTTGGTGGAAAGGGGGTTTCTATTTGACCCCAAAGGAAAACAAATCATTGAGTTTTCATGGGGAATCGACATCACTTCTAATAATATGGCAGAAACATTAGCTTTACTCCAAGGCCTATCATTATTGTGAGAGTAGAGCAGCCTATCATTATTGTGAGAGTAGAGCATTCGCAAAGCTATAATATTATGGGACTCCAAAATTCTTATTAGGTCTCTCTATCTCAAATTTCAATCTCCTTCCAAGGAGAATAGCCCCTATGTTATCTAGTTCAAAAAATTCTTCAAAAAGCATACAGGGTTTTGAATGGATTGAGTATTACCATGTTATTTATGGATTCGAACTTTAGAGTTCATAATTTAAGGACATATATAATGTAATGTGTCTATTATTGTAGAGAATTATAGGGTTGTAACAAATAGTAATATTGAAAGTACTTCAGCTCCATCCCATTTGGACTCTATTTACTGAACACTTTGAAACCAATAAATCGTTTGAGTAGCTGGGTTGATGATAGTCAGCAACTTAGAGGATGAGTGGCACTACAATAGAATTAGGATTTGAGGATAATTTTGTTTCTCATTTATAGAGGGCTCAACCAGTTGATGACACTCGATTAGATTAAGCCCAAGATACCACCAGATCACAGGAAAAAGGTGATGCTACTGCCTCACAAGCTGCAGATGTTGGTACTGTAATGATAGAAACTTTACAATCATAGAAAATGATATACAAAGAACCAAGGAACGTAATCAATCCCATGTTGAGGATAATACTATCTATAATCCTTTGTCTACCATTAGATACTCAAAGTTGTGTATTGATCCTTTTTACCATTATAGAGGACTCTGTAAGTTAGGTTCCCAAATTCTTAAAGGGTTCTAGCTCAATGGAAGAGCGCATGCCTTACAAGCAGGAGGTTGGTGGTTGGATTCCTCCATGCCCTAATGATATTATAATATCGGTTAAAAACAACTAAATTAGTAAGCAACAAATAAGAGACAGGTGACCAAACAAAATGACCAAAACTCGTATATAAAATTACTAAAAATGACTAAATTAGTGACCAAAACATGAGAGACGCGAAACTAGGCATTGAAAAGGATGAAACACGTGGCGCTAATGATGAAGCCAAACATGGAATTGATATGGTATCAAAATAAGAAGTTACTTTCGATGCAAAACATGGCTCTACATAGGAAGCAAAATATGGTGCAACAATAGAAGAAATATTCTGCGTCATTTTGGTAGCAAAACACGATGCAAAATAGGAAGCAAAAACTGGTGCAAATTTGGAAGCGAAAATTGGCACATACTTGGAAGTTAAACATGGTGCAAAATGGGATTCTAAAGTGGTAGAAAAAATGGATGCAATATTGGATGCTAATATGGTTCTATTAAGGATGAAAATATGGCGCTAATAGGGGTGTCATTTAAGAAGAAAAACCGGACACTCACTAGGAAGAAAAATAGGACATTATTTAGGAAGCAAACCTTGATGTTGTTTAGGAAGCAAAGATGGATGCTATTCTGGAAGAAAACCTTGACGTTGTTTAGGAAGCAAAGTTGGACTCTATTGTGGAAGCAAAAAAAGAGATGTTATTTTGGACATCATAAAGGATGCCATTTAGGAACCAAAAAAAGACGTTTTTTGAGATGCTTTAAGTTTTGTCCATGACGCATCCCATTTAGCGTCTAGTTTGACCACTCAATGTAAAAAAAAATTACACTAAAAAGGGACGCTAAATGGGACGCTAATTCCATGAATTTTTGTAGTGTTAGGGATGAGAAAATTTCAGCTATTAACATAAATAAAATTTATGTAATTTCATAGCAAGGCCACTCATAACTGCTTAGGAGTTTGATTGAAATTATATAAAATGTTTTATTTACATTGTTGACTAAAGTCATCAAAATCTTAGACTTGAAAAAACAGTTACCAATATTTACATTTTTTTCACGATATTTAAAATTTATCCAGAGGTGTTACACATAGGAGGCAGGACGATTTTAATTAAATCTATGTTGGAAGCCCTACTTTTATATTGGGTTTCTCTAGCCAATGGCCTTCTAACATTCTGGATGATATAAGGAATTTGTACTACAATTTTCTCTGGAAGGGCAGTTAGAAAGGTAAGGTTTAGACAGCTTTGAAAAAGATAGCTAGGCCTAAGGAGCTAGGAGGTGTTAGGATATTTAGACACTTAGGAGTTAGTTAAGATCAACTTGTGTAATATATATATTAGTTAAAGTGTGTTTCTTTAGTATGAATGAATATGCATTTGTAAATATTCTAATACGATGGTCATGATATGTTCTAGACATAAAGTGATCCGACAGTTCAACTTCTCTTAGATCATACCTACCTTTGATCCGTGACTTAACACCTGATTGGTCCATGATATCTATTTAAATAGCATGGAGGGTCATTGGCTAGTTGATCGATTATGAGAAGCTCATTTATAACTTTATTTCTTTTGCATAATAAATTGCTCAAAGTAGCTATTTGACTGGGGCCGTGGACTATTTCCCACTTAAGGGTTTTAACCACATCAAAAAATTGGTGTATCAATATGTGATCTATTTGTGTGAAGTGGTTTCTCTTGGTTTTTGGTCTTTTGTGAGTACCCTGTGTACCCAAACATGTTATCAGAGTGTTTATGAAGAGTTGCTTGCGGTTGTGATCTAGATCTTGAACTGTTGTTGCCGAAACTTTGAAAGGGTCTATGGTTCTGAAATTTATGTGTATTTTTGGCCTATGGGTGGTGTTCCATTGTGTCCAGAGCGTTGTTTCCATTAGGAAATAGTTTTTGTTTCATCAAAAATTGTTTCCATTTGATCCAGAAACAACCATTTCAGTAGATCTGAAAGTATAATGTTACAGTGATGGTTTTGTTTTATTTTTTTTAAATAAAAAAAAAATCTCATATGTTTATCAGTTTTATTATTAGATCTTTTTTTGGTCTTGGATTGTTTATTCCCTGTCTGTGTATGCTCTTTGTTGTGCACCTTGCATGATCACGGTGAATCAGAAACAGAAAGAGAAAGGGTTTTTCTGAGCTGCGTATGCTCTTTGCTGTGCACCTTGTGCGATCACGACGAATTAGAAACAGAGAGAAAACATAGACTTTTCGGGTAAGCTAATGATATCTAACCCCATAAGCGTGGAAAAAAGAATTGTTTTGTTTTGTGGCGTGATTTGCAGGAAAAAGAAGCAAGCACGAAAACCAAGAGAGAAGAGTAAAAATAAAAAATAAAAGGCCCCCTTCCTCATTCCCTTCTTTTACGTACCTTTTAAACTTAGCTCACTTGGTCCAAAGTTGTTTTATTTCTTAATAGGTCTTGAGTTCAAGTCTTATTAAGTTACTTTTTAATAGTGCATGCAATTTATAATTTTAAGCTTACGTTATTGTAAAAGTGCATCTCACTTAAAAATAAAATAAAATAAAAAGTGAGTCACTTAAGTTTTTTATTGCGACACTATATAAAGTACCATTATTGTAAAAGTGAAAATCACTTATTTTACAAAAGGGATTCACTTAAATCAAATTTCTTGTAAGTGATTTCCAAAGGTCCATCCTGGGAAGAGGGGAGTTCTTTTTTTTTATTTGTTAATTTAATATCTGCCAGATCACTATTGGAGACATCTTCAATAGTTTCTTTGATCAAGCATAACTTCATCATACGGAATCAGTTTTCAATGCCGTTTTTTTTTTAATAGTATAATTTTTTGAGCTCTTTTCATCTAGATAGTTAGTTTCTATTTTTCAGCCATTATTTTATAGTATGGATTCCCCTTGTGATATTCTACTTACTAGTTCTAACTATTTCTCATGGAAATCTCGTATGGGGGATGTTCTACGAACTAGGGGACTTTTTAAAATTACCTCAAGGAAAGAAACAGAATCCACTGATGAAGATAATAAAATAAAATGGGAAAATAGATGTGATGAAGTTTGTGGATTGATTGGGATGTCAATCTCTACTGATTTGTGATTCCACATATCTGGCATTGATAAACTTGATAAATCTTGGGAAAAGTTGAAATCTATGTTTGGTAAACACAATGAAATTCAAGGTCATCAACTTGAGAATGAGTTGATTTCTTTGACTCCAAGTGATTTTTCATGCATTCAATATTATTTATCTAAGTACAAAACTCTTAGACTCTTATGTGAGGAATGCAATATTGAGAGAGAACACAAACAATATAATTATCATATTCTTTCCAAACTTGGACCTACATATTCTATTTTTGTATCTACATTTTACTCCATGAAGAATACTTGACTGCAGCTAGATATCAAGAGCCTAGTCTTGAATCATTTTGTGATTCCTTGATTAGAGAGAAAGATAATCTCATTCATCTTGGAATAATTAACAATGCAGATACATCTGGGAATGCCTTATTGTCCCAACATAAAGAAAATTCCAAGCATCCCAAAAACAAAATTTTCGCAATAACAAGCCAAACAAGGGTCCCAAACCCTCTCAGTCAGCTCCCTGTTTAAAAAATGACAAAGGATCCAAGCCAAAAGGAAAAAAGACTAAGCGTCATTTCAAATTTTGCAGGAAAGATAATCATGATGAATCTAAGTGTTTCAAGAAGATGGCATCCTTGGAAGCAGCAATGAAGAAGCACCACATCATCCTATATTCGTCTTCAGAATCTACCTCTCATGGACATGCACTTTGTGCTTCTTGTTACTCTTATCCTGCTTCATCTTCTACTTCAAATGAATGGCTCATTGATTTTGGAGAATCTTATCATATGGATAAGGATCAAGCCATATTTTCTACTATGCATGAATGTAACACCAAACAAATATTTGTTGGTGATTAAAGTTCTATAAGTGTTGTAGGATCTGGAACAATTCCAGTAGAAAATGGTCATTTTAGTGATTTACTATGTGTTCCAAGAATTTCCTACAATTTGTTCTCAGTCTATCAAATCACTAATTCTTGTGAAGGTAAAACTGTAACGTTTACACCTCACTAAGTTGTAATCAAGGATTTTAAAGATCTTCAACATGTCCTAGCTACTAGAATTGTTGATGATATTACCAGGTTGTACAAATTTAACAACTTTGGGTCATCACCTCTTCCTTTAGTTTTTTTTACTCATAGTGATAACTTGAGCAAACTTTGGCATGAACGATTTGGTCACTTAAATTATCACTCATTGCAACAACTATGTAAAGACAATGTGGTAGCAGGTCTTCCGATGGTATCTTGCAAGGATGGTGTTTGTTCTGATTGTGTACTTGGAAAACATCATCGGGACAGTTTTGACAAACCTGCCTCTTGGCACGCCTCGGTTCCCTTGGAGATTGTGCATAGTAACTTGTGTGGTCCCCTTCCATCTGCTTCCTTTTCTGGTTTCAAATATTTCTTAACTTTAATTGATGATTACTCTAGACACACTTGGGTTTATTTCCTAAAAATTAAGAGAGAAGTATTTAACATGATCTTGGCCTACAAGGTCCTTGTTGAAAAACAATCTGGTAATCAAGTCATTAAGTTAAGATATGACAATGGAGGAAAATATGTTAACAAAAATTTCACTACTTTCTGCACTGAATAAGGAATCCAGCAACAACACACTGTTCCATATACACCACAACAAAATGGTGTAGTTGAATGGAAGAACCGCACTTTAAAAGAAATGGCTAATTGTATGATCCAATCTAAGGGACTAAATCTTCAATTTTGGGATGAGGCCATAAATTGTGCAAATTACATAGTTAATTGCACCCCCACTAAAGATTTACAAGGTATAACACCGAAATAATCATGGAGTAAAATTAAACTAGATGTAAGTCATTTCTGTGTGTTTGGCAGTGAAGCATGGGCTCACATTCCTGATGAAAAACACAAAGCATTGCAGCCTAAAAGTGAAAAAAGCATATTTGTTGGATATTCTGAAGATGTAAAAAGTTATAGACTTCTTCAACCACATTCAAATGATGTAATCATTAGAAGAGATGTTAAATTTGATGAAAATCTATTGGCCTATGAGCCTAACTTGGTAGTTGTGCCATCCTTGGCCTGCGAACCTCATTCGATGATTGTGCCTTCTTCTACTTCCAACTTCCTTGATAGATTTCCAACTCTAGTTTCTGATGATGACAATGAGGATCAAAATCCACCTCTGCCTGCTCATATTCCTCCAGTTGCACTAGTACCATTGCTTCCTCGATGGGTCCATTCAACATGTGAAGTAGCTGGTGCTATTGCCAGTGATCCTATATATCAATGTCGAATACGTTCTTAGTTTCAGTGAGCCTCTTCTCTTTTGGCTCAAGTTTCTAAGAATCATGATCCATAAACTTTTGTAGAAGCTTCAGGAAATCCAGATTGGGATGCAGCTATGGATGAAGAATATTGTTCCTTAATGGCGAATGATACTTGGGATCTTGTACCTATTCCAAAAGGAAGAAAACATGTTGGATGTAAATGGGTCTATAGAATTAAGTATGCATCAAATGGAAGTGTTGAAAGAATTAAGGCAAGGTTAGTTGCCAAAGTTTTTCCCCAAGTTGAAGGGATTGACTACAATGAAACCTTTTCCCCTGTTGCAAAAATGAACTCCATCCACCTTGTTCTTTCCCTTGTAGCCTTACATAACTGGGAATTCCATCAAATGGATGTCAAGTCTGCATTCTTACATGGTGATTTACAAGAGTAAATTTACACGAAACAACCTCCTAGATATGTTCAGAAGAACTCTAGCGTTGTTTGTCACCTTAAGAAATCCTTACATGGCCTTAAACAAGCTCCTAGATATTGGTATGCCAAAATGGATAGCTTTCTCCTTGACGTTGGTTTTTCTAGATGTCATTCTGACCCCAATGTCTATACCAAGAAAGTAGGAAACCATCTAATCATACTTGTTCTTTATGTTGATGATCTTATCCTTACTGGTAGTGACCCTAAGCTTTTGTCCCATGTGAAATCCAATCTTAAGAAATTTTTTGAAATGTCAGACTTAGAAGATTTGTATTATTTTCTTGGTCTCCAAGTCTTGCAAACCAAAGAATGAATCTTTATTTCCCAGTCTAAGTATTCTTATGACCTTCTTTATTGCTTTCACATGGAAAATTGTAAACAAGCCCCTTCTCTCTTCCAGTTTGGAGTCAAATTTTCTTCCACTTGAACTTCCCCTGAAGTAGATGCCACCTTGTATCATCAGCTTATTGGTAGTATCTTATACTTGACTCATTCTTGTCTCGATCTTTCCTTTTTCATTTGTCATGTTTCCCGTTATATGCGAACACCTCATGAAAGTCACTGGAAAGAAGAAAAAATAATACTTCAATATTTTTGATGTACAATTCAGTTTGAGATTCATTACAGTACAAGGGGGACATCTTTGTTGGTCAGTTTCACTGATTCAGACTGGGACGGTGATCCTGATGATCGGAATTCTACTGCAGGTTATGTTTTCAGCTAGGGATATGGACCTGTCACTTGGGCTTGTAAGAAACAACAAGCTCTTGCTCTTTCTTCAGCAGAAGAAGAATATTGAGCCACAGTTAATTCCAGTTAGGAAGCTTTATGGCTTCGTTAGATCCTATCAGAGTTTGGATTCGAGTAGCAACAACCTACTCCACTTTGGTGCAACAATCAAAGTGCCATCAAGCTTTCCAAATATCCATTTCTACATCAACGAAAAAAAAAACATTGAGTTACATATGCACTTCATCAGAAATCTTGTTCATGATCATGTTCTTGAAGTGCTCTTTTTCCCTACAGTTGATCAAGTTGCAGACATCTTCACCAAGTCTCTTACAAAAGCAAAGTTTTCTAAACTTCTATCTATGTTAGGAGTTCAGGAACTTGTCATTAAGGGGGGATAGGCTCTAATGCCTCCTTCCTTCTCCTAATAGTGTCACTTTTGTAAATCCTTCAATCCTATCCCAAGTTGTTCTTCAGGGGGGATGTTAGGATATTTAGGCACTTAGGAGTTAGTTAAGGTCAACTTGTGTAATATATCTGTTAGATAAAGTGTGTTTCTTTAGTATGCATTAATATGCATTTGTAAATATTCTAATTTGATGGTCACGATATGTTCTAGACATAAAGTGATTCGATGATTCAACTTCTCTTAGATCATACCTACCTTTGATCCTTGGCTTAACACCCCATTGGTCCATGATCTCTATTTAAAGAGGATGAGAATTCCTTGTCTAGTTGATCAATTATGAGAAGCTCATTTGTAACTTTCTTTCTTTTGCATAATAAATTGTTCCAAGTAGCTATTTGGCTGGGGTCATGGACTGTTTCTCTCTTGAGGGTTTTAACCACGTCAAAACATCAGTGTATCGATATGTGATCTGTTTGTGTAAAGTGGTTGCTCTTGGTTTTCGGTCTCTTGGGAGTACCCTATGTATCCAAACAAGAGGTTGGGTTCTAAAAGACCCCCATTGGTTTGCAAAGGCTCTGGATTCTAAATGCACTTGGAGGATTTTGAAAGGAGAAGGTATGTGGGTGAAGATTGTATACTACAACCACATACAACCACTAAGTATAGAGGAATGGTTCATAGTAGAAGAAAAATATCATAGAGATGTCTCCATTATGTAGAAATCCTTGATCTTAGATTTTGGCCTCATTGGGAATTGGCTAGTGTGAAATGTTGGTAATGGGAAAAAGGTGAGATTGGGTTAGGATCCCTTGATTAGTTGTGAAGGACTCCATATGTGTTCCATATCCTACCTCATGCAATGGTAGAATCTCTGAGGGACTAGGTGTTAACACCAAAAATTGTCCACATATCTCTCTATGGTCCAAACCATAGTTATACATCATAGTCCCACCATTATTCCCTCCATTTTGACCTTCACAACTAAATTCCACCAAAATTGGTCCAAAACATTATTATTCCTTCTCGCAAAAATACAGGGAAGATGGGAATTTATTGCAAGCATAACCCCACTCTCTCCAAAAAGGACCAAAACCCCCTAAAATGAGAATGGGCCAAGTACCATAGGTGATTACCATGGGTAAGAAAATCCTTGATCATCCTATAAATACATTGTGAAGATCTCCCCAAAAACACTTTTTGTCAATTCCTGAATTCCTGAAACTTTTGGCCATTCCATAATTCCTCAATTCCTACACCTTTCGCCGCACTATCCCATGTTTCACATCAAGTTCTCTTTGTGTAACCCTTGAGTCCTTTCCCGGTGACAACCCATTATTGGAGATAAATGGAGACCAAGATCGTGGGATTGTACGAACCATTTCCTCAAACAATTGCAGTGCCCCAAGTTAAAGGTATTTTTGTTATTTTGTTGCATTAGTTAGAAAAAAATATAAAATTGTTGTTATTTCTTGTTATAAGTCGAGGTTGAAAAATCCATTGCACCATGAACTCTACCCTTAAATTTAGTTGATATAGGGTAGTTTATTTTGTACGTAATAGGAGAGAAACCCCCACTATAGTTTTGACGACTCCACTGGCTCGATCCCCTTGGATATCTATTTTTGCAAGTGTTTTTATTGGTTTCTTCTCTGTGGGTACCTTCTATCGTCACAGACATGACCCCCCTATATGAGATCCAAACCAATCCTGTCATAGTGCCTGCCCCCCGGCCCAAGCCAGCAGTTTTTCCTTAAAAAACTGTAAGTTACAGTCGAATTTCACATATCTAGCAGAAAGCTGCGACTGAGGTCACACCTTTTTCCCCAATCAGCATGACCTAGGTCGTTCCTTTTTCCTCAATAAGTGTGACCTATACTAAAACTACATATTTCACTTGTCTAGGCTACTAGAGCAATCCTGGTCGCTACTATGACATAGTTTCATGTGACTTGTCATGTAGAATCCCCTAGTTTGTGTGACCTGGGTATTTTTGCTGATTTTTTGTCCTGGTCGTGACTTCTTTACAGTCCTTGTCATGACCATTTTATAGTTATGTGCGACCCCGGCCGCACCTATTCTTTTGACAGGTGTGACCTACATTTTTTCCAGTCCTTTGTAGTGCTTGAGGCCCTTTCCAGACTACCTATATGTGTTTACCCCTTCCTCAATTGTTTCCTTCCATATCTGATTGCTTCAAGCCCCCTAATTTTTTTTGCGGTCCTATTTTCCTTATATGTGAGCCCCTTTAGTTGATCTTGGTAGTTGAGGCCCCTCATGTGTTTCCTATGGCATGTTAAGTTCCTTATGCGCTCATTTACTTCTGTACATTTTGTTTTCTGGAAGAATTAGTTGTTTTAAAAAATATTTACTATTATTAATTTTTCTTCATTTGTGTCTCGACAATGAGAGTGATGGGGTTTAGAAATTATACATCACTTGTGCACGCATCTCACACCCTAAAATACAACACTTGGTTCATGACCCCAAGCTAAGCCTAAAATTTAACTTAACTCAACCAACATTGTAACCTCACTTAAGGACCAAAACAATATTTTTGTTAAGTTAGGACACTGGGGATAGGAATCCAAATAACACCCATTTTCCACTTACATCTTAGACATAGTTTTTTTCTTCTAGGGATCCAAAATCCTCTAGTATTTATTGACACGGTCATGACCGGTTTATCGAGGGCACTCCCTCTCTACTGGGGTAAGCCACAACAAAAGGGTTCCAAAAATGAGGATGGAATACTACACTCCATTATGTACCAAAGGAAAACCCTTCATAGTGCATGTCGAGGACCATATCGAGTGTCAAGGACCAAAGGGATGAAGCACCAGGAAACCATACTAGACCTGTCTTGAATGAGGTATCCTAGTTGCCAGCATTTTAGGTCTCTTTTACCTGAGGTCCCTCTCGGTAGTGGGATTCTCTTAGCCTATGGTTCTTCCATTTCGTATTGTTTGATGGTGGATTTGACCACCCAGGAGAGGATATGATTTTTCAAGGGATTCCATCTTGTATCTAGGTGTTTACTTGCACTTATACCCCATATGTTAATGCATCATTTTCTCTTCATATGTAGTGTTGCTTGTTGGCTTTCTGACCACTTTGTTGTAGAATCACATGTTGTGGCACGATGTTTCATTTCAGTTTTAGAGCTTGTTTTTTTACCTATGTGCCACCATTTATCATCTCTCCTTCTACACACTTAGTTGTAGTTGGACTTTTGAGCTTGCATTTGACACCCTTGAGCCATCATTCATCATATAGCACACCATCATGCCACCATTTCTCCACCACGGTACTTGTAGAGACTTAGGGGACTGATCCAACCAACAGCCGACAGGTTCACCTTCAACAGGTCTGCCTAGAAATGTTCATTCGACAGGTTTGCCTTCAAAAATTCCACATCAACATGTTCGTTCGACAGGTTCACCTCAAAAGGTCCTCCTCGACATACAACATACCAACATGCTTTGCAATGGTTGAAATTTTGAACCGTTATAACATTTTTTGTAACTGAACGTAATGGGTAGTCACCCAAGTGTCTCAGCATCCTATATAAGAATGTACACTAATGTAATATAGACATATTTCTAATCAATAGAAATGTGATTCCTCCATATTTCATGGAGTGGAAGTAATAAATTGGTTTGAATTCTTGCATATTGTCTATGTGTATATTTCTTGTTGACCTAGTGTGTTTCCTGCTTTGTTGATTCTTCTTATATGCTTCCTCCATAACATTACTTGACTCATTCAATCGACTGTTGTCCCTAGTGTGCACCTAGGAACGACCTAGATCATTGGCATCAGAGAAAGATCTTGTTCAGAGATTAAGTTACATAAGAACTTCCATCGAAGTTATTTAACCTATGCTTGTTCAAACATGCTCATAAAATCAGAAACATAAGCAGACACTTCCTTCGACTTCAGAAAAGATGGCTGAAGAAACAGACAATAGAAATGCAATTGACGAGACATAACAACTCATAGAAAAATCATTGTCTCTCTAGCGAACCAAAATGTTCTCCTAGTTCAACAAGATTCTCATGAGAGTCACTACGAACTCCAGGGAATCCTCGATGTAACCTCACTCTAATAAAATAAACCCCTTCAAAGTGTAAATGAATCTGGATATACCAAACCTTGAAGGCAAGATTGACGCAGAATCCATCGACAATTGGGTACAACAACTAGAATCTTACTACGCAGTGAATCAACTCTCCGAAGCAGAAAATATCACCATTGCATTCTTAAAGATGTCAACCTCTGTACACTGCTGGTGGGAGAAACTATCGACAAAGATGGAAAAAGAAGAAGACCCCATAGACACATGGATAAAATTTGTTGAATATGTCCGAAAGGAGTTTTACCTACCCAAGTATATTAAATAGCAGTGTAAGAAGTGGCAGTAGCTAAGGAAATGGAAATACCAATACATACCGAGTTACATCGACGAGTTCTATAGACTTATGGATAGACTTGGTGTCCAAGAAGAGGAGAAATTGCTTGTCCTAAAGTACGTCAGTAGTTTATCCTCGTACATTCAGCAAGAGATGGAGTTTTTTACTGTTAGTACGCTTGCAGATGCATTTCATTATCGCATCAAGCTTGAAGCTAAACAGAAAGGAAAATCATGTTTCACGAACAAGCTAATAGGTCAAACGTCCAACAAGAAGTCACCAGCCGACTTTGACAAGTTTAATAACCCTTCTCAGCTAACTCCGCCAAAGCCATATCATCAAAAGAATAACTTTTAGAAATAAAAGAGGGATTGCAACAAACAAGATCCTACCAGGAAATGGTGTGATTATCACAATTCGGAATGGAATGATACATCAAAATGAAAATATCGGAAGACATTTTTGGAAAAATTATCGACATTCAACTTGTCTGACAAAACCCTGGTAGAATCTGATCTAGATGCATCAACCCTTCTGGCTTCGACCTCGACCACTCTGACAGCTTTGACTATCATCGATGAGGAGGAACAAGATCACCCATTCTATACACGGATATGGGTTCAGACAAATCCATTACATTTGATTGTGGATAATGGTAGCCAGAAGAACTTCGTTTCTGAAGATCTTGTGAAGAAATTAGGTCTTGTCACCACTCCACATCCTCAGCCTTACAATATCAGTTGGATAAAGAATGGGCAGGAACTAAGGATCACACAACAATGCAAATTCGCCTACTTCATTAAGCCTTTTGAAGATGAAGTACTCTGTGACGTGGCACCGCTTTCTATAGCCAATGCCCCATTCACTAAACCCTACCTATGGGATCGACACGGTACATATCAGTCATGGCCTCAGAAGGTGATTGTCAAAATATGGAATCAACGGTATGGAATACCAGAGCAACAATCCACATCAACTGTTTCTATGATATCTTCCAAACAAACAAAGAAGCTTATTAATCATGATCAAAAGTTTGCATTAATCATGGTAAATCCTCTACATTCCAGGAATACTGCAGCAATGAGCCGACTCACTGACCAATGCATCTCCCTACAAAAATAACAAATCGACAACATTCTTGAAGAATACCAAAAATTATTTCAAGCACCCAACAGAGTACCTCTGCATTGTCAGGTAAAACACTCCATTGAACTTGTTCTTGGTTCTTCATTACCTAACGCATCTATTTACAGAAGATCCATTCTTGAAAATGATGAGATTCGTAGACAAATCCAAGATTTGATCGACAAGGGTCATATCCACCACAGCTCCTCTCCTTGTGGAAGTCCAGTCATATTAGTTCCAAATAAATACGGGACTTAGTGCATGTGCAATTACTATCGAGCGCTCAACAAAATTTCAGTGAAGAATAGATACTCTCTTCCACAGATTGATGAACTCATTGACAATGGAGTGATCTAGCTATGGAGCAATCCTCCCTCCATTGGATGGAGGAGGAGCAAAGTCAACGTTAACTTTGCTCCTCCTCCGTTCGATGAGGGAGGATTGCTCCATATCTAGCTTACTCCATTGACAATTTGAAAAGTTCTAAGTTATTTATGAAACTCAACCTTAAGTCGGGATACCACTAGATTCCAATTGAGTCCACTGATGTATGGAAAATGGATTTCAAAACCAAGGAAGGATTTTTTGGATGGTTAGTCATGCCTTTCGGCTTAACCAATGGTTAGTCATGAGATATATGGATGACCTTCTACAACCTTTCATCGGTAAATGTGTCATTTTCTATCTCAACGATATCTTGATTTTCAATCGATCAAGGGAAGAACGTGTCAAACAACTTCGACAAGTCTTTGACACTCTCCAACAACATCAACTATATCTGAACATGGACAAATGCTCATTTGCGATGACCAACATCAAATATTTGGGGTATGTAATGGACTCTATAGGCATTCATGTCGACCCAGAAAAAGTACAGATCCTCAAATATTGTCCCATTACTCAAAACATTCATGAACTAAGAATTTTTCTTGGTTTGGTGAATTTCTATCAACGATTCATACTTGGGTTCAGCCACATCGCATGGCCTTTGAATCAGTTGACGAAAGGAAATGATAAATTTGTCTTCAAATGGACACCGACACAACAACAAGTTTTTGAACAAATAAAAAACAAGCTCTGTACTGCACTAGTGCTTGTGTTACCTGATTTGCATCAGCCCTTTGAGATTGATACATATGCATCAGACTATTCCCTCGGTGCAGCGATCACTTGGTCAGGTCACCTAGTCGCATTTCATTCCAATACTTTCAACGACACTGTTAGAAGGTACTCGACATATGGAAAAGAACTGTATGCCATTATGCAAGCTCTTAAGAAATGAAGACACTACATTCTTGGCAAGGAAACGATCATCCTCACGAACCATAAACCTTTGCAATTCGCTCCGTCCTAGTCGAAACTATAGACAACTAGACAACTAAAGTGGATTAATTGCACCGACATGCGCTCTACATCCCATACAAGATCTACCTCATAATTTTGAATTATTTACTAATTTATATCCGACATAACGTTACATAACATTATGTCGGATATAAATTAGTAAATAATAGAAAATTATGAGGGAGATCTTGTAACGTTATTTTTATTTCTAAAAAGTAAATTTACTAGTTTTTACTTTTTAGAAGTAAATTTTTATTTAAACCCACCAAAATAAAATAGTAACAACAATATATAAATTAGGTTAGACATAAGAACATAAAAAAATCTCCTTCTCCCTATCTCAACAATTGCAGGTGATGATCCTCTAGAACATCGGGAAGCATAGAGGATATGTGCTCCTCACCTTTTGGAGACCCTTTGCAGGTGTCTGTTAAACTAGAAGTACATGTGTCTGTTGAAATCTACAGGAGCCAGATGACCAGTTCCGCTAATGCAAATAGATAAGCAGGGAGGTCGATATTCCAGTTTACTTCAAAAGACACCCATCATATTCAATAGAGGCGAAGTATTCCATTTACATGCATGTTTCAAACTGAGCCGAGCTCTTTGAACTCTTTGAAGTAATCCTTCCCCCATTCCACATGAGAGATGTTCTTTTAATGTTGTTGGATTTTCTTAATGTAGACCCACTCATGGGTACATGGAGAAAAACTAGCCAACACCATGACTCCACAACCACAGAACCCAAAGTTGCAGGAAGATGAGAGTAAGTAGCTATTTGAACTGACACATATTTATAACTTAAACATAGCATAGATAAGGTAATTCTCAAACCAGTTTTCTAATACTTTCATTGATTAAGTTCCAAGAGAATGACAGAAAAATACTGTAATTAAATTTTGCAAAAACTGGAAAGAAGAAAGGAACATCCATTGAGACCAGAACATGGAGGAATAAATTAGTAGATCGGAGGGTTTGTAGGGTTTTCTACTAAGGTGCCGACAGGCACTGTCTAGGCCCTCGGGCCTCTATCTGCTGAAGCTGGCTGGTTCACCAGGTGGTTTGGCCTCCCTAGGTGAACCCCGGATGGAGTCGGGCTCGTCGAAGCCTGGCAGGTCCAATGGGGTGGGCCTAGTTGTGAAGGACCACACGGAGGGTTCATCCATCAGCCGAAATCCTAGCATGGGGGGCTACCTTCCAAAAGCCCCCACCATTCCAATAGTTCATGTTTGTTCCAAGAAGGTGAGGGGAACGATCGAGCTTTGGAAGGAAAAGGCTTTGATTGGAAAGTTAGTGGGGATCTGGCCCAAGGAAAAGGACCTGGTTAGATGGATCAGCAATGTATGGAACCCTAAAGGACACTATGACTTCTTGCTCGGCTCTAAGGGTTTCTTCATGATTATTTTCTTCAACTAGGAGGACCAAGATCATATCTTGGAGGGAGGCCCTTATTTCTTTTTTTCTATGTGTATTTAGCTCCGTCCATGGAAGGAAATATTCAACCCTGAAACAAAAGACATTACTGTGGCCCCAGTCTGGATCCGTCTCTTCTCCCTCCCAAGGGAATATTGGGATCTAGAAACCCTAAGGGACATTGGAAATACCATAGGTGAGTTCATTAAGGTGGCTGAGAAAACAAAGGCCCAGAGGTATACCTCCTTTGCAAGGATTTGTGTGTACCTAGATCTCTCCAAGGAGATGCCAAAAGCTATAAACCTCAGTTTGGACGATGAAGAATGGATCCAACCCATTGAATATGAGTAGATCCCCTTCAGATGTAGACAATGTCTTGAATATGGGCACTTGGGACAGAATTGTCCCTGGATGGTTGCAAAACATGTACCAGCAGACCATCGCCCAGAGAGCAACGAGACTCCCCGTGATGGATTCACCCAGGTTAAGAACCGCAAAATAAGCAGCGTCAGTAGGACATCAAAAACCAAAAAAGAGTCGGAGGCGTGAGAGACCAGATCCAAGAATGCTTTTGAGGTCCTTGGGGACATGGCAGAGGATGGCACACCTAAGGAAAAATAGGAGGAATCCCAACCCACCAAGGAAACCAATTCCCTAGACGGGATGGAAACCCAACAGATGGAAATATTGGAGGAAGCCGAGGACAGAGAAATGGAACTAGGCGAATTAGATATGGATGGGATAGAAGCAAAATGTGGAAAGAAGGGGAAAGGTTACGTGCCCAGAAGGCAAATTGATCTCCTCCAAGAGGCAATTATCAAGTCTGGGGCTCATCTAAACTTGGGGATTGACCCAGATCCCTAGTTAGGGCACAAGTGGAAACCCCCAGAGGACAAGCAACGTAGAGGAAGGAAATCAAACAAGCAGTGCATTGCAGAAATAGGTGTCAAACTCATAGAATTAGGCCAATACCCTACGACCAAGGAAACGTTTTCTAAAGTATCCAAAGTTTCCCAATGAAGTTAATCTCCTAGAATATAAGGGGTTGTGGCAATCCCAAGAAGTGGAGGACTCTCAACGGGAAAATTAAGTAGGAAAACCTTGATATCCTCTTTCTCCAGGAAATGAAATGTAGTTTTGAAGGACTGGAAAAAATCAGAAGTAAAATATGGAAAGGCAGCCAGGTGATGGCCCTAGATGCTGCTGGGAAATCAGGGGGTATGTAAATCCTTTGGCTCCCGTAGGTGGTTGATCTCTTGAACTGGAGCACTAATAATTTTTCCCTCTTGGAAAACTTCCACCACCTTGTGTCAGGGGCGAAGGGTACTTTGGTGAACATTTATGGCCCTAGCAGCTTCCTTGAAAAGCAGGCCTTTATTGACTTCCTAGAATGGTCCAAATTCCAAGCGGAGGGAGCCCGATGGGTGATGGGAGGGGATTTCAACCTCATCACCAACCTTGGGGAAAAAAGGGAGGTCGACGAACTTTGGACAAATTCCAAGAGGCTTTTGGGACCTTCTAAGCTAGAAGCTCGTTCGTGGATATGGAAACTGGTAATGGCTGTTATATGTGGAACAACAAGCATGGGGGTGAACACTTGGTTGCTTCTTTCTTAGATAGGTTTTTGGTCTCAGATTCCCTAATCCATGATATGGGAGAAATCATGATAGAGGTGCTCCCGATGACAGGGTCTGACCATTGGCGCATCTGCGTCCATTGGGATTGGTCATGTTCCACTCTGAGGAAACCATTCTGATTTGAACAATTCTGGATGGAGCATAAGGACTTTAAAGATATTTTGCAGCAGTGATGGCAGGAACCAATTCCCCCCTCAGGTACAGCCATGTACTGCTTCCAACAGAAGCTTAAAATGCTAAAATTAGAATCCGTACCTGGAATAAGGAAGAGTTTGGTAACATTTTTTAGGACAAGAAAATACTCATTTCTGAACTTGATCAACTCAATCAGAGAGGAATGACAGATGGAAGGGATGAGGACATGCAGAAAAAAGAAAAGGGTTTATGGGGTAAGCTGGAGGCAAGGGAAAGACAGGAAGGTATATACTGGAAACAAAAATCCAAGGTCAAATGGCTATAGGATGGGGAAAAAACACCAAGTTCTTCCATAATTTGGTCATACAGAACAGGCACTCCTCGTGGATTCAGAAACTTAAAAATATGGAGGGTGGCCGAATAGAAACGTGCAGAGAGATTGCAGAGGAAATCAACCACTATTTTGCGAAGATCCTCAACGAAGATATTTAGGACAGGGAGAGAGACATTGCTCAAATCACTCTTTTAATCTCACCCTCGGTAACTAGGGAAGATAATGAGATGCTCGTAAAACTGGTAACTCTGCAAGAAGTTAAGGAGGCAGTCCATCAGATGGCTCTGGGAAAAGCCCCTGGTTTGGATGGGTTTACCTCCAACTTCTTCCACTATTTCTGGGATATGGTCGAGGAAGAGGTTGTGGGAATTACAGAGGAATCAAGGAAAAAAAAAAGGGGTGCTAAAAGCTTTCAATGCAACGTTCCTTGCTCTCATCCCTACGGAAACGGGGGCAGATTGCCCAGACAAGTTTAGGCCTGTTGCTTTATGCAATGTGGTCTACAAGATTATCTCCAAAGTCATTGCCAATCATCTAAAATCTCTTCTCCCCTCTCTAATCTACCCAAAACAATCAGGTTTTGTTGAAGGTGCCAAATCCTAGATGGGGTTATCCTAGTTCATGAAGTCTTGCACTCCTTGCAAAGCTTGAGACACCCAGGTATGCTGATAAAACTTGATATTTCTAAGGCCTATGATAAACTAAGTTGGAAATTCATCCGTAGAATGCTGGCAGCCTATGGGTTCTGCCAGGATTGGGTGGAATGGGTCATGGGGCTCATCTCCTCCCCTTTCTTCAACATTCTGCTGAATGGAGCCCCAACTTGTCCTTTTCAATCCTCCAGGGGACTCAGGAAGGGGTATCCCCTCTCCCTGTTCCTATTTATTCTAATGGCTAAAGGTCTGAGATGTCTCCTACAGTCCAAGGCAGAAGGTGGCGAGCTTCGAAGCATTCGTCTCACAGAGTCCATGGATTCTCAGACCCATCAACAGTTCATAGATGACACTATGTTCATGGGGCACCCTTCAGTCCAAGCGAGAATATTCAAATCATGTCTGAATATTTTTTCCAAAGCCTCTGGACTCGCTGTAAATAAGGCCAAATCCCAAGTCTTTTTCCTCAACACTGCCCCTGCCACTCAAAGGAATATCCTCTGTATCCTAGGTTTCTCGAAAGGTTCCTTCCCTTCAAAATACTTAGGCATCCCTTTGAGCCCACGCAAATTGAAGAGTACTTCTTGGCTTGAACTCCTTGACCGAATGAAACAAAAACTCACTAACTAGACTCTCATACCTCTAAACTTACCTAGTAGGATGGTCTTGATTAAATTTGTCCTACAAGCAATGCCCATATACCTATTTTCTGTCCTCTCGGCACTGAAGTCCATTCTCCACGAGATTCGATGCATCTAGCGCATATTCCTCTGGGGAGGTAGAGAGAATAAATCTAAATTTGCTATGGTAAGATGGGATAGCATATGCCAACCAAAGTTGAAGGGGGGGTTGGGCTTGAGAGATCTGAAAATCATGGCTGAAGTCTAGGGAGTGAAAGTCTGGTAGAGATGGGTCTCCCATACCACTGAACCATGGGCCTGACTTTGGCACTCTAAATATGGTCATGACAGGCCCACATCTCAGCTAATCTGTCTCAACGAAGAACAACAGGGATCCCCTATATTGAAGAAGGCTAACGGTGGAAGACAATTGGTTCAAAAGCATAGCTTTTGGGAAATCTGTGATGGAAGGAATGTGCTATTCTGGGAGGACTCATGGAACCAACACCCCCATTTGAGAGATAACCCAAGGTGGGATTCAATATAGGAATGGGCTAGGGTAGAGGGTCGCTCCCTTGTTCATCACTTCTGGCAAGAACAAGTCTCTAATGAGCGGTGGTGCTAGATTTTCATAAACAAACGTGATCAAATTGAGGAGGAAGACTGGGAGACTTTCCAAGAGGAAATGCACAGGTGAAGCATCAAACCCACAGAGGGAATGGATGTGCTGAGATGGGGATATTCGGACAAAGGAATGTTTAACGTTAAAGAGGTGTACAATATCCGAATCGAGACATGCACTGAGGATGGGGAAACATAGAAGAAGATATGGACCCTAAACTTATGGCCCAAGGTTGTCACCTTTGCCTAGCTAATTGTTAAAGACTGCATCCTCACCAGTGAAAATATTCAAAAGCGTGGTATCCAGGGTCCTTCTCAATGCTGCTTATGCACTCAGGTGGAGGAAACCATAAACCATCTCCTGGATAGCCGTCCTTTTGTTGTAGCCATTTGGGATAAAGGGGCCATGGGTTTTCATAAAAGTGACAGGGAAAAAAGCCCAGACGGTGAGAAATTTGATAGAATGGAACCAAAAAATGTTCAAAAATAGAATTATTAGGACCATCTGGAATGCCTTACCTGGTATGTTCATTTGGTGCATTTGGAAGGAAAGGAATGGCCGAATCTTCCGGGACAAACGATCCAGACCTGACAAGGTCTGGCAAACAATGTGGTAAAATATTCTTTCCTCCATCAGAATTTCTCAACGTTTAGACGACTTTCATTAATTTTGAAGCATTATACCTTTAAAACTTTGATCTGGCGATTGGACGAATTATACTTTTGAAACTTTAATCTCTATAATCATTCCAAGGCCAAAATTTATGTCAAAATTTTTAAATAAAAGAATTAGTAAAAAAAGTTTTGAATAATTTTTATGTTACTCAATTACACTTTTCTTATTTTTCAAAAATTTCCAAAAGATTTCATAAACAATAATCAATCTCGATCTTTCATTGAGCATAATAAAAAATACTTTGATAAAGTTAATAAAATTTATTAATAGAGGAATATAAATGATTGAATACACTTGGGAAGATTCATTAACAATAATTACTATGGAGTAATACCTGAGAAGAGGTTTTCACCTCGGGAGATTTGATCCCTATTGGCACTTGATAGATCCTAGGATTTGGATCTAGGATGGTTACCTGCATCAATTTTAGTTGGTAATTAAGTATCAAAAAGTAAATCCCATGTCATAGTTGATTGTCTTAGTAGATCACCCATTACTTTATTGTCTACAATGATGAGTATGCAGGGTTATGACACCACTACTTGGCCGCAATTGTATTCGGTGGATTGTGATTTCTCTGCAATTTATCAACAGCTTTAGACCGACAAGTTGTCAACTACTGACTACTTTCTGAAGGACACCTTGCTATAAAATCTTGGATAGCTTTGTGTATCGACCGGTGACCACCGAAAGAAGCTCATTTGGGATGCACACTACATCAAGAATGCAAGACATTTTGGAGTTGCAAATACACTTTTTATCCTCCAAAAGTATTTCTACTGGAATTCACTTAAATATGATGTCAACAAGTACATTCAATCGTATGTGGTTTGTGCCATTGCTAAACTATCAAATCGATGACAAGGACTGTACACACCCTTTCCAGTTCCTAGTCAACCATGGGAATCTATTTCTATGGACTACTTGATGGGATACCCTACTACCAAACATCATAATGACGTGATATTAGTAGTAGTCGACAGATTTTCCAAGATGGCTATACTCATACCATGCAAGAAGACTACGATAGCACAACATACTGCTCAACTCTTCTTTGAACACGTGTGGAAACATTATGGCCTATCGATGACCATTATTTTCGACAGAGATGTTATATTTGTCAGCACCTTTTGGAAAACTCTTTGGAAACAACTCAACATGAGACTCTCTTTGTCGACATACTTCCATCCATAGACAAGCGAATAGACGAAAGTTGTAAATCGCTTAGTCATACAATTGCTTCACATGTACAACCATAAGCATCATCAAACATGGGATGAAAAAATTCCATACATACAGCACAAGTATAATCATGCTTAACACAACTCTATGGGAAAGAGTCCATTTGAGATTTGTTATGCATTTCAACCCTCAGCGCCTATCGACTTAATCAGTTCCTCAACACAGTCGAATGACACAAACTTTGAAGGACAAGAAGTGGAGAAAGCATTGAAGTTCAGAGATCAAATATATAACATTCAGAAGCAAGAACAAGAGATGTTGCAATGAGCTAATACAAAATCTAAGGACTGACATGACATGCATGATATTGCTCATTCATTCTAAATTGGGGATCAGGTCTGGTTACATCTAAAGAAGGAGCGCTTCACTCATCCACACAGAAAGATGAAACCTTTACAATATGGTCCATACATTATCCGTAAACAGATTAGAGAAAACGCTTTCCAGCTTGAAATTCCTGCATGCCTTGGCCTACATCTAGTTTCAATGTAGATCTACTTCAACCATACCATGCACCATTGTTGGCACAAAATGACTTGTAGACAACAAAGCCTGAAGACATCCATCCAGATGTTCAGGAACCTCTTCTTTATGACACCATTGTGGCACGACGCATACGCCATACAAGGACAAAATCCATTCCCTTGTTTCAAGTGGCTAAACCTTGACAACTCCTCGTGTAAGAAAAATGGTACTCTACTATTAAAGTAGCCAACAAGTTTCATCACCTGAAGGAATGCACAGTGGAGACCATTGTTTCATAAAGAAGGAGGAACGATCCAACATGCAGCCAATAGGCTCACCTTCAATAGGTATGCCTTGACATGTTCATTCGATAGGTTGTCCTTCAACATGTCTGCTTCAACATGTTCATTCAATAGGTTCACCTCAATAGGTCCTCCTCGACATACAACACACCAACATGCTCTACGATGGTTGAAATTTTGAACTGTTATAACTCCTTTTGTAACTAAACGTAGAGGTTAGTTGCCCAAGCGTCTCAGCATCCTATATAAGCATGTACACTAACATAAGATAGACATATTTTTTATCAATAGAAATCTGATTCCTCCATCTTTCATGGAGTGGAAGTAATAAATTGGTTCGAATTCTTGCATATTGCCTGTGTGTATATTTCTTGTCGACCTAGTGTATTTCCATCTTTGTTGATTCTTCTTATATGCTTCTACCATAATAGTACTCGACTCATTCAGATGACTATTGTCCCCAACATGCACTTTTGAACAACCTAGATCAAGGACATACCCCTCAATTTGGTTCCTTGAATCATCACCATCGTATCCATATTCGACGTCATTCACCACCTTTAGAATGATACACTACATCTGAGTCTGATTCAGATTCCTATCAATATGAACCTAACTTGTTCACCGCCCCATCTAGCCCCATGGTTTGTGCACCTCCAAACCCATTTCAGGGGGGGATGGTTGATAGTGGAATTGTGACCACTCAACCTGTCATATCGGGTATGGCATTCTATTGAACCTACAAATCCTGGTCCTACTGGGCCCCTCACCACCACACACACTATTGCTGGTCCGCTACCCACTAGTGGTGGCCCCGCTCCGGCCACCATAGTTCACACCATACCTTCATTTATGCATGGGGTCATTGGCCCTTCTACTGCCATTCTTCCCATTCACACCATTCTAGTGACTAATCCTACGATCAAAATTCAACCATACCAACCCCCATTTGTGCACAACAACTACATGCCCACCAATCCCTACACCATTGTTGGCCCTCCTCGGTCTAGTCTAGTTCCTAGTCTACCATTTATGGCTAGTCTCAACCTACCTGATTTGCCACAGTTGAAGAACGACCCCATCCATCATGACCCGTTGTGGCCTCCCATGCCTACCAAACTCCCATCAGACATCCCTAAGTTTGAGGGAAAGGTGGGAGAAGACCCTCAAAACCACATCATGTCATTCCACTTATGGTGTTAATCTAACAACATAGTGGATGATTATATCTGATTGCTGCTATTCCAATACACACTCATAAGTATTGTAGCCAAATTGTACATTGAACTACCCCATGCCACTTATCTGGACTTTTCCTCATTAGCCTTGATGTTTCTCCAGTACTTCGAACTACCCATCTGTTACGATGAGGGCATGGAAATCTTGTTATCCTATAGACAGAACACTACTACCCATATCACGTATCATATCCATGAGTGGTATTGTCATTGTAGCTTGTTTAAAATCCAATTAGATGATAGGATTTTCCTGGATTTGTTTCTCAAAACCTTACTCCCCCTATCACCAAGGATGGTGCATCCGAGCGCCCACAAACTGAGGAAGAATCCATCCTCAAATCCCACTAGTTTGAAGTTATCTATACCCAACTGGGTTATATTTATACCATCATAGCTGATGCTCCCTATGCTGGCTCTTCATGTTGAGATATGTTGAGGGAATCCCATGTTCCTGATGAATTTATTGGATCTATTACCCAACATCCCCATTTGTACACGGCCTCTCCTTCGATGCCACCTCACTTCAGTAACACCCTTAGTGTTTCCCAACCTAGCTACGCCCCAGCGTTTTCGTGCATGGTGGCTCAGTCTAGAGCCACACCTTCCTATGTTTCCCCCACACCCATTCCTCATATTCATGGACCAAATATCCTAGCACCTACTTGTAATGGCCAGACGGTAGGCTTTGCATCCCCTCCAACTGCTACGGCCTACTGCCCACCACCTATGCAACCTACACTTGCTCCCGCCCCAAATCTTCCTATTCCTTAAGGATAGGTCTACGCTCATCATAACCTCCCTAATAAACATGCCCCCAATAACCAACAAAGGCAGGGAATACAACAAAGAGGTAGGAACCGGGGAAACAACCAACCTCAAGGAGGTGCCCAAAAACCCAACCCTATGAATAACAATGGAGCTAACGCCCCTGCATAGAACCCCCATCGTCCACCTAGACCTGGGAAGAACCCTTAGTTGTATACTAACCATATGTACACCATTTGTGACACTTATGGCCATTATACACATCAGTACCCTCATATGAATTGAGTCTTCCATTTTTTACAAACCATCAATCAACGTGACCCCAATGTGGTTACTTCGGCACAACCAAAACCAACACCACAATGTCCTCCACCTTTGGTGTTGCAGAACTTGTTACCAAATTAAGGGATGGTTTCAACCCAACCCTTGGTACCACAAAACACTGCACCCACTTCTGTGGGTCAACCCATTGATCATGGTGTCCATCACCTTATGACACTGTCGTCTGATGTTAGCTTACATACTTGACAAAACCAGTATGGATCCACCACAGAAATCGTTAATTCCCACATGAAATTTACCTCTACCTCCCTCGATATTTCCTTACATTTGCCGAGACCCCCCATGGATGAGATTGCCAAAGTCCCTCGGTTCCCTTTGCATCATGTCATGAACAACCCCACTACTAGAGATGCTCTTAATTACAGTATCGTTGATGACTTGACCTAGCCTCCCTCTTCCATGTCTGCTCTAGAAGTCCTTCATACTTTTCCTTTGCAACACAAATATTTGTTATCCACTTTAGGTTTCATTGATCCCTTTGATTCTAGTTTCATCATTTTCGACTTAAATCAAGGAGAACCCAGGATTCCATCATCCATAGCCTTGAAAGTTCCAGTCACTATTCGGAATTTGGTCATTCATCGATGCATCATTGATGATGGAGCATCCACTTGCATGATTTCAATCTTTGTTTGGCAGAAACTCGAATCCCCAACCCTTCACCCTTCAACTACTTCCCTTCATGCTTACGATGGTCATGTTGCTCAACCACAATGAATTCCCCTGAATGTTCCCATTGAGTGAGCTGAAAAAATTGTGTTGATTGACATTGAGGTTTTCAATGCCCAACTCGATTACAAACCTCCTCCTTTGGACGTAGTTACATGTATGCAATGCGAGATGTTGCTTATACCTTCTTCCAACTCTTGATCTTCCCCTGTGATTGGAAAATCATGACTATCAACCAATTAATGTATTATGATCCTAAGGGACTACCCACCCCGAAACATGTGGTCCCTACTATCGACACCACCATCGACAAGATATCCATCCTGTTAGCACCTATATTGAACAAAAGTAATATAGGATCATGGGGGGGAATAAGATTGTGCTGTTTAAATACTTTGGTTTAAAGATATGATACAAAGGTGACATGAGGGTCTAAAAGAGCAGCCAAGTTAACAAAAATCCTAGGCTATGATCGAAAGAAGGAGCCAATCCATGGCTAATACTCCCTCCGCCTTTCAAAACATGCGAGGAAGATAGCAGAAGTTCGGGCCTTTAGCTTCCTGCACAAATCAAGGGTTACAAATTGATTCGGGGATGATCTGCGGTTCATAACCAATCCGCCAGGAGAAAGTGCAAGTTAGTTAAAGAAATGGGAGTTGGCGGAATCACATATATTCCTCTCGATCCGACAGTGGAGGGACGGAATCGGATCACATCGGCGGTTGGGATTGATTTCGCAGCCGGAACCTGCGTGGCAGATAAACACCAGAGCTTCCAGCGGAAGGGATGCGTGGAGGAAAATCCGATGACCGAGGATTAAAGACAGCGTGGATCGACGGCTATTTTGGTTTCCGAGAGATGAACATGCACGCGGGATAACCTTTGAGCCACCCGGCGGAACTCATTATATGCTGCCCGATCCAACAGTTGGAGAGTGGAGGGTAATAGATCAACGACTAACAATGATCCCGGAGGTCGAACTAGCACGGCGGATAATCCCGGAGTGCCCAGCGGAATTGGGTAAGCGACTGAAGATCCGACGGTGCGTAGCTGAAGGGATATCGCATCAACGGCTGGGAGCAATTCCGCTGATCAAAGTTGCTCGATAGATAAAGTGAAGGAGCCCAGTGGAATTGGATGGGCACCACACGATCCAACGGCCCGCCCGTAAAGGAAGATCAGATCGACGGCTGTAGATGTTTCCGGGACCCAGAGTTGCACGGTAGATAAAGTCAGATGGCTCAGTGGAATGTGGGACGTGGCGTTTGATCCAACGGTGAGGGGTGGAAGTAGGTCACATCGACGGTCACAAGCGACCCCAGAATGGAGACTTACACGGTGCTTAGCGCCAAGATGCCCAGCGGAAAAGAGGAAGCACACATGGTATATGATCCGAAGGCCAGGAATTTGCACAGAAGAGATCAACGGTCGGAAAGGAACTCGGAGGAGAAAGATGCACGACTGTTAGAGGTAAGTAGCGGTTGCGGAAATAAATGCTTCCCACGTGTCTAATTGGGGGTGTCCTATAAAGGCAAAATTGACCTCTCCAGCGATTATTTTATTGCTTGGGACCTGGCAAAAAGGACCTGTCGATTTGGGTGCTTCCAGTTGTCAGCACCAGGCGCATTCCGAACACACGCCTCCACAGTGAGCCAGGTAGGACCTTAATCCTGTAATTCCTTCGCTCAATTATCATTATAAATTAAGAAATGGATCAACAGGGTGAAGCCTTTGTGTCTGGTTGGGTCCCGGATGAAAGAGAAGAATTCTTGGTAGATAGACACAAGGGTGTCTGCGATCCTTTCTTGTCTACAGGAAGTGTGTCAGGAAGCAAAGAGAGGTTGTGGTCTTGTTTCTCGCAAGGGAATGACGTTCTAAATGTATGCAAGTATTTTTTGTACTTTTTTGCCCTGGATCAAACCCTCCATTTCCCTGAATTTGCCGAATGGTGCGCAGTAAATTATTCTCCCTCTCAGAGAGTCATTGTGAGTCGGTCCGCGTCAAAGATACTATGTAAAATTGATGCTTCGGCCATTAGGGAAAATCTTAGTTTGCCCGAAAGTTACCCTGTGAACCGTGAGTCTGTAAATGAGTCTGTCCTTGTCGAGTTTTTTAAAAGTTACAATGATGACGCTCCCTCTCGATTCCTGTCAAGTATCCTAAAGGAAGTTCAGTCCCTTGAAGGCCTTACCTTGCCCTACCCCTTGCACATTTTTAGAACTGAAGTGCAGTGGGTAATGTCTTTGGTTTGTCAAGTGTTAGGTCTAGATGACAATTGTCATATAGGTGGTGTTATCCTTGGTTTCCTGCTAAAAGTAAATTCTTTAAGTCCCGAGTCCCAGTCAGTTCTTGTGCTTAATTTAGACGAATATCTCGCCGAAGCGATCCACCTCCAGTTGACTGAATTTCCCAAGGTCCAGTTTTTTAGGTTTCAAACACACCTGCTTAACATGTTATTATGTTCTAATGTTACAGAATTGAAGTTCATAAGTACTCTATCCTCTTCTGATTTGCCAAAGCAAATCAACCTGATCAAATTTGCCAATTCGATCATGTCCGAAATATATAGGATGCTGTTTGAT
This sequence comes from Pseudotsuga menziesii, assembly GCA_001517045.1. Classification (NCBI taxonomy): domain Eukaryota; kingdom Viridiplantae; phylum Streptophyta; class Pinopsida; order Pinales; family Pinaceae; genus Pseudotsuga; species Pseudotsuga menziesii. The sequence goes on from LPNX010299039.1 coordinate 52,207, forward strand.
CAAGAATTGCCCCGGGTCCTTGATGAAATGAAATGTTTGATGCAGTCTTCACCAAAGGGGCAGGTGTGAGACTGGTTTCTATACAGAGATTATACTATTTTGAGAGTGTATGGCTTTACAGGTCAGCCTTACAGGTTGCCTTCCTTTTTGACCCCAAGGATTTTTGCTCTAGAGTTTATGAGGCAAAGGTTGTTATCAGAGGAGGAGCATTTCAGTGCTTTCAGAAAATCTTTGAATATTAAATTTCCATTTAAAGTCGGCCCTTTCATTTTTAAAGGCAAAGGTGCCCTGGCATGTATAGAGAGATTGATGGAGAATATGGATTTCGTAAAGGATGTAAATATGAACTATGACCCCCACTAGGTGATATCATTGAGAAAGCAAGCAAACAAAAAAAAACTGTTTGAGCATCAAGATGTTGAAGGATTAGCTGGAATGGCTAATTTGCTGCAGTTCACTGACGAGTCCAAAACTGAGACAGAGACACATCCCGCATCTCGTTCAGAGATCCAAATCACAGAGGGTGTCAGTGTTGCGGTCAAGAGGAGTTTGACAGAGGCCGAGAATATGGAAGTGGACGAAGAGATGTCCCGTAAGAAGGCGAAGCTGCTCGAAGGAGGTGATATGGTGGACGAAGAGATGCCCAGTGTTTCCAAAAAGGTTTCCTTGGTTCCCATCAAGACCGTACAGGTCAGTCAGTTTTCTTTTAAAGGTTCAGAAGGTGACGTTAACAGCCTAGAATATGGTCCCTTGCTTAAATCAAAAGAAGAGCTCAAGACAAGCTACCTAGAAAAGAGGAAGAAATCCCTGGAGGAAACATGAAATCTGCTCCCTAAGGTAAGGAACCTGTACAGTTCTAAAACATCCCTAGTTGCTGCTAGGGATGCTGAGAAAAATACTTTCAAAATGGCCATTGTGAATGATAAGAAAATGTCTGAGATAGAAATCCGTCTGGACAAAATCAGTACTCCAGACAAGATTCAGTTGCATAAGCAAACCAGCGACATTCTATATTCAGACCTGTTGCAGGCCATGATGAGGATAAGTAAGTTGCAAGTGTTGATAGACAAGTTGGAAGTTCAGCTGAAGCACGAAAAGGTCGAGAACAAAGCCAATGCTGTTCAAATCAGAAAAATGCAAACGGACATCGCTAGCTCTGACAGTACCCAGGCTGTCAAGAAGTTGTTAGAGGAGAAAGACAATGCTCTACAGGTCCTCAAGAGGAAACTGAAGATCCCCAGTTCAGAACACGTCCAATCGGCCGAATTGATGGCCTTGCAAGAAGAAAAGGAGAAAATCCATCAGGAAATGATGGAATACAAAGGGAAGGCCGTCGAGCTACAGGAGGAAAAGTACAGATGGGAGGTCGAAAGGGAGGAACTGCTGTCCCAAATATCTGTGTTGAAAAAGGACCAAAATGACGAGAAGGAGATCATGGAGGAGCTGATGAGTCAAACCCCCACTGATGAGGATCTCTCCATTGTGAAAATAAACAAACCACTGGATAACTTCTCTGCTGATGACCTGTTGGTGTCCATGTCCCAGGTAAGTTTAAAAGACGAGGAAATCCAAGAGTTGACGACTGAGAATGAAAAGGTAAAGGCCGAATTAGTCAAAATGACTGAAAGCAAAAGACAGATCTTGCAGGAAAAGAATCAATTGTAGAAGAAGCTTGGGGAGCTAAAGGAAAAATGCATTGGGAAGGTCCCCCTTCAAGGGGCGAAGCATATTATTTGGGATACCCTTACTATAGAGATTACTAAGTTCCGACATTACTTGAGTTTTATTGATGATTTGTGTACAATGACAGAGTTGGCTCAGCAAAAACTGAAGCTCGTGAATGAACACATGGCGAGAAGACCCCTCTCCATAGCCCAAAATACATTAAATTTCCTGAACTCACTATCGTACCAAAAGCTGCACGACATGGGCATAAAAGACCGAATCTCAATAGTGCTGTCTATGAAGAAGATCATCCAAAAGCACCAGTTGATGAAGACTGTCCAAGACAAGTCCGATGAGTTGGTCGTGCAAGTCAAAGAGTTCAGACAGGAGTTTAGAGAGTTGTTCGAAGATGGATTGCTGTCTTTCTGGGACGAAGAAGGTCGGTTGTGCTCACCGGAACATTATCATCAGCTGCTTGTCCGGGCTAGCATGGATCACTCGAAATTTAATAGCTTGGAAAAAATCCTGTCAGGGAAAACTATTGTGGACATATTAGCGAAAGATTTCAAAGTCTTATAGAAGTTCACCGTCATCAGAGCCAGGTTACCCAAGAAATCTTATGAAACATATATGGAGCTCGAGGTGACCATCCAAGAGATGATGGAGTGCGACACCCCAAGTTCGGAGCAATGGAAAGCTGTCGAGAGGTTTGGGAAAACAAATTTTATCGTTCCCTCCTAAGAACAGGTGTCATGGTACCGAAGAGCTGATGGGGCAAAGACATGGAGCTGATGGTGCAAAGGCATGGAGCTATTGAGCAAAGACGTGGAGCTGTTGAGGCGAAGACGTGGAAGCTATTAGGCCCAAGTTTGTTATTCAGTTTATTCATACTTTGTGATTGGTTAGGAATGGAATTGTAACAACTTCCTAGTGGTGTAGGATTTCGGTTACAAACTCTAATTTACGCTGGTCATTCTGTTATTGATCTGCTGGAGGAAGACTTATTGTTTGATCTATAAATTTGTATCTCTTTTATGAGATGGGGGTTGGAACCCATCAGATGAAGTAATTTGTGGAGAACATATCTATTTTATTTTTTACCAAAATGAATGCATGAGAGTTCTTTTTTCAGAGATTCATGTATCATTGACATTGCCGTCCGTGCTTTCTTTCTCTGTGTGATTTGTAATTTTCCCTGTGTAACGCTCCATTCTGTTTTTTCTGTCGTATCTGGAACATAGTGTTTGATGTTTAGAATTCATATGCTTATGCTCTATTCATCGTTTCAGGTATTATATGATATTTTCAACTAAAGTTGATATGGAATTCGTCTTAGACGCTCTGTATTGATGGGTTGTTCCCTCATTTCTTCTATTTTCACCCTGACAAATGAAATGACTGCAATTATGTGATTATCTTGCCTTTGAAAAATCCTGTGTATGCATTTTGGGAATCTTTTTATATGTATATGACTCCGTTGCCCAATGGATATGTGATTGTTTCAACCAAATAAATAAACCTTTAAATATTGTTACTGTTTGGTCTTGCAATTTGTAAAGTTCATGTTGAGAGATCCCTCTCTGGGAGAGAATACCAATATCTTCCTAAAGTGGTTTTGCTGTTACCTCGGGGTGTACCTTTTACAACCTGGGTACATTCTGAGTGCTAACAAACTGGCGCCGTTACCGGGGACTGAAGTGCATATCTGCCCCGGGAGAATGACAAATATTAAGGGAGGTTCCTGTGGGCAAACAGGAATTTCAAAAAGAGAAGAAGGTTGTGTATTTTCCATGGCGGCTTCACTGTGAAATTGTCCCAGAATTCAAGAACGACATTCTGGCTTCAAGAAGACATACACGAGGTAACTCTTATACCGAAATCTTAAAAAGTTTTGAGAATCCAGAAAAGTTGTTTAGAAGAAAGAATAAAGAGCAGGTAGATTTTCCTTTGTTTGGATCCTCATCATCACCAGATTCTCATACTGATACAGAAGGGGGAGTCAGTACTGCACATGCCCTGTTGAGAACTAGATCCGAATCCGACCTCAAAGACCCTGAACTTGATCCTCATAAGGGAGAATCCTATTTGTTAGACTCCTTCTGGAATGGCCTGCAATAGACCTCTAAAACCAAAACATCTGCCTCTGTGCATCCTCTAAGCACTTTAGTTCCTGTAAACCCACCCAGACCGATGGCCGCTAGGTTTGCCCCCTTGTGTTTTCCTATTGTTTTACATGATCTTCCCCAAAATTATTCTCAGAGAATTTCTTTGTTTGATTGGGAAGGTGATGTAACTGCAAAACAACATGTTGCCAAGTTTGAAGACTTCATTGACCTGGAGGAAGTAGACTACCCTGATGTTACCATGAGGTTATTTGCCCAAAGTCTGTCTGGAGAGGCGAAAAAGTGGTTTAAGGACCTTCCATAAGGGTCTATTGTAAATTTTCAAGCCTTTCAGAATGAATTTTTGGATAGGTGGGACGATAAACTGAATCCTCTGCAAATTTTGTCTCAGTATAATGGTCTCAAGAAAGGAGGTTTTGAGTCTGTTCACGAATTCTCAAGTAGATTCATGAGGGCTTATAACTCTATTCCAGAGGATATAAAGCTTTCTCCTGCAGCTGCTAAACTGCAATATGCTGGAGCTTTTGATAATGATTTTTCTTTTTCGCTGCGGGAGAGGAAATCAGCAGCCCTTGCTACCATGTTTACTGATGCCCTAGAAGTGGAGGCTAACATGATGGCAAGTGGAAAGATGAAACAAAGAGATGTGGATAGGAGGAGGAAAGAAGAAAATGTACCTTCTGCTTCATCTTCTGCTGCAGATGTTAAGTTTGACATAATGCTGAAGACTATGGAGAAGTTGATGGATAAGTTAACCATGGATGTTAGGCCTTCCAATAGAGAGCAAGGGGATCCCCAGATCAGGAATCCAAACTTCAGAAGACCAAATCCCCATGTTCCCCCTCAAAATAGACAAAGATACTAGAGGAATCCAAGAAACCAAGAAGAACAGCCCATCCGCCCACCTTTCCTTGAAAATTATGTTGGGCGATGAAGAAGATCCACCAGAAAATGAGATCCACCTATTCGGGGAACAAGATTCAGAGATATATCTCACTAAAAAAGAACATAATATGTTTGCACAGGAAGATGCAAATTAAGAATTCGAAAATGAGTCATATCAGAGAGGTTATTTACATGCAATGGATGATGTTCAAAGGAAAATGAAGCTAAGGAACAGAGATGTTCCCATAAATAAAGGGAAGGAAAATCCAAATCAGCCTTCCTCTAGTTCCTTAAATGTAGAAAAAGGAAAAGAAACACAACAAGAGCCCTTTGTGAGTAGAGAAGTTCAGAATGATGTACAGAGGGATAAAGTAATAAAAAAGGCGACTCCGATTGAGGTAGAGAAGATTAGTGCTGGTTTTAACCTGCAAAACGAGCTGTCTAAACTGAAGATCTCTGTTCCCTTTAATGAGTTGTTGAGAAATACTGAATACAGAGATACTATTTCAAAAATGGTCAAATACCAAGGTGAAGGGCAGGCTGACATTTTAAATTTGAATGATGATAATCCTGCCATATCATTTGGATCAAAAACTGAGAATTTAGAGGGTGAAGAGGTGCCTCCTTTCTACTTAAGTCTAAAGGTGCTCGACAAAGTGGTCCACAATGCCATGTTGGATTCTGGGGCGTCACATAATCTGATGCCCAAAGGAGTGGTAGAAAGTTTAGGATTGGAGGTAACAAGGCCCTATAAAGATTTGTACTCTTTTGATTCCAAGAAGGTAAAATGCCTGGGACTAATTAAGGACATGGTGGTAACCCTGAACAAACTGCCTTCTAAGACCATAGTCATGGATGTAGTAGTGGCAGACATCCCACCCCAATTTGGGGTATTGTTGTCAAGATCTTGGACTTCCAAGTTGAAAGGCAACTTGCAGATGGACATGTCATATGCTACCATCCCAGTTCCAGATGGGAGCAGAAGACTGTATAGCGAAAAGAGAACTCCTTATGTGGTTAGCAGTCAAGATAAGCCCCGAAGTTCATCATATATATGCTGTTGACACTGATTTGGGATCTTCCATCTTCTTTAATGATGCTGCCCCACATGATTTGGAAGCTGCATTGCAAAAGAAATCTGAAGGACAGGAGAAGTACGAGGTGAATAAAGAAAAATAAGTTTTGGAACAGCAAGCCCTGGAAGCAAAACAGAAAAAAGAAGGCCAATGGATCATGTATTTTGATGGATCTGTTGCGAAGGTTGGTGCCGGGGCTGGTGTCTACATCATTTCTCCCATTCATGATTTCAAAGCTTTGTCATACAAATTACTATTTGAGTGCACTAACAATGTAGCAGAGTATGAGGCCCTGTTATTAGGGCTACATGCTTTGAAGGGTCTGGGGGCTCAGAGGGTCAAGATCTTGGGAGACTCCGAGTTGGTGATAAATCAAGTAAATGAGAGTTATCAAACTAAGCATCCTCAGATGAGGGCTTATAGAAATGAAGTATGGGCTATGCTTGGAAACTTCTTTACAGAGTATATAATTCAGGTGGTTCCCAGGGTTGACAATATGGTGGCTGATTCCTTAGCAGTAGCCGCTGGAAAATTTGAAACTCCAATGACCAATCAAAAGGAATACCAGGTGGATATTTTGAACAGGCCTTCTATCCCTGACAATTACAAATATTGGCAGGTGTTCGAAGATGATATGTAGATCCGAATATTTCTAGAATTGTCAGGAGAGTTTGTGAATACTCGGGTTGAAAATGAAAATGGAAATGATAAGACCCCCGAAGAGGATGAAGAAATTGAGTCAGAAGAGGACACTAAGAAGTTGAGGAAGACCTTGGGAGGTAAAGATATCATCCAGCTCAAAAACAATTTCATACCAAGAGGCCTGATCCCTTTAGAAAGACTCTTCGATCAAAATGATGTTGCCAAGAACCCCAAAGTGAAACCAGTTGGTGATGCAGTTGAAGATAAAAATATTTGCATTGAGGAAAATCCTAGAATCATAAAACTATCCAAGAAGCTGCCTAAAAGGGAGAAAAGGGAATATGTGGAGTTGACGAAAAGGTACACAGATGTGTTTTCCTGGAGTTATGAAGACCTCAAAGAATATGATACATCTATCATACAGCACACTATTCCTATAAATCCTGGAGAGAGGCCTTTTAAGCAGAAGCTCAGGAGGATCAACCCTAAATTGCTCCCTATCATTGAGAAGGAAATAAAGAAGTTATTTGAGGCCAAGATTATTGTAACCCTCCGATTTTCTAAGTGGGTTGCAAATTTGGTCCCTGTCAGAAAAAAGAGTGGAGAGATAAGGCTGTGCATAGATTTTCGCAATTTGAATAAAGTCTCCATGAAAGATAACTATCCCCTACCCAAGATGGATCACATGCTACAGCAAGTGGCGGGAGCTGAAAGGATTTCGATGCTGGATGGCTTCTCTGGGTATAACCAGATCAAGGTGTTACCAGAAGATCAGGAGAAGACTGCCTTTACTACACCATGGGGCACTTTCATGTATGCAAAGATGCCTTTTGGTTTAATGAACGCAGGAGCCACTTTTCAGCGAGCTATGGACATCGCTTTTGCAGGGGAAATTGGAGTTTTTGTGGTGATCTACATGGATGATATCACAGTCTACTCTAAGTCTGACAGAGAACATCTACATCACCTTGAGAAGGTTTTCATGAAGTGCAGGAAATACGGTATATCTCTGAATCCGAAGAAATCTAATTTTGCACTAGAGGAAGGAAAGCTGCTAGGACATATAATATCCAAAGAGGGCATAAAGATTGATCCTAAGAGAGTAAGTGCAATCCTGAAAGTGGGAGAGCCCAAAAGCAAAAAAGAGGTACAGTCATTTTTGGGACAGGTAAATTTCTTGAGGAGATTTATACCAAGCTTTGCTGAGATTTTGATGTGTATCACTAATATGTTAAAAAAGGGTCATGAAATAAAGTGGAGTGCAGAAGCCAAGGAGTCGTTTTGGGGAATCAATAAATCTATTTCAGAAGCCCCTGTCCTAGTAAGTCCAAATTTTGCCAAAGAATTCTCAATATTCTCCTATGCTTCAGAGCATACTATAGCAGCAGTATTATTGCAGAAGAATGACGAAAACCAGGAACAACCTATAGCTTTCTTCAGTAAGATACTTCGAGATGGAGAATTGAAATATGATATCATGGAAAAGCAAGCCTATGCTTTAGTTAAAGCATTAAAAGATTTCAGAGTGTATGTTCTGCATTCACATGTAATTGCACATGTCCCAACCGCTGCTGTGAAAGCAATTTTGACCCAACCTGATCCAGAAGGCAGGAGAGCCAAATGGATAGCTACCTTATTGGAATATGACCTAGAGATAAAGCCCACGAAGTTGATCAAAGGACAAGGATTGGCAAAGATGATGACAAACTCAAATTGTGAATCTCTGCAAATAAATTTCTTATCTCAACAACATGATCAGTTAGATACGGATATAGAGGTGATGGTTGATTTTGTAACTTCTCCTTGGTATTCTGATATTGTATTTGTCCTCTGCAATCTGCAAGCACTAGAAGGATTAAGTAAGTCAAGAGCAAGATCTGTGAAGTTGAAATCTACCAAATTTTGTATCATAAATAAATACCTCTATTGGAAAGACCCTGGAGGGGTCCTGCTAAACTGTCTCTTGGAGGATGAGGCCCAGCAAATTACAAGAGAATTTCACAGGGGAGACTGTGGAGGACATCATTCCTGGAAGGTGACAGCCAACAAAATCCTAAGAGCTGGTTATTATTGGCCTACATTGTTCTCAGATGTATATAAAGAAACCAGCAAATGTCATCAATGCCAAATTTTCGACGGTAAGAGAAAAGTATTACCTCTTCCTCTGAATCCGATAACAATAGAGGCACCTTTCCAGCAATGGGGTTTATATTTTATTGGAGAAATAAACCCCAATTCATCAGGTCAACACAGGTGGATTTTGACGGCTACAGATTATTTTACCAAATGGATAGAAGCAATTCCTACCAGGAGGGCCACTGAAAACGTAATCATGGAATTTCTTGAAGAGAATATACTGGCTCGATTTGGATGTCCAAGAAGAATAGTGACAGACAATGCCGCTGCTTTCAAGTCCAGGAAGATGGTGAATTTTTGTCATAAGTATCACATAAGGCTGAATCATTCGACAGCCTACTATCCTCAAGGAAATGGGTTGGCCGAATCTTCAAACAAAAGTCTGGTAAGGATCATCAAAAAGTTGTTGGAGGAGAACAAAAGATCCTGGCACACCAAACTCAAATATGCTCTATGGGCTGACAGGATTAGCACAAAAAGGGAAATTGGCATGTCTCCTTTCCAACTGGTATATGGAACTGAAGTGATCTTTCCAGCGTCATTAGGGGTCCCAGTGATGAGATATTTCCAAGATCAGCAAGAAGAACCAAACCACATACAGCGGAGGATAAATCAGGTCATTGAGCTAGACGAACGAAGGTATAAGGCCTACAATAAAGTACAGTCACATCAAGAGAAAATGAAAAGTACTTTTGACAGAAAAGTCAAAGAAGAACAATTTCAGATCGATGACCTGGTTCTGAAGTGGGATGCCCCTAATGAAGAAAAGCACAGGAAGTTTGATCCTATGTGGGTTGGACCTTATGTTATTGCTGGATATAGAGGGAAAAATGCATTCTTGCTGGAGTACACAAACGGGGTTCCTCTTGAGAACAACCCTGTCAATGGGAGATATTTGAAGCATTACCTATCCTAGGGGAGGAGGGTAAAACTTGTATTGTAGACTGTATATATTTGCTTTACCAGTCAATAAGTAGGGTAAGCCGAAGACATTTGGAGCTTGCAGTGAAAGCCCCAAGGTCCAGGAGGCATATCATTCCTTTCTAAAAACATACATAAAAATGATATATGCACAAAAAACGAAAAATGGGTTTTTTGGAAATTATTATGCGAAGTGAAAAGGTAGGCACCTGGTCTACGAGTTCTTTGATACCTCGCAGGGAGGATATCATCCCCAGATGGAGCCAGCTGTTAGCACCTGTATTGAACAAAAGCAGTATAGGATCATGGGGGGGAATAAGATTGTGCTGTTTAAATACTTTGGTTTAAAGATATGATACAAAGGTGACGTGAGGGTCTAAAAGAGCAGCCAAGTTAACAAAAATCCTAGGCTATGATCGAAAGAAGGAGCCAATCCATGGCTAATACTCCCTCCGCATTTCAAAACATGCGAGGAAGATAGCAGAAGTTCGGGCCTTTAGCCGCCTGCACAAATCAAGGGTTACAAATTGATTCGGGGATGATCTACGGTTCATAACCAATCCGCTGGGAGAAAGTGCAAGTTAGTTAAAGAAATGGGAGTTGGCGAAATCACATATATTCCTCTCGATCCGATGGTGGAGGGACCGAATCGGATCACATCGGCGGTTGGGATTGATTTCGCAGCCGGAACCTGCGCGGCAGATAAACACCAGAGCTTCCAGCGGAAGGGATGCGTGGAGGAAAATCCGACGGCTGAGGAATAAAGACAGCGTGGATCGACGACTATTTTGGTTTCCGGGAGATGAACATGCACGCGGGATAACCTTTGAGCCACCTGGCGGAACTCATTATATGCTGCCCGATCCAACGGTTGGAGAGCGGAGGGTAATAGATCAATGGCTAACAATGATCCCGGAGGTCGAACTAGCACGGCGGATAATCCCGGAGTGCCCAACGGAATTGGGTACGCGACTGAAGATCCGACGGTGCGTAGCTGAAGGGATATCGCATCGACGGCTGGGAGCAATTCCGCTGATCAAAGTTGCTCGATGGATAAAGTGAAGGAGCCCAGCGGAATTGGATGGGTGCCACATGATCCAATGGCTTTCCCGTAAAGGAAGATCAGATCGACAGCTGTAGATGTTTCCGGGACCCAGAGTTGCACGGTAGATAAAGTTAGACGGCTCAGCGGAATGTGGGACGTGGCATTTGATCCAACGGTGAGGGTTGGAAGTAGGTCACATCGACGGTCACAAGCGACCCCGGAATGGAGACTTACACGGTGCTTAGCACCAAGATGCCCGACAGAAAAGAGGAAGCACACGTGGTGTATGATCCGAAGGCCAGGAATTTGCACAGAAGAGATCAACGGTCGCAAAGGAACCCGGAGGAGAAAGATGCACGGCTGTTAGAGATAAGTAGCGGTTGCGGAAATAAATGCTTCCCACGTGTCTAATCGGGGGTGTCCTATAAAGGCAAAATTGACCTCGCCAGCGATTATTTTATTGCTTGGGGCCCGGCGAAAAGGACCTGTCGATTTGGGCGCTTCCAGTTGTCAGCACCAGGCGCATTCCGAACACACGCCTCCACAGTGAGCCAGGTAGGACCTTAATCCTGTAATTCCTTTGCTCAATTATCATTATAAATTAAGAAATGGATCAACAGGGCGAAGCCTCTGTGTCTGGTCGGGTCCCGGATGAAAGAGAAGAATTCTTGGTAGATAGACACAGGGGTGTCTGCGATCCTTTCTTGTCTACAGGAAGTGTGTCAGGCAGCAAAGAGAGGCTGTGGTCTTGTTTCTCGCAAGGGAATGACGTTCTAAATGTATGCAAGTCTTTTTTGTACTTTTTTCCCTGGATCAAACCCTCCACTTCCCTGAATTTGCCGAATGGTGCGCAGTAAATTATTCTCCCTCTCAGAGAGTCATTGTGAGTCGGTCCGCGTCAAAGATACTATGTAAAATTGATGCTTCGGCCATTAGGGAAAATCTTAGTTTGCCTGAAATTTACCCTGTGAACCGTGAGTCTGTAAATGAGTCTGTCCTTGCCGAGTTTTTTAAAAGTTGCAATGATGATGCTCGCTCTCGATTCCTGTCAAGTATCCTAAAGGAAGGTCAGTCCCTTGAAGGCCTTACCTTGCCCTATCCCTTGCACATTTTTAGAACTGAAGTGCAGTGGGTAATGTCTTTGGTTTGTCAAGTGTTAGGTCTAGATGATGATTGTCATATAGGTGGTGTTGTCCTTGGTTTCCTGCTAAAAGTAAATTCTTTAAGTTCCGAGTCCTAGTCAGTTCCTGTGCTTAATTTAGACGAATATCTGGCCGAAGCGATCCACCTCCAGTTGACTGAATTTCCCAAGGTCCAGTTTTTTAGGTTTCAAACACACCTGCTTAACATGTTATTATGTTCTAATGTTACAGAATTGAAGTTCATAAGTACTCTATCCTCTTCTGATTTGCCAAAGCAAATCAACCTGATCGAATTTGCCAATTCGATCATGTCCGAAATATACAGGATGATGTTTGATCAAGAATTGCCCCGGGTCCTTGATGAAATGAAATGTTTGATCCAGTCTTCACCCGAGGGGCAGGTGGGAGACTGGTTTCTGTATAGAGATTATACTGTTTTGAGAGTGTATGGCTTTACAGGTCAGCCTTACAGGTTGCCTTCCTTTTTGACCCCAAGGATTTTTGCTCTAGAGTTTATGAGGCAAAGGTTGTTATCAGAGGAGGAGCATTTCGGTGCTTTCAGAAAATCTTTGAATATTAAATTTCCATTTAAAGTCAGCCATTTCATTTTTAAAGGCAAAGGTGCCCTGGCATGTATAGAGAGATTGATGGAGAATATGGATTTCGTAAAGGATGTAAATATGAACTATGACCCCCACTTGGTGATATCATTGAGAAAGCAAGCAAACAAAAACAAACCGTTTGAGCATCAAGCTGTTGAAGGATTAGCTGGAATGGCTAATTTGTTGCAGTTCACTGACGAGTCCAAAACTGAGACAGAGACACATCCCGCATCTCGTTCAGAGATCCAAATCACAGAGGGTGTCAGTGTTGCGGTCAAGAGGAGTTTGACAGAGGCCGAGAATATGGAAGTGGACAAAGAGACGTCCCGTAAGAAGGCGAAGCTGCTCGAAGGAGGTGATATGGTGGACGAAGAGATGCCTAGTGTTTCCAAAAAGGTTGCCTTGGTCCCCATCAAGACCGTACATGTCAGTCAGTTTTCTTTTAAAGGTTCAGAAGGTGACGCTAACAGCCCAGAATCCGGTCCCTTGTTTAAATCAAAAGAAGAGCTCAAGACAAGCTACCTAGAAAAGAGGAAGAAATCCCTAGAGGAAACACGAAATATGCTCCCTAAGGTAAGGAACCTGTACAGTTCTAAAACATCCCTAGTTGCTGCTAGGGATGCTGAGAAAAATACTTTCAAAATGGCCATTGTGAATGATAAGAAAATGTCTGAGATAGAAATCTGTCTGGACAAAATCAGTACTCCAGACAAGATTCAGTTGCATGAGAAAACCAGTGACATTCTATATTCAGACCTGTTGCAGGCCATGATGAGGATAAGTAAGTTGCAAGTGTTGATAGACAAGTTGGAAGTTCAGCTGAAGCACGAAAAGGTCGAGAACAAAGACAATGCCATTCAAATCAGAAAAATGCAAACGGACATCGCTAGCTCTGACAGTACCCAGGCTGTCAAGAAGTTGTTAGAGGAGAAAGACAATGCTCTACAGGTCCTCAATAAGAAACTAAAGATCCCCGGTTCAGAACACGTCCAATCAGCCGAATTGATGGCCTTGCAAGAAGAAAAGGAGAAAATCCATCAGGAAATGACGGAATACAAAGGGAAGGCCATCGAGCTACAGGAGGAAAAGTGCAGATGGGAGGTCGAAAGGGAGGAACTGCTGTCCCAAATATCTGTGTTAAAAAATTACCAAAATGATGAGAAGGAGATCATGGAGGAGCTGATGAGTCAAACCCCCACTGATGAGGATCTCTCCATTGTGAAAATAAACAAACCACTGGATAACTTCTCTGCTGATGACCTGTTGGTGTCCATGTCCCAGGTAAGTTTAAAAGATGAGGAAATCCGAGAGTTGACGACTGAGAATGAAAATGTAAAGGCCGAATTAGTCAAAATGACTGAAAGCAAAAGACAGATCTTGCAGGAAAAGAATCAATTGCAGAAGAAGCTCGGGGAGCTAAAGGAAAAATGCATTGGGAAGGTCCCCCTTCAAGGGGCGAAGCATATTATTTGGGATACCCTTACTATAGAGATTACTAAGTTCCGACATTACTTGAGTTTTATTGATGATTTGTGTACAGTGACAGAGTTGGCTCAGCAAAAACTGAAGCTCGTGAATGAACACATGGCGAGAAGACCCCTCTCCACAGCCCAAAATACATTAAATTTCCTGAACTCACTATCGTACCAAAAGCTGGACGACATGGGCATAAAAGACCGAATCTCAATAGTGCTGTCTATGAAGAAGATCATCCAAAAGCACCAGTTGATGAAGACTATCCAAGACAAGTCCGATGAGTTGGTCGTGCAAGGCAAAGATTTCAGACAGGAGTTTAGAGAGTTGTTCGAAGACGGATTACTGTATTTCTGGGACGAAGAAGGTCGGTTGCGCTCACCGAAACATTATCATCAGCTGCTTGTCCGGGCTCGCATGGATCACTCGAAATTTAATAGCTTGGAAAAAAGCCTGTCAGGGAAAACTATTGTGGACATATTAGCGGAAGATTTCAAAGTCTTACAGAAGTTCACCGTCATCAGAGCCAGGTTACCCAAGAAATCTTATGAAACATATATGGAGCTCGAGGTGACCATCCGAGAGATGATGGAGTGCGACACCCCAAGTTCGGAGCAGTGGAAAGCTGTCGAGAGGTTTGGGAAAACAAATTTTATCGTTCCCTCCTAAGAACAGGTGTCATGGTACCGAAGAGCTGACGGGGCAAAGACATGGAGCTGATGGTGCAAAGGCATGGAGCTGTTGAGCGAAGACGTGGAGCTGTTGAGGTGAAGATGTGGAAGTTGTTAGGCCCAAGTTTGTTATTCAGTTGATTCATACTTTGTGATCGGTTAGGAATGGAATTGTAACAACTTCCTAGTGGTGTAGGATTTCGGTTACAAACTCTAATTTACGCCGGTCATTCTGTTATTGATCTGCTGGAGGCAGACTTATTGTTTGATCTATAAATTTGTATCTCTTTTATGAGATGGGGGTTGGAACCCATCAGATGAAGTAATTTGTGGAGAACATATCTGTTTTATTTTTTACCAAAATGAATGCATGAGAGTTCTTTTTTCAGAGATTCATGTATCATTGACATTGCAGTCCGTGCTTTCTTTCTCTGTGTGATTTGTAATTTTCCCTGTGCAACGCTCCATTCTGTTTTTTCTGTCGTATATGGAACATAGTGTTTGATGTTTAGAATTCATATGCTTATGCTCTATTCATCGTTTCAGGTATTATATGATCTTTTCTACTAAAGTTGATATGGAATTCGTCTTAGACGCTCTGTATTGATGGGTTGTTCCCTCATTTCTTCTATTTTCACCCTGACAAATGAAATGACTGCAATTATGTGATTATCTTGCCTTTGAAAAATCCTTTGTATGCATTTTTGGAATCTTTTTATATGTATATGACTCCGTTGCCCAATGGATATGTGATTGTTTCAACCAAATAAATAAACCTTTAAATATTGTTACCGTTTGGTCTTGCAATTTGTAAAGTTCATGTTGAGAGATCCCTCTCTGGGAGAGAATACCAATATCTTCCTAAAGTGGTTTTGTTGTTACCTCGGGGTGTACCTTTTACAACTTGGGTACATTCTGAGTGCTAACACATCCCATCACTCTCTTTCATTGGTCCAGGACTATTTACCAATTCCCCTTTGACGGGCACCCTGCTTCGATGGTTGAGATATTGGATTTTTTACTATCATGTCCAGTAACATTTCAACCTCCTCACAACCTAGGACATAACCCCAACCACAGACCCTAGGTAATTATTGTGGTTCATTCCTCGTACACACAATCCCCTTCCTCTTTTCACCTTCTGGAATTGTGAGTGAGCTAGTCATGGATACTCTCAACCTTCCAAGATTCACTTTGGGTATTCTTGTGGAGTACCTTGATGTTCCCACCCTTCCCCTGACACTGTGTATCGTGTTGACACCATTCCAACCAATTGAGACAGTATCACACTCACCTCCTGGTACACAACTGACTACTTCTGTGTCTACTCCTGCCCTTTATCCTCCCATGAATACTGGGGGCAAGGACCCAAAATCCTCGACAGAACCATTTCCACCTCCTACTTGTGCTTTATGCAATGTTCTAATTCAAGCGACACAAAATTGTCCCAATTTTGTGATCCTTCGCACCCACATGCACATAATAGTCGAGACCGATGATGCCCCTATTGTCAATGTACCAACCATACCTATGATTAAGAACAAATCACTACAAACTAACCACTCATGTGTAGTTTGTGGCTTATATGATCATTATTCCCATTATTTCCCAAACTTGCCAAATTACTGGTCTCTCCTCATTGACCTTCGCAAGCACATGTGTGAGTCCAAAATCACTTTCCTTAAGGAGATCCACCCACCAGCCTCTTCCTTGGACACCAAAAACACCATTTATATGATTTATACTTCCAATAGTTCTACCCCCTCATTGTCCTTGTAAAATCCCTCCAATCTATCCAATGACAAAGAGATCCCTGAAACCACCATTGTTTTTACCCCATTCCATTTAATCCATGGTGTGGATTTGATTATTCCCATTGAATTCCAGATTCCACCACTCTTCCTTGCTGTCAAGATTTTACTTGATACTTCACCATTGGAAAAATGCCTACTTATTCTTGAACAAAATGATGAGGACCGTCGCACTACTCTCCAAATAATAGAAGCGGTTAATACCTTGTCGAAGTCCCATTATGACTCCCATGTACACCCACACACCTTTGGCAAGGGGGACCTTGTCCTTGTCTCTGACCAATCCCATGATAAGACTAGAAAAGAGAAGCTCGAATTCATGTGGTATGGCCCATACATCATCCATTGTTGTCTCGGCAAGGGGGCATATCTCCTTATTGACTCTGACGGTCACCTCTTAAAGAGTCCCTACAATGGTCTCTACCTCAAGAGATTATATGCCTAAGCCGACCAATCTAAATACCCTTGTATCACAAATTTTCTTTCTTATTTTGCATCATTTTTACTACAAGGCTCACAGTTGGTTTGCTTGGTTTTTCAGATGGATTCTACCTTGCCCTCCTATGTTGGTTTCATTGATGGTGCAAGTATATGGTCTCCTAATCTCACCTCGGCTACGTGGGTCATTTAGTCCCCATCACATGAGTTGATCCATATTGACAGAATGTGTGTTGTTATTTCTACCAACAATCAGGCTAAGTATGACAGTGTTGTTGGTCTCCTGACCACTACCCTTAACTTGGGTATTCGTCGCCTTGACGTATACCTAGACTACCAGCTGCTTGTTGCCCAGTTGAATAACTACTACCAGGTACATGATCCCTTCCTCTTTATAAAATTCCTGCGCATTAGACACTTTGTTAGACATTTTGAATCCATTTCATCCATGCATGTTCCCAAAAGTCTCAATATTGTAGTGGACCAAATGGATAATGAAGTTCTAGAGTGGCACATCAATCACCGTATATAGGAAATAAACATCATCATGCATCATCATATATCCATACATACATATGTCATATAGATCATATAGACATATTTGTCATCATAAAAAAAGACATAAAACCCATAAAAATACAAAAATATGCATCCACAGGCATTCATATCATATTATCATATTTAGTACAAAAAGAGAATCTCCACGGGCTTTCTCATCTGATCATATATATCATACAAAAATCTCCATTCTCATATGCATTGGGGGGACCATCACAAGCTAGTCTGAGTCATCCTCCTCTAACACACATTTTTTACCCCCAATGCATTCTTTCTTATAGAATACTTGATCATTTTCTCACGCACATAGTATTTTAGATACAAATTCATGAACACTCACAGGAGGGGGGTTATTTGGCCAACACTGCATGCCAAAATCTAGAAATGTCTCATAATATAATTTGAATTCTACATGGTATCGAGAACAACATGTGTCATGAACAACGATGGGCCTGACATACCATGGTTTAAGCTTCACAAATGTGCTAAGGGAAATCTTCACATCAACATTACCCTCCATAAAAGTTTTTAAAATTTCCACTTGAGTGATCTCTGTTATGTGTTGGGCATGAGTTTCATAGTTTCCTTTTGATATACGACATCACACAACATCTTTTCATTTGGTAAGACACAAGAGTTTAAATGCCAAAACTCTTTCACCATGTCTCTCACATTATCTAGAAGTCTATCTTGATAAGGTTTCCTACAGATAACAGCCCAACATGCAACTTCATCATCCT
This sequence comes from Pseudotsuga menziesii, assembly GCA_001517045.1. Taxonomy (NCBI): domain Eukaryota; kingdom Viridiplantae; phylum Streptophyta; class Pinopsida; order Pinales; family Pinaceae; genus Pseudotsuga; species Pseudotsuga menziesii. The sequence continues at coordinate 70,135 of LPNX010299039.1, forward strand.
CATCTAATTGAACCCTCAGGTTTTTATGCTTCCATGAACTTTTTCTTGATGATTTTAACATTCTTGTAGTAGATTTATGAGCAACCATGTAATTATGAGATCATTTTTTTGCAAGTGATGCAAGGGCCAATGTCAAATTTTGTGATACAATCTCATTTGATTTAGCCTCTTTGACATTTTTAATGCCCAATAATGCCATTGCATTTCTTGGACATTTTTTCTTTAACAATGTATTTAACAATTGAGCTTGTTCTATGACAGAAATACCTTCAAAATATTCTTTGACTATCTTTTTTACTCTATAACGAGCTGTATGATCAAGCATCGGAGGTCCTATTTCTTCAATTTTACTTGAATCCATATTCTCCAAAAACGTATCGTCAATGACGATATTGTTGTAGCTTCTAATTAATATTTGTGAATCAGTAAGTGTGGTAGGATATTGTAAGTTGGATGTCGACCCTGCATAAAAATAAATATATAAATTTAGCTAATTGTGAGTTCTTTCCAATCAAATATATATATAAGTTTATATATTATAAAGTAAATTATAAACATATATCAAAATTTATTTACTCACCAATCATGGTCTCAATATCTATGCTACCCATAGTTTGCTCCACAGTTTTCATTTCCTCATCACCTCCATGCTCTCCATTTCTTTCATCAACGAGTTCCTCGACAATCTGCATTCCTTCATCACCACCATGTGCGAGGTTCACATTTTGCATTTCTTCGTCACCTCCAAGTGCCTCCACATTTCTTTCCATTTCTCCTTTTTCTTTTAACTTTCTCATATTTTCATGCTTTTTCTCTTTCCTTGCCTCTTCATCAATTTTGGTGCAATCATATTTTTTCCCACAATTGCTTCGATTCCCCATGTTGAAGGAATTAAAACCTAAAATCCAATGCATGAAAAGATATGAGAATTGAGAGTTAAATACATACATTGGAAAAAAGATAACAACAAGACCCAACAAGAGTAATATGCTAAGAACTATTGTACAAAAAATGTATAAGTCTACCAAAACAAAGTTTTGCACCAGAGAAAGTAAAATTCCCTAGAAGTAGTCTCAAGAAAATGCCCGCCATATAAATCATAGGTTAAATTAAATGCCCGCAACATATGGTCAAGTTGTACTCTATTGATATTTCTACCTAAACATGATCTCAGTTGTATTAAGCATGTCTGATGAAAAAATTATGGATCTGCCAAAATAGGGTTTCAGGATAAATTTTTGAGAAAGTCATGAAAATGACCAAGTGTTGAAAAACTGGCTCAGGTGGCCTTGGGAAAATGCCTGTCATACCTAATGGATAAATGATAAAAATAATTTGAAACTACCATGCTCTAGCTTGTTAAGAAGGGTATCTCTCCATAGTCTCAGTTTTCACAGAATATGTTTGATGAAAAAATTAATAGCCTGCCAAAGCAGGGGTTCAAGTTGCTTTTAAACCAAAGTAGCAAATTTGCATAAGTGGCCTCAAGGAAATTCCCGCCATAGCTCGTGGGTTGAAGAAAATTATCGCACCATATGGTCATTGTGTAGATGGGTGTTTTGTCTACCTATGCACATCTTCAAATTGACTTGCAGGTTCCTGAGAAAGAAGTTATGGATCTGCCAAAATAGGGTTTCAGGATAAACTTTGCAGAAAGTCATGAAAATGACTAAGTGTTGAGAAACTGGCTCAGGTGGCCTTGAAAAAATGCTTTCTGTACTTAATGGATGAATGATAAAAATAATCTGAAACTACCATGCTCTAGATTTTCAAGAAGGATATCTCCCCAGAGTCTTAGTTTTCACAGAAGGTGTTTGATGAAAAAAATAAGAGCCTTCCAAAACAAGGGTTAAAGAAAATACCTTGATAAAAAAAATTGTGGCCTGAAGAACTTGGATAATGCAAAATATCAGTAGATCTACAAACTCTGATATGTGAACTCCCGGCTGCAATATGGATATAAAAATTCTCAGCTGAAAAGTGATCTTTAAACTGTCGGCTAAAAACGCTCTGCAAACTCTCGGCGGAAAAAATATATGCAAACTCTCGGCGAAAAAAACAGATTAAAAATTCTCGATTGAGAGATTGATAAAAACTATCTCGGAAGAGAGCCTATTTATACGCCTCTCGGCCGAGAAGTTTTGGAATACCTATGTGTCGGCCCCTAAAAGATTCTCGAAGCATTATGTGACAAAACTCTCGGACGAGATATATTTTATGTTTTCGTCTGAGAGTTTAAAACAACTTTTGGTCCAGAGATTTACTTTAAAACTCTGGGTTAGATTTCGAGCGAAACTAAATCTTCCCCGAGATATTTTAAATCTCTCGGTCGAGAGTTGTTAGTGAACATTCCCGGCACCATTTCTGTAGTTTTCATAAATGTCTCACTTTAACAAGATTGAAACACTGCAAAAAATGAGAATTACCTATCGGATTTTATACCAGTAGATTCATCATTTAGTCTACTTTCTCATCATATATATATATTTTTAATTTCATTTAGGATTTCTATTTTTTACAATTTTTTTTCTAAACTTTATCATTAAAAAAACTAGTGACTTAAAAATAAGCGACAATAAAAATTCAATATCGTCACCAAGACGAAACCAATTTTTTTTTTTTTAAATCACAAGGTTGTTCCTTGCAGTGTCCTCTTCAAAGGGGTGCTTTTAGTTTTTTTGATAAGAGTCACATTTGATACAAAATGAGACGGTAAAAAGTTTGTAAAAGTGCGAGGAAAAAAAATTAAGGAATATCATGATGAGTCTCTTAAAACTGACAAGATAAAAATATACAAAGCCCTAACTAAAAGGAAAAAAATGCAATATATTCGTAAAAGACGAGAAAATCTCTTACACCTCTCTAAGGTGGCTCCTAAGAAATTTTGGAGGCCGACTCTAACTAGAAAAACTAAAGATAATAATAGAATTTCTTTACACAATTGGAATTCCTATCTTAAAAAGCTTTATGAATCCCTACTCACAACGGAAGAACTTTTTTCTCATTAGAAGACATAGATTTTGGGGTTAAGCATCTAGAAAATGGAAAAGCTAAGGACATCTAAGATTACCAAGAAAAAATCTTAAAAATTAGAGGTCATGTCCTCAACCATCACATCCATAATCTCTTCAATCAAGCGGTCAAGCAAGGGTTCCCTAAGCCTTGGACAAAAAACTTCATTATCCCTATTTTTAAAAGTGGGGATACAAACAACCCCTCTAATTCTCGGACAATTATGACTAGCCCTTTCTTAGCCAAGTTATACGTTATTATTTTGGAAAAAACGATCAGCAATTGGCTTGAAAGTGAAGGTAAGTGGGCTAAAGGCCAAGCGGGTTTTAAAAGGTAACACTCTACAACGAACCATCACATTACGCTAAGGATAATTGTGGAGTGTCGTAATGGTTAACGTACATCCACATTAGATCTCAATTTCATGATATTTGTTGTAATTCCGACTTTCCTAGCCTTTTAACTTGTCAAAATTATAGTGAACTTGGGACGATTCTCTCCAAACTCTTTGAGCATAGAAATATAATTTTAAAACAAACTAAATAATGTGTTTTTTTGGATCCGTTAGACCAAAGTTTGGTCTAAGTAAACGTTAACCATCATCATCATCATAAATACAATACAACATAGCACAACATAAAACATCAATTTAAATATTAAATTGATTTTGTGTCAATATTTAAAATTTGAATTAATTTGTATGAAGTAATTAAAAAATTTAAATTATAATATTTATGTTAAATTAGTTTTTATTATATAATATTATTTTTTTAAATTAAAATATTAACTAATAAAATTGATTTTATTTCAAATAATAAAAAAGAAAAAAAATACAAATTATAAATTATAAAAAACATATTATATATTGTATTTGAAATATAAACGGTTGTTAAAAGTTCGTTAAATTATACAAACATGTTATATATTACATTAAAATATAAATTATTGTTAATTTTTTTATTAACATTTACACAAATCAATTACATATAAAATACATGTTACTTAAATATATTTTTTTATTAAAATACAAAACATTATCATGTAAAATGAATTTGATAATTAATTAAAATTTAATTTAATTATTTTAATTAAAAACATTATATCAAAATAATCTAAAAAAACTCACATTTAAAATATAAAAATTTGATAAATAAAAAAATTATTCACATTTAAAATATTTTGAAATAAAACACTACAAATTTATAAATTTGATTCAATATATCATTTATTTTATTGAAATAATAACATAATTTTATTTAATTCATTAAGCAAAATACAAATTAAAAATAAATATTATATTATACATTAAAATATAAATATAAATATAAATGGTTATTAATTTTTTTATTAAAATTAACACAAATAAGTTACATAAAAAAAATACACTTTACTTAAATCAAAATTTTTATTAAAACACAAAACTCAAAATTCTTATTAAAACACAAAATAGGATTATAATGTTACTTAAATCAAATTTTTTTCAGCTATGTGCTGAAAAAAAAAGTTGGCCGATGCTCCTACTAAATCAATTTTTTTCAGCACCTATTGAATTTAAATGTGCAATCATGGCCTTGTAGGAGCACTGGGTTTTGATCATGGGCAACCAAGCAAATTCTAAGCCGTCAAGCAAACTTCTTATTAAAACACTAAATAAAATAAATTTGATAATTAAATAAAATTTAATTTAATTATTATAATAAAAAACATTATATCTAAATCATATTTAAAATATAAAAAAATTATAAACTAAAAAATTATTCACATTTAAAATATAAAATATAAACATGAAATAAAAATTACATATTTATAAATTTGATTTAATATATCATTTATTTTATTGAAATAAAAAATGACAATTTAAAAAATAGAAATATTTTATTTGAACAAATTATATCAAGTTAAAATATATTTATTTCTTTAAAAGAAATTATCATTTTCAATCAATTCTTCAACTAACTTTTACATATTACATCAAATTTTAAATATATAACAAATTATATAAATATGTTTCATGTGTGTACAATTATTATACACAACACATACACATTACAACACAACACAAATCACATTTTATGTTTCAAATTTTATGTTTCACATTTTATGTTTCAAATCAAATTTTAAATATATAACAAATTATATAAATATGTTTTATGTGTGTACAATTATTATACACAACACATACACATTACAACACAACACAAATCACAATATAATTGATTTTAAAATGTTTTGTGTATTATAGAATTGAATTAAATTAATATAAAAATGTGTGAAATAAAATGTTTATGATAAATTGATTTTATATAAACTAATTAAATATATTGCAAATTCAATGTTTATAAAAAAATAATTTTATAAATGTGTTGCAAATGTTATGTTTATGATAAATTGATTTTATATAAAGTAAATGTAGGAAATATATTGTTTATGATCAAGTAATTTTTTATAAAGTTAAGAAAAATGCTTGTGATAAATTGGTTTTATCTTAATAGATAATTAAAAATTGTTAGCAATGTAATATTTTTATTTAATTAATCAAACAAATTACAAATTAATAACCATAATTTATACAAACATTAAAAGATGCATTAGAATATAAATTATTGTAATTTTGAAATAAATTTGTCTTTGAAATTACAACACAATAAATAAAATAAATAACAAAGTAAAATGTTGAAAATGTAGTGTTTATGAAAAGTAATTTTTTATAAAGTTATGAAAAATATTGCAAATGTAATACTTGTGATAAATTGATTTTATATAGAAAAATAAAATAAAAATGCTGCATATATAATGATATAATGCTGCATATTGTATTATAAGTTTTTAAAATGAAAGGTTCTTAATAAATAATAAAAAATTGTTAGCAATATAATATTTATGATAAATTGTTTCTATTTAATTAATGAAACAAATGAATAACAATAATTTATAAACATTAAATGATGCATTAAAATATAAACTATTGTAAATTTGAAATGAATGTCTTTAAAATTACAACATATATTAAAAATACACTTAAATCAAACTTCTTATTAAAACACAAAATATGATTATAATGTAAAATAAATTTGATTATTATATAAAATTTAATTTAATTATTATAATTAAAAACATTATATCAAAATAAGCATATTTAAAATATAAAATTTTAATAAACTAAAACATTGTTCACAATTAAAATATAAAATATAAAAATGAAATAAAAATTACATATTTATAAATTTGATTTAATACATCTTTTATTTTATTGAAATAAAAAATAACAATATTTAAGATAAAAATATTTCATTTCAACAAATTATATCAACTAAAAATTTATTTATTTTTTTACAATAAATTATCATTTTCAATCAATTCTTCAACTAACTTTTACATATTAAATCAAATGTTAAGTATACAACAAATTACATAAATATGTTTCATGTGTACATTTATTATACACAACACAAAACAACACATACACAATACACCACAACATAACACAACACAAAATACATAATATATATATTTTTTAATGCTATTAATAAGTGTTGATGATTTTATATCATAGACTTTTTAAAAATGTAATGTGATTATAAAATTGATTTTAGAATGTTTTATGTATGATAGAATTGAATTAGATTAATATAAAAGTGTTGCAACTGAAATGTTTATGATAAATTGATTTTATATAAACTGAAATGTTGCAAATGAAATGTTTTTGATAAATTGAAATGTTTATGATAAATTGATTTTACTAAAAATGTTGCAAATACAATGTTTATGAAAATGATTTTGTAAATATGTTGTAAACTTTATGTTTATGATAAATTGATTTTATATAAAGTAAAGGAAAAATGTAAAAAATGTATTGTTTATGATAAAAAAAATTTTTTATAAAGTTATAAATTGATAAATTGATAAAGTGATAAAGTGATAAATTGATTTTACATAGAAAAATAAAAAATAAAATGTTGCAAATGTAATGCTGGTGATAAATTGATTTCATATAGAAAAATAAAATAAAAAATGTTGATAAATTTTTTTTATAAAGTTATAAAGTGATAAATTGATTTTACATAGAAAAATAAAAAATAAAATGTTGCAAATGTAATGCTGGTGATAAATTGATTTCATATAGAAAAATAAAATAAAAAATGTGCAAATGTAATGACATATTGTTTTATTGTTTATTGTATTAAGAGTTTTTAAAATAAAGGTTGGTGCAAATGTTGAGTGTTTTTAAAATGAAGGTTGGTGCAAATGTTGAGAGTTTTTAAAATCAAAGGTTTTTAATAGATAATAAAAATTGTTAGCAATGTAATGTTTTTGATAAATTGTTTTTATTTAATTAATCAAACAAATTATAAATTAATAACCATAATTTATACAAACATTAGAATATAAATTATTGTAAATTTGAAATTAATTTGTCTTTGAAATTACAATACATAATAAATGAAATAAATAACAAAATAAAATGTTGAAAATGTCTTGTTTATGATAAAATAATCTTTTACAAAGTTATGAAAAATGCTGCAAAATGTAATGCTTGTGATAAATTGATTTTATATATAAAAAAATAAACAAAAACACTGACAATGTAATGATATACTCTTTATTGTTTATTGTATTATGAGTTTTTAAAATGAAAGGTTCTTAACAGATAATAAAAAACTATTAGCAATGTAATGGTTTGATAAAGTAAATTTTTATGAAGTTTTGAAAAATGTTGTAATGTAAATGTAATGCTCGTGATAAATTGATTTTATATAGAAAAATGAAATAAAATAACTGGAAATGTAATGATATACTATTTTATTGCTTATTGTATTATGAGTTTTTAAAATGAAAGGTTTTTAATAAATAATAAAAAAATGTTAGCAATGTAATGTTTTTGACAAATTGTTTTTATTTAATTAATCAAAGAAATTACAAATTAATAACCATAATCTATACAAACATTAAATGATGCATTAGAATATAAATTATTGTAAATTTGAAATTAATTTGTCTTTGAAATTACAACACATTAAATAAAATAAATAACAATATAAAATGTTGAAAATGTATTGTTTATGCTAAAGTAATCTTTTATAAAGTTATGAAAAATGTTGCAATGTAATGCTGATGATAAATT